>SZWC01001117.1:210929-222778 GCA_023375785.1 Penium margaritaceum
CAGACTCCTCCCCTCATCGCTAACACCACCGATGGAAGAAACCCCCCTCCAACCACCCACAATCCCACTGGGCGAAGACTCTACCGTCGAGTTCAAGGGGTGTGAACAACCCAAACCAACACTAAGGGCGAGTTTACAGATGCAAGACAACTGTGAAAGGGCCACAGAGCTGGCAAAAGAAACAGGCGGAGATCCGGGTAGCGGAGCAGGAGAGGGCAAGACGGTGGGCATTCAACGATGCGCGGCAACAAGCGTCACCAGAAAATGCAGAAGGGAGGCAACCGCCACAACAGGAGAGTGGGGAGGCAGCATGTGAGTCCACGACGAGCATGGAGGCTGACTGAGAGCAAAGAGGACCAAGAGCAAGGTAACACGGGAGAGGCAAGGAGAGGAGGATGAAGGGGTAGAGGTCAATGTAAAGAGGACCAAGAGCAAGCAAGGGACAAGTGGAATACAGGCCAGCAAGGCACCGGCGGAGACTAGGGAGCGTCAAGATGACAAAAAAAATGTCGGGACCAGGGGTCGACGACAGCCAGACGAGAGTGGAAGGCAAGGGAAAAGACGAGGAGACAAGCAAACACGAAGAAACAAGGGTGAGGTGGTGGGGGGGAGGCGTGAGAGCCTATTAGGAGGCGTCTGAAGGAGAAGGACCAGGATTGGAGAAAGGAGGTGGTTGCTGACACTGGCTGAGGAGTAGCGGGAGATACCCTAGTGATTCTTAATTTTGATTTGTATGTTTTTGCAAATTTACAAATCATTGAATTGTGTCAAAGTTTACCGGGTTCAAATTGTTTCCTGTTTTACAATGAGATAGCAAATCTTCATGAACCCAGGAGACCAAAACCTGTAGGTAGGCTCTTAAATTCGGTGAATACATCATGAAATTATTTTTTGTATCCTGTAAATTCAACGATAGCATAAAGTTCGACAAATCCGTTGAGAGGAAAAACCATTAATATCAAAATCAAGAATCACTAGGAGAAGAAAAAGCCAAAATCAATAGGAGAATTATTGCGATCATTCAGGGTGGATGGAGATGGCTCCAACCCTACAGGAGGAGGTGGTCTTGGCATGCGGGACAATGCAGGAGGACACACGAGATAGGATTCAAGCGTTATTCCTTCACTATCACGAGGTGATGGACAGCCACTTCACTGTCCTCCAGGGCTGGGAACATGCTCTCCAAAAGCAGATGATTAATTTGAATCATTCGGGTTCAACGCCTTGAGTCATACAAGGCTGTGTGAGAGGTTCACTCAGAAGTCATAGCCCAAGCTAGGGGGAGAGAGCACGAATGATGGGAGGATGAGCGAGTGCGATGGGAGGTTGTGAGGGGATGAAATACCTTGTCCGGGACGACACTGGAAGTGTTGCATCAGCACCAGAGAGGACTAGGATGACTCGTAGGAGCCCTGACAGTACAGTGGATGTTGACAGAGAGGAGACACCATATGGATAAGAGGACATAGTGGTGCAGTTGGAGGGACAATTCACAACACAGCGGGAAGACATGGAGATGACCAAGGGGGTAGACCATAAGGAGCTGACGATGACGATGAGACAGACAGGCAGGGGACCGGCGGTCCCCTGCTTAGTTATCCTTACTTTTTCCTCCTGCTTGTTTGCTCAAGATTTTTGTAGCTTTTTTCCGGAATGCTGTCCTGGCGTGCCTTGAACTGCCTAAGTGTCCACGGCTACTTAGTGCAAAGAGACTTCCAAGGGAGGTGTGTGCTTTGGGTCGCCACAACACCAAGTGCAGACTTTTGGCAGAATACAGATTGCGGAAACTGAGAAGGGCTGCCAATCATTAATGGTTGGTTGGTGAGATAACATCAGATTCTTCTATCCTGTGACCTGATCTTTCCAACGCATCCAAGCACACCCAAAACGGAGCAGTATAGCCCCTGCTACGCCCATCCAAGCAACCCTTGGTGGAGCCGCCTTTGGCTGCTGCCGACGTGAGTCGTCTCCGACACGAGCCGACGACGGCTCGAAGCGCCTTTCTTGGATTGACAAGTCAAAGGGCGGCTCGACCTGGTCCAGGGGACCTCCCTGGTTGCTTCCTCTAGGGCCTTGGGGTCTATGGAGCCAGTTGGAGCTGAACACGGACCACCGGCGGTGGAGTATCCCGTCACCCCGGACGGGTACCAGATTCCACCCGCCTCACCACCCGAACTTTGGGTAGGGCTAACTCTCTGAATTCTCAACCAAATCAGGCAACCGAAAGCTCAAAATCACACGGAAAAATCCAAGGAGTCCAANCCTTTCTTTGATTGACAAGTCAAAGGGCGGCTCGACCTGGTCCAGGGGACCTCCCTGGTTGCTTCCTCTAGGGCCTTGGGGTCTATGGAGCCAGTTGGAGCTGAACACGGACCACCGGCGGTGGAGTATCCCGTCACCCCGGACGGGTACCAGATTCCACCCGCCTCACCACCCGAACTTTGGGTAGGGCTAATTCTCTGAATTCTCAACCAAATCGAGCAACTGAAAGCTTGAAATCGCATGGCAAAATCCAAGGAGTCCAAATCCGCAATCAGATTGGACATCCAACCACTCTCTAGTGGTCGGACCAGGAAAATAGCAAACGGCAACCATGGCAGGGGCACTTTTTAACAATCTCCCCCGTGCACCTTCCATGCCGGATGCCTCATCCTCACTCTTTACTCGTCCGCTCCAGCGCCTTCAAGCCCTTCACGGCTTGTCAACCCAAGCCCTGCAAGGCTGATGACATGCCCGATCCTGGGGATGCGCCTTGGTTAAGCAATCTGCAAGCATGTGCTTTGTGCTGCAATGCTGCAGCACAACCTGTCCCTTCTCCACCATGTCGCGCGCGTAGTGGTAGCGCACGTCAATGTGCTTCGTCCTCCTGTGCTGTGTCGGGTTTTTGGTCAGCAAGATGGAGCCGGTGTTGTCCTCTTGAACCACCGTAGGCTCCTGCTGTGTTACGCCCAGCTCCCCCAGCAACCTGCGGAGCCACACCGCTTCCTTGACCGCCCCGGCCAGAGCGACGTACTCCACCTCCACGGTTGAGGTGGCAACGCATTCCTGCTTCCTGCTGCACCATGAGACCCCTGCGCCTGCGAGGAAGAACACATAGCCAGAAGTGGACTTCCTCTTGTCCACATCGCCGACGTAGTCCGCGTTAGTGTAGCAGACCAGCCGCAAGGGGTCTGACCTCCCCTTTCCATCGTACTTCAGGCGCGCATGTCGCGTTGCTTGCAAGTACCGGAGGATGCGCTTCGCCGCCTGCCAGTGTAGTGGCCCAGGGTTGGTCACATACCTGCTCACCTGACCCACCGCGTAGGCCAAGTCCGGCCGAGTCACCACCATGGCATACATCAGGCTGCCCACCACCGACTGGTAGGGCACCTCCGCCATGTCCTCCTTCTCCTCTTTGGTTAACGGTGCCATCGCCGCACTCAGCTCACAACTCGTGGAGAACGGACTGCCCACTGGTTTGCAGTCCTCCATGCCGTACCGCTTCAGGACCTTGGCTACGTACTTGGCCTACCCCAGCTCAAGCGTGTGCGTCCTCCGGTTTCGCGTGATGCTCACCCCAAGGTAGTACTCCAGCTCCCCCATGTCTTTCATCTTAAATCTGCTGCTCAGCTACTCCTTGAGCTGCTGCAAAGCCGCCAGATCTGATGAACACAGGATCAGGTCGTCCACGTAGAGTGCGACAATCTGATGGAGTCCCTTGCTGCGCCACACGTACACACTGTGGTCTGACTCACAGCGATTGAAGCCGAGCTCCGCCATGTAGCCGTCCATCTGCTGGTACCAGCACCTGGGCGCCTGTTTTAGCCCGTACAAGGCCTTCCGCAGCTTGCACACCTTGCCCTCCGGTGCATCCACCCCCTCCGGCACCTCAAGGTAGATCTCCTTGTCGATGATGCCATTCAGGAATGCCGTCTTGACATCCATTTGGTGGATCTCCATGTCCTTTGCGGCTGCCACCACGAGGATCGTCCAGATGCTTGTGAACTTGGCGACGGGCACGAATGTCTCATCGTAGTGTTCGCCTTTCCGCTGTGCGTACCCCTTCGCCACTAGCCGTGCCTTATACTTCTCCACCTTGCTGTCCTTGGTGAGCTTCACCTTGAACACCCACTTGGAGCTGATCACCTTTGCACCCTCAGGTCGATCCACCAACTCCCAAGTGTCGTTCTCAGCAAGGGACGCAAGTTCAGATTTTATTGCTTCGCCCCACTACTGCCTGTCAGGCCGTGCAAGCGCCTCTTGCACAGTTTTCGGCTCTGTTGCGGCTGCCATCATGCACCACACCATGCCGACCCAACGGCCCGTGCTCGCGTCATACCGCTTTGCCGCATTCCGCTGCCTCTGGCTACGACGCGACGACCTTGGCGACGCTGGCTGCTGGTCCTGCTGCTGCCCTACTGCAACGTTGTCCTCAGCCGCGGACTCCCCCGCGTCGGCTGTTGCGTCCTGCGCTCCAGCGGCACCTGCACCTGCTGCATTGCCCTGCTGTGCTCCAGCACCGTCATCCTCCGAAGACCCGTCATCGACCTCTGCAGCCGCCGGCTCCTCCTCACGCTCAAGGAGTTGGAACCACTCCCCCTGCTTTGGAGAGTACACTGCGTCAATGTTGTTGCTGCTGCTGCAGTAGCTCTGATGCTCATCAAACGTGACGTCGCGGCTGGTGATGACGTCCTGCGTCCATGGATCAAAGAGCCGGTACGCCTTGAGCGCACTCTCGTATCCGACAAACGCGTACGCCTTTGCACGTGGGTCCAGTTTGGAGTCTTTTCTTTGCACGGCCTGCACCAACGCGTGCGCCTTGCACCCGAACGCTTCAGGTGCACCACGCTTGGTTTGCGCCCGCTCCAAGCCTCCTGCGGCATCTTCCAGCCGCCCTTCCCCTTCAGCACTGCCGTTGGGATGAGGTTGGTGATGTAGCACGCCGTGCTCACGGCCTCGGCCCACAGGCTCCGTGGCAACTTTGCGTCCACGAGCATTGTCCGCGCCATGGTGAGTAGCGTCTGGTTGGAACGCTCCGCCACGCCATTAGACTGAGGCGTGTACGGAGTGGTCGGCTGCCACTCAATCCCCTGCTCCTTCACCCACCCTCCACAGGCCACGTACTCGCCGCCATTGTCGCTGCGTAGCGCTTTGACCTTGCGGTCAGTCTGCCTCTCCACTGCTGCGACGTACTTCTTCAGCAGGTCCAGCACCTCGCTCTTCCGCTTCATGAAGTAGACGTAGAGTTTTCTGCTGCAATCTTCGATGAAGGTGACGAAGTACCGCGTGCCCCCAATGGACGGCGTCTTGATTGGTCCGCACACATCACTGTGCACGACCTCGAGCACGTTGTCGGCCCACCGCTGTCCGTCTTCAAATGGCTTGCACTTCGCCTTGCCCACGATGCAAGGCTCGCACTTGTGCTCTGCGGAATCTGCTGCTTTGTCTGTTGTACTGGTGATGTTGAGGCCGCGAACCATGTCGCGCTTCGCCATCTCTTATACGACTACAGGCGACGAGTGCCCCAGTCGCTGATGCCACAGCTGCAGGTCTGCTCCCCCTCCTTTAGCTAGGTTGACAACACGTGCTGGTGGGTCTGCTACGTCTGTTGCCGAGGGGATGACCTTGGTCTCAACGATGTAGAGGCCTCCCTCGCGCTTCGCCTTGAGCACAACCTCGCCACCGCCGTCCATCCGCACGACTGCACCTTTCCTGCGGAAGAGTCCTTCATACCCCTTGTCTGTCAAGCGGCTCACACTCAAAATGTCAGCCAGGCCGGGGACATGTTGCACGTTTTGGATAACACATTGTGCCTTTTTACCACCAAGCACCACCTCTATGTCCACATCACCTTGGCTGGCCGCAGGTTCGACCTTGTTGTTCGCGACCTCCATGGACTTGGCAGACTTGGTGTAGTTCATGAACCCCACCTTCTCAACTTGGGTATGCTCCTCCGCACCTGAGTTGAGGCACCGCCGTTTGGCGCCCTTCAGGTCGTGGTTCTTCGTGCCGTTGAGTAGCGCCTTCTTGCCTTTAGCACCCTTGGCTCCGACCTGCGCCTCCTCCGGGCACTCCTTGGCCATGGCCTTCCTTGCCACAATTATGGCACGCACCCCTCTTGGCGCCCTTCTTGCCGCCGCCCTTACCGCCTCCTCGCTTGCCGCTGCTGCTGCCACCCTGCGTTTTGGTGACCAGGGCAGTTGAGGATGACGAGGTCTCGCCACCGCTCTGACGGTGCACCTCGTTGCGGATGTACTCAGCGACTGCGCCGTAAGTGAGTTTATTCTCCTCCCAACCTCCCAGCACGGTGATGAGCGGGCTCCAACTGTCGGGTAGAGCTATGAGGTATGCCATCGCCTGCATCTTCGTATCAATCTTCCATCCCACATCATTGCATTGTGAGACAAGAAACTCGATCTGCTGTATGGCAGAAATGACGTCCTCACCCTCCTCGATCCTCACCGTCAAGAGTCGCTTCATTGCGAAGATCTTGTTGGCTAGGGATGTTGATTGGTGAATGGAGTAGAGCTTCTTCCACGCATCAGCTGCCAGGTCACAGCCGTGGATATAGTCCCACTGAGATTCATGCAACGCGGACAAGAGGAGCATCAGCGCCTCCGTGTTCTTCTTCGTGAAGGCCGTCTTCTCCTCGTTCGTTGCGCTCGCATCTTGAACCTCCGTGACCTTCATAAGCTCTAGCAGTCCCTTGTGCGCGAGGGAGATCTCAAAATGCCACAGCCACAGCCCAAATCCAGGGCCGCCCATGTACTTTTGGATGGGCGAGGACTCTGGCTTCTGTGCCATGTTGAACTCCTGCGAAGGACAATCTCAGAGTGCGACGGCGACGTCCCCCTGAGCGACACTCCCGTGCGGTGCGGAAGCCGTGAACGTCTTGGTAGGAAGGTCAGGGTCGTGGGCCCATAACCCTTTGTCAGGAATGCTGTCCTGGCGTGCCCTGAACTGCCTAAGTGTCCACGGCTACTTAGTGCAAGGAGACTTCCAAGGGAGGTGTGTGCTTTGGGTCGCCACAACACCAAGTGCAGACTTCTGGCAGAATACAGATTGCGGAAACTGAGAAGGGCTTCGAATCATTAATGGTTGGCTATTTTGGTGAGATTAAATCAGATTCTTATAGCCTGTGACCTGAGCTTTCCAACGCATCCAAGCACGCCCAAAACGGAGCAGTATAGCCCCTGCTATGCCCATCCAAGCAACCCTTGGTGGAGCCGCCTTTGGCTGCCGCCGACGTGAGTCGTCTCCGACACGAGCCGACGACGGCTCGAAGCACCTTTCTTTGATTGACAAGTCAAAGGGCGGCTTGACCTGGTCCAGAGGATCTCCCTGGTTGCTTCCTATAGGGCCTTGGGGTCTATGGAGCCAGTTGGAGCTGAACACGGACCACCGGCGGTGGAGTATCCCGTCACCCCGGACGGGTACCAGATTCCACCCGCCTCACCACCNGTATAGCCCCTGCTACGCCCATCCAAGCAACCCTTGGAGCCGCCTTTGGCTGTCGCCGACGCGAGTCGTCTCCGACATGAGCCGACGACGGCTCGAAGCGCCTTTTCTTGATCGACAAGTCAAAGGGCGGCTCGCCCTGGTCCAGGGGACCTCCCTGATTTCTTCCTCTAGGGCCTTGGGATCTATGGAGCCAGTTGGAGCTGAACACGGACCACCGGCGGTGGAGTATCCCGTCACCCCGGACGGGTACCAGATTCCACCCGCCTCACCACCCGAACTTTGGGTAGGGCTAACTCTCTGAATTCTTAACCAAATCGAGCAACTGAAAGCTCAAAATCGCATGGCGAAATCCAAGGAGTCCAAATCTGAAATCAGATTGGACATCTGACAACTCTCTAGTGGTCGGACCAGGAAAACGGCAAACGGAAACCATGGCAGGGGCACTTTTTAACAGCTTTTCCTTTACGACTTATGCATATGGATCCCAACACCTATGCCGTTACCAAGGCCACCAAGTACGGGTGTTTTTTCTGTGCCTTTGTCGTGCTCAGTGCCACAATCCTTGGCTTCCAACATGCCCACCAACTGTTGACCATGGATGGTACCCACGAGAAGAATGGACATAAGAGGTTTTGCTCTTTTTTTAGTTTTTTTACGCCAATGACAATGCGGTGCCCATGGCTTGGGCCATGGTGATTGATGAAAATAAGGAAAATCAGAAGTGGTTTTATTTCCACCTACCTTTAGCATATCCAACAGCCGGACAGAGTGGTACCATCGTCATCAGCAAGCGGGACAAGGGACTCCTAAACACTGTGGCCAAGAAGTTTTTGGAGCCCTACACAGCTATTGTGCTTTCCATCTATGAGAGAAAGTGTAGCAGAAGCATGGAAAATAGGCAGGCTACTAGTATGAGCACCTGGTATATGTGCAAATTGAGCTGAGTGACAGCATTGCAAGGAGAAACAGTGTTGCATGAGCCCGCGCACTGTTGTCATGCTTCTAGGCACTAACGGGAGGGGGGGGGGGATACCAAAGGAGCAATGGATCAGGCTGTACTGCCTTCTTAGGCATGGTGGTCACATGAATTCAGAGGCTGCGGAGTCGTTGCACACCCGAACACTAGAAGTTTGGAAGCTCTTTCCCTTTCACTGCTTTGTGGCACTTTACACTTGGGTCCAGCATTTGCTTCTAGACCGCCACAAGTAGAGCAAGCAGGTCAAGGGACGGTTTGTTCCAATGCCAGAGAAGAGGATGCTCAACACATCTGTGAAAAGTGCAGAATACGATGTGGAAGAGGAGGGTCCACACTCCGCCACAGTGACAGGCCCGAGCAACCGCTCACACAGAGTGAACGTACAAGACAGGACATGGACCTGCAGTGGGTCGACGGAGTGGGGACAGCCCTGTGTGCATACGTGTGCTTTCATGATTGACAGGGGGAAGATTCTGGAGCCCTTGGTTGACGTGGGTAACACTCACATGGCTTACCAGCATACGTACAACAACCCCATGCCCGACGTCAATCCCATCCATTTGAAACACCCAGAGGACAAGGTGTGGAAGCAACCTTGATCCAAGCGTGATCCTGGCCGAACCAAGGGCGCAAGGTAGGAGCGTGAAGACTGCAGGAAGAAGAAGTATATTTGTCCACAGTATGGGGTGCACGGCCATACAAAGTCAAGGTGTCCAAACCCACCCGTGGTTGGTGCTGCCGCTGTTCCCGCAGCCAACGTGCTACTGTGTCGGCTAGAGCACATGAATGAGGCTATATGCGCAAAGACTGTAGCTGGACACTTCTGTGGCGCATCTCCGACAAACAATACAGTAGCAGAGGGTGCTCGGGAGGCACTTGAGCATGTGTTGGTGCAAGTGGTGAACAAGCGTCCGGGAGTAGGCTGGGCAATACCAGACGTATGGGCAGGTGGGACAGAAGGGGCAAAGACAGAGGGCGCTGGTACAAGAGCTGCACAAGCACAGGGGGCTGCAACACTTGGAGCATGTTGGGCAGCTGGAGACGCAAGGGCAGTTGCAATTGGAACCGGGTGGGGAGCAGCAAGAACAGAAGCAAGAAGGCCTGCTGCGAGTGCAGGTGCAGTTGTGGGAACAAGTCTGCTGAGTTTCAACTGGGGCTGGAGAGGGCAATCAAGAGGAGCAGCGCGGGCATATGGTGCATGAGTAGGTGCTGCAGCTTCTAGTGCTGCAGTTCGTTCTGTAGCACTTGTAGTTGGTACTCTAGCTACTGGTTTTACTGTTGCTACAGATGGTGCTGGTGTAGGTGTAGGTCCCCTTTATGATCCAGAGGGTGACACAACTTACGACTCAAGAGAAGAGGAAGTCTATGACCCCGAGAGGTACATCTTGCCAGACTCAGATGAATTCTATGACCCCCAGAGGAATTCTACGATCCCAGGGCAGTTTTGTCATACATGTGACATGATTTGTTGGCTTCATTCCCTTCCTCCTCTGATTAGAGAGTGGATTGCCAGTGGACGCCCATGATGAGATCTGTGCAATACAGCTTCTTTCAAGTTTTCACCCATTTATGAATTCTGTTGGTTTGCAAAAACGGTCAATGTTTTATGCATAATAAATATTCATAAATATTTACTTAAAATTGACTGTAAATGAACGTAGGCACTTCCTCCTATATTGAATATTCGTTCTATTTCTCTTGGGTTAGCATCATGTGTCGACTACATCTTGAAACCTCTAACAACGGTGCTTGGGGCCGATACCCTCCCATTTCTTTTCTTTGTGTAATAGCACACGTTAGCTGGGGCTTCAATACCTAAATAAATGGAACATAATCAGCTCTGTTTACAAAAAACACAAAATCAGTATACACAAGTCAGCCCTATCACATCGAGCGGAACGTAGGTGGTTCACAGGGATGAGGTACAGGAAAAAACACGATTCGAGGATGTGGGAAAAATGGATAATTTGTATTAAGAAGTAAGTGTACTTTGATGACAAGTGTCGAGTGAGTCAAGCACATACATACAATGCCGAGATTAAGGATGAGAGGTATGGTTAATCACATGAAATTCACGCACTTGTTGATCAGTGTATCAAAAGTGTATTCTTGCATGAAAACATTCTTCACAAAACATCCACATGAATACATGTCAGAAAATTTCAGATGTACATTTCTTGTATACAATGAAAACTGTCATTGGCTCTATGTGATATCTAGAAATTTCTATGAACCATCCATGTTCACTAGTTCACCTCCCAGTACACTTATTGATACACAGTTTCACTGGTGAGGCAATTGGTCATATATGAAGGATGAGGCATATGTTGGATCCTCGGCACTCAAGCTAAGCGACGCATGCGAGGTCACGCTGTGAGTGGCTACTTTAAGAAGCTCTGCAGAGAAGTCGGGGGGCTTTGAAAATGCCGAGGAACTTCTTTGTAAAATTCTAGCAACGTCAAGAAGCCGAACGAACAATATCAAAACATCAATATAGTTTGCGACACTTCTTTCAACCATTCTGGAAGGTGGTTAAAGTTGTCAGAACTAAACACCAGAGGTTGGGACAGTTGGGCAAAATGCCCTCGGACGAATGGCGTAGAAGTCTGGAGGTTGACGCGTAGTGGGCCGTGAATGTAATGGCAGAAATATCCACTCATGAAGTATAGGGACGCGTGTACGTCAAGGACGTAGTATTTCCCTCCCATTTAGCCATGGCATCCCGGCATGTTAGTAGATATAGGCCGGTGACATGGTAGTAGCCTCCGATTAGATGATCGTCCTCTTGAAGGTTGTTGAAGGGCTCCTAGCTATTATGCGCGGTGTCGTAGCCATGCCAGTTGACCAGAACCTCGGTCATTTTTCCACGGTGTCAACGTCTGAGGATGTCTTCAATCACGTACTCTGTATCTCCATCCATTTGAACAGGAGGTGGAGGTATGACGTCTCTGTCGGGAGATTTTGAACTGGGTCCTGGTAGTGCTTGAGTTTGCTGATATGGAAGATAGGGTGAATCACCACGCTGTCAAGCAGGCAAAGTCAATTGACAACAGGGATTTGCATTTTCGTGATATCAAACAGTTCCAACTACCAGGGTTTGAGTTTTGCAAAGTCCTGTCCTCGTAGTTTGTATTTGCTGAGCTGAGGAGGACGCAATCGCCGGTGCTGAACACGTCATCGCTGCGATGTCAGTCGGCCACTCGCTTCATAGCTGCTTGGGTCTTTGCAAGGGTCTGTCATGCTTCCTCCAAACTGCTTGTAAAGTTATTGCAGTAGATGTTGACCGCGAAGATGTTGCTTCAACTCTGTAATCCAGCCGGCGTTATGGGAATCTTTTCGTATATCACTTCAAAAGGGATTTTACCAGCCGCGGTGGAAGTGGTGGATATATACATATATATATATATATATATATATATATATATGTATATAT
>SZWC01001117.1:222826-247055 GCA_023375785.1 Penium margaritaceum
CCAGCCGGCGTTATGGGAATCTTTTCGTATATCACTTCAAAAGGGATTTTACCAGCCGCGGTGGAAGTGGTGGATATATACATATATATATATATATATATATATATATATATATATATATATATATATATATATATATATATATATATATATGTATATATGTGCGAGTTTGATGGTCGGAAGCCTGGTTGTCCAATTTGTGCCTTGGGGTTTGCATAATGTAGAGAGAATTTGTTCGAGCGTCTGGTTAGTCTGCTCCATTTGCCCGTCGGTTTGAGGATAAAAAGTCGTTGATAGCTGGATCTGATCTTCATAACATGTCATTATTTCACGCCAAAAACAGCTGGTGAAGTGGCTGTCTCTGTCGCCGATGATGGTACATGGCACGCTGTGCAGCCGTACAATATGGTTTAAGAACAACCATGCTGTGTTGTTCCTTTTGCAGTGATGGTGGTTGTTGACGGGATGAAGTGCGATATTTTTTAAAATCTTTCCACCACAACAAGGATGGCGGAATACCACTCGGAGTAGTGGGCAGTCCAGTCACAAATTCTATGCTGATGTCGGCCCATGGTTCCATCTGAACAGGCAGGGATTCGATTAGACTTGGTGGCCTTGTGCGATGAGAGTTTTGTCTCTCACAGGTGTCGCACGATTTGCAGACGTTTGACACGTCAGTATGCATCTTGTCCCATTAGTGGTATTTCACCACCTTCTTGAGTGTCTTGTCCTTGCCGAAGTGCCCACGTGGACCAGTGTCGTGGCACTCCTCCAATAGCATTCTTTGCAGATCCTCATTCGATGGAACAACAACCTGGCGAGTGAATTTTCATCGCTAGTAGGGATTGTCGAACCAAAACTCAGTTTTTTCATACCCGCTGAACTCCTCGTAACCCTTCACGAACACCCTTGTGAGGTACGGGTCTCGTTCACTGAGAAACATGTTGATCTCCGCCCTTTAGAGCATCCGCCGGATTAGTTTTTCCAGGCCAGTACTTGATGTCTTAGTCAAAGTTGGATTCGAGGAACTCCATCCATCGAGTTTGTCGATGGCTCAGGTTTGGCTAAGTCTTGAGATATTTCAACACGTGATGGTCGGTACAGGCAATGCATCGTTCCCATTCCAGTAGCACCAGCATTTCTTGAACGTGTGTATGACTGCGAGCATTCATTTCTTGTACAGCGCATAGTTGAGGACTTGTCTGCATGGTTTTTGTGACATGTACGCGGCCGGTTTTTTTCCAACGTCGTTATCTTGGACAAGAACGGTTCCAAAGCTTTGACTGGATGGTCGGTTTCCATGATGTACTATACTGTTGAATCTGTCAATCATAAGGTTGGCGCCAAGGTCAGAGTGTTGCTCAAAGAGTTAAACGTTTCTTATTCGATGTCTCTCCAATTTCACTCGGTTGTTTTTTTTGTGAGATCAGAGAGAGGCGCTGACACTCGAGCATAGTCTGTACGAATTGACAGTAGGAGTTCATCGGAGCATCTTTTCTCCCTTGGATGCCACATCATCACAAACTTCCGTCAGTCGCTCGTCAACCTCAGATTGGGGAACCAGATCCTCCTAAAGTCATGGATCAACGATTCAACTTTGCTGAACTTCCCGGTCGCACCGACTCGGGAAGTTGCCGCAGAATTAGAGGCCAAAGAAGCTTGGGTCAATGAATATCGTTGTGCAGGTCCTACTTTTGAGGCATTTCCAGAAGAGGATGATGATGAGGGGGCAGATGATGGTGGAGAGGATGGTGCAGCTCGGATTGTAGATGGGGTTGCAGATGGGGGGGAGGGTGAGGGAGCATGAGAGGGTGGGGAGGAGGAGATGGGTGGTGAGCCTTAGGCTTACCATTAGGACTGACATGTATGTCACTGTTTCTGAAACAAGGAAGTTTCAGTGTGTGCTCCATTCCATGAAAGTCTGCATCTACAACTTTGACAATGTCTCCACATGGTAATTTTTACATAATTCATGTTAGAGAAACAACTGTTTACAAACACACGTACAAATGTGGATCCAGACACTGAAACCAAAGATCCAGATCCAAGATCCATCAATCCAAGGATCCGTGGATCCCAGGATCTGTCACCCTGGTTCTGGATCTAGTCTATGGAACTTTCCTGTGGATCCAGATCCATCTCACGATCCACAGTTAGGAACCGTGTCTAGCCTTAATGATGTGGCCTAAAAACTTGATCAAAGGACGACCAAAGTCGTACTTTGAGATTTTTCTGAAAAACGTATCTCTTAGTAAAGCTTTGAGAACTTTCCAAAGATTTTCGTACTGCTCCTCTAGGATGCGGCTGGATACCAGGATGTCATCGAGATACACGGAAAAAAAAACATCAATGCACAGGTGAAAGATGTTATTCATTATCACCATAAATGTTGCGGGGGAATTTGTGAGTCCAAACGGTATGACCGTGAACTCGAAGTTCCCGTATCTGCTACAGAATACTATGTTCTGGATTTCCTTATTAGGTATGCAAATGTGATGATAGCCACTGTGTAGGTTCATTCTGCAGAAATTTTGAGCCCCATAGATTTGGCCAAACATTCCGTGTAACGGGTCCAGTCTCTAGCTCCTGTACTTAGTTCATCGTCGGAGTTCTCAGAATGATAATCTCAGTCCACGAGGGGGATTTTCTCCTTCACAGTAGTGAGGAGAAATCGTCATTAACGAACCTGAGTAGGGAGACTCGAATATTTCAAGTCCCAAGGGGTCCATTTCTGTTTTAAACCTCACCTCCTTGTTCTGGGACCCGAACAAGGGGTGTATACCTTGAACTCGTGAGTTCTCACGAGTTTTACCGTGAAATCTGTTGAAGTCACGCTAGTTCACGACTTTGATTTTTTTTACGTGATCGCGTAAAATCGTCATGTGTGATGCACGCTAGATGATTTTACGCCCAACTGTATTCCGATCGCGTGTCCTCTCTTGAGCTCACCCCCTCCCCTCGTCCTTCTCACCTCAACTGGTGATGAGGAGAGGGTGAGGGTGAGGGTGCAGGGCCACCAGCTTTTCTCGCAAGGCCTGTTGGCCCCTCGAACTGGCCGGCGGGTGGCCGGACAGTCACCTGACCTGCGGCCGGCCACCCAGCCGACTGCCATATAGCTGCTGGCCAGCACGTGGCTTGTCACCAGCCAGCCCTCGTTGGTCGCGACGGCGGGGAGGGCCGGACCGGCCCTCCCGCTATATTCCTCCCCACTTATTATGAACCGTCCCGGTTCATGAATAACGAGTATGAGTATTAAGTACTAAAGAATCAACATTGTCAATGAATAATTAATAATCTCCAATAACCAGCTAAGACATGAACACGTGCATGGCACTTGCACCTAAGCTGCAGCTTGTCGGTCAGCATGGCTAGTAGCCTCCCCTCTTTAGGCTGGAGCATCCACGCGACAGCCATGTTGGATGTCCCCAACCTCCTATGGGTGTTGTCCATGAATGTTGCCCTACGAGTATGTTGTTCACTTTTCTACATTCAAGTGATGCATCCTGTTACGCATCCATCTGCACAAGCTGTGAGCTTGCTCCAATACTCATTGACCACCCCTGTGGGCAAACAAGATTCGGGCTCCCATGAGTTATGTTCAGATCCACAACCGGCCCAATGAACAAGGTATTCCCTAACAAGGTACGACCGGAGTGTATGCTCTCGGTGCTGGAGTAGGCGAAGGACCTCGTATTGGCCGTCGACAGCGAGGACTGCTAGCAGTGGGTGAGCAATTTTGTTTGTTGTGTATGGATCCAGCAGGCTCACATGAAACACATCATGTATCTTCATACCTAGCGGAAGCAGTAATCGGTATGTCACTGGCCCGATGCATGCCACGACAAGAAATGGCCCTATCCACTTCGGTAGAAGTTTTCACGCCCCTGGCGACTTCAACTGAAGGTTCTTAATATTAAGCAGTACTTTGTCATAGATTTCAAACGGGACCTCACGGCGACCTTTGTCGGCAAATGCCTTTTGTCGTTGTCGAGCAGCTTGAAGGTGACCCTTCGCCTCCTCTAACAAGGAGTCTACGTTCTCGGCAAAGCCTTGAGTAGAAGGAACCCGTCCTCCTATACTCCCACTCTTCACAAATGAAGAAAATACCATTGGATGCCGACCATTCTTCAATACAAATGGTGTGAACTGTGTAGACTCGTTCACCATATTGTTCACCGCAAACTCTCTTGCTGCTAGGAATTTGCCCCAGTCATGCATGGTAGGGTCGATGTACATACGGGGCATCTACTCCATAATGCGATTCATGTACTCCTTTCCTCTGTCAATTTTAGGGTGAAACACTGTCAACATTTGTGACTCATTGCCAAAGTACTCGTGCATCTTTTGCCTGAATGTATTACCAATTTTTTTATCCCGATTAGAGATAACACGCAACAAGAAGCCGTGGTACTTCACGACACCCTCAAAGAAGAGACGAGTGGTCTCCTCTACGTTCATACTAGTGGTTATGGGTTTGAAGTGTATCATCTTTGTCAAAATATCCACAACCACTAGTATTGCATCGTGGCCACGGGCCATGTCTGAAAGACCAGTAATGAAGTCGATGCTGATGCACTGCCATGGAGTCCCAGGAATGGGAAGCTATTGGAGGAGTCCAGCAGGCTTCTTGTTATTAACCATATTCCAAATATATGGATTGCATGTCATGCAATGCTTACGGACATCGACACTCCATTGTGGCCACCAATAGTGGTCCGAGATTGCATGTCAAGTCTTTCGAGGTCCCACGTGACCTGCAACTGGCGGGTTGTGGAATTGAGAGATAATCTGCGCTCGAAGGTCTCCCGATTCTGGCACAATAACTTGTTTTCCATGCCAAAATATTCATGTAGCCTCTACCAATCCGTATTTGCCTAGATTTTGAAACTTAGAATCCACACTGTACCCCATCCAGATCCTGTTTCCAAAATCGTTGTAGTGGATAATCTCTCGGGGTGGTTGCAGCAGAGGTGCATTAGGATCTGGTATTTGCATTGTGGATGTCTCAATGGCCATAAAATACCCATCGACCTCAGTGGTTGCTTTTATTTATACAGGTTGTTGACTTAGTGGATCGGCCACGTTGATGCGTCATGGCCGATATTCCCACGTGAACAAGAATCGACTGAGGTATTCACTCCAATGTACCTGTCATCTTGACAAGTTCGTTTGCATTTGAAAAAAAAACAATGGGTTACGGTCGGTCACGGCCATAATACCCCCTTGAGGTGGCAACGCCATATCTTGAAGATTTGTACCACCGCAAAAAACTCTTGATCCTAAGTTGTCTACCGCGTCTCGGCAGGGATGAGCTTCCGGTTCTCATACACAAGTGGGTGACCATTCTGCATGAGTACTGCTCTAAGTCCTACTACCAACGCATCATATCGCACCTCCCATGGTTGCAATGGGCCGGGAAGAGCTAAGACGGGAGCTATGGATAGAAACTCGTCAACTTTGATAAAGGCAATCTCGTAGTCAGAAGTCCAATCCTAATTCACGTCTTTTTCCCTGAGCCTGGTTAGCGACGCAACTAGGGTAAAATACCCTTGCATAAACTGTGAGAAATAGATTGAAAGGCCAAGGAAAGACCAAATCTGCCCAATATTTTTTTGGGTGTGGCCAGTCCACGATGGCTTGGACCTTTCGTGGATCGACATGAATACCGTCCTTGTCGGCTATGTGTCCAAGGTATTCGAGCTCATCTTGTACAAAATTATACTTGCTCATTTTTGTGTATAACTTCTGTTCCCAAAGGATCGTGATTACCTCGCACAGACGTTCTATGTGCTCTTCTATGGATCTGGAGAAAAAAAGGGTGTTCTCTGGATACACCAAGACAAATGGGCTAAGTTGTTTGCCGAATGTTTGGTGCATTTCTCCTTCAAATGTTATCGGGGTGTTCGTTAGCCCAAAGCATACAACTTCGAACTAAGTGTCCCATGCGTGTTTGAAATATAGTTTTATAGATATCATCTTCCATAATGTGGACTTCATGGCATCCTTGAGACAAATCCAAGGACGAAAAAAATTACCCTTGGAGGAATTAATTTTTCACCGTCGGCTTGTTCAGCAGCTGATGGTCCACGCATATGCGTAAATAACCGTCTTTTTGTTCACAAAAAGGATCAGCGCACTGTACGATGGGCTACTTGGCTCCACCCCTTTGCAAGGTACTCTTTGATGTGGCATTTGGCCTCTTGCCTCTCTGCTGGATTGAGGCGATACATGGGTTTGAATGGAGGAGTCACCTCCAATTGCAGTAGAATTGTGTGCTCCATGTATCGTTCTAGTGGAAGCCCAGTCGGTAGGTGGCATAATACATCCAAGAACTCTGTCAGTAGAGATTTGATCTCTTGTGGCATGTCTTCCTTCATGTCATTCTCCACTTTTTGCAGTTGAGCCAAGAAATACCAATCACCTTGTTGAATTTTTCTCTTGACCTGCATCGCAGAAAAGCTGGCATGGACCTTAGTTGGGCCGGTGAGAATTCTATACTTGGAATCAACGTAAAGCGATGTGTCTTTCCAAAAGATCAAGTTTTTTTTATCCAAAGCCTTGTTGTCACGAAGCCAGGGATTGCCTAGCACCACGTCGAACAGGTCAACAAGATTGATTACCTTCAATGTGACACTCTATGTGTAACCTTGAATGCAAACTTTTACTTCATAGGTATCGATCACGTATACAGTGCGGTTGTCACCGATGACAACTGCGCCATTTGATGGCTCGTACTGAAAGTCCATCTGTCAGATAAAACCAAGGCTAATAAAGGATTCATCCCCACTTGTGTCAGCCAGAATATTCATGAGAGCACCAGCTAGATGTCCTCTCAACTGCATTGTCATGTTACCTCCTCTCTTATGAGTAAACATGCTTGACAAAAACAAGCAGAGTTTTTGATAAACACGGAATCTTTATGGCGGATGCCGCAGCTTCCATGATTCACCTACTCGATTCCACATCTTGTGGACACGTGTGAATTTGGCTAGCACCTTCCAATCTTTAACTGACTGGGTCAAAATCGTAGACTAAAGGTATAGTGAACTTGATTGAACTCATCACTTTGAGGGAATTTACTTTAATCACCATGTCACACAACTCTTGGATAGTGGTCGGTGTTATCACCACTAAGCATGTACAATCTTGCATAATGTCGGTCGGCAAGTGTGGAATGAAGCTCAACAAGAGAGTAAACAATAGAGAAATTTGAACTCATCAAAAACTCAAATTGTTTAACATTCTCATCTAAAAATATGAACCCACACTTGTGATCCAGTTTTGTCCGTGAGTGGTCCCCACTAGCGTCACTCAGGGGTGGGGAAAAGCCATCCCATGGCTTGTTCGTTACCACGGCCGGGCCCATTGCCGCAACCGCGGCCCTGTCCACGGCTCTGTGCATGGCCTCCTGCTACACCATCTCCACGAGGTGTCGTAGTTGCGGCCAACACCGCGGCTTCTTGCCCACCACAAGTAGCCCCAGGGCACTGGGTCATAAAGTGGCCAAGCTGCATACAGTTTTGGCAGAGCCCGTCACAGAAGGCTGCGTTGTGACACTCACGCACCACCTGTAGCTCATTATTGTCATGGCTACGCTTGTTTTTGGGGACTTTGTACCCACCAGCCTTCTTGGCTGGGAGGTTTACTGGCTGGTTGTCCTTGGTTCCACCTCATTGTCTGGCTGACCATCCTGCAGTGTCAATCCGCATGTCGCGGCCTTGTTGTACACGCGAATTCAACCGTGTATCAAAGTAGTACTTTGGGTTTGTCAAATACACTTCATTCATGTAGTCATGCAACGTCCTCCAACTTGTCCAAACTTGGTCAGTGGCCATCGTGGTGGTGTTCTCCTTCAGCTTCTCGCTGGCCAGACCATCACGCAAGTACTCCAATAGCATGCATACGAGGTACTTGAAGGTCTGGGTCCCATCGCCCTCGGTGAAGCTTTTGCCTTCTTCCATGAGTGCATTGAACTCGCTCAATTAGGCTTCAAGTGAGCTACCTAGTTGCTCAAAGTCCTTGATCTTGTGGAAGGAAAACTACGCCTCTTCATGTTGGGTGTACTTCTTACATATGATCGCGTAGAAGGCCTCCCACGGTATGGGCTGCCACTCAAGGTGTGATTGCTGTATGCCCCACTCCTTGACCGCATACTTGAAGAGCTTGTCCTTAAGTCGCATTGTGGTGAGGTTGTCCCATTGTCCGAGTGGCGCCATGTGGACACGGACGACGTGCTCCATACGATTCAGCCAGTCGGTCTGCTTCACATCCTTTCGGAAGATCTCTACAATGTGGAGGAAGGACGTGTTCATGATCGGTCCCGAAGTCGTTGAGGTAGGCAAGTTGTCACTACCACAGGCGGTGGCATCAGCACATGCGACACGCTACGATTTCCACTACATCCGTACCTGGGTCAGGCTCTGTAATGCCTTGTCAAGGTTGTTGCATTGGCTGTTTATCTTATGAGCGGCCAGGTGCTACAATTGGTGATCGTTGTCGAGGTCTGTGATGCTCTGCCCGATGTGGGTCAACAGGTTGGTGAACGCAAACTTTAGCTCTGATGTCTTCAGAGCAACGGCAATAGCCTCCAAGACCTTGTACTCTCTGTGTACCTTTACCTACTACAAGAGGGTATAGTTCACGTACATGCCTTCAAGGAATCCCACCTTCGGAGGAGGCTTTCATCACCAATGACACTCAAGTAAATGCTGATATGTCCCATCACAGCTACATCGTAGGAAGGGGGGTCCGCCCCTACTCCTCCGGATGGTACCGTATCTCCACCGTCGGTTGTGATCTTGAGTTGGCTTACCGCCTCGGCAGCCAACTCAGCAAGTCTTTGGTGGCTGTTATGATTTGCCTTCGCAGCGAAGTCGTCCGGCTCGTTCTCACGAGAATTTCTCATGTGGCTACTTTCAACGCCTTTGTTGCTCTCGGTAGCCTCACTGCTGTCGGCAACTTCAGGCAATCCGGCGAGCATCTTGTCCTTCTTGAGAAATTGGTTTGACTTTGCCGCATGACAATGGCGATGATCACAATCCTCATTGCCTTCACCATCGTCGACGTCGTGCTCTTTGTCAGGGTCCACACCCCGGTGGTCCTCCTCAAGCGCGTCGTTTGTCGCATGGGGGTCATCCATGTGCACGTCGACGTGCTGGCCGAGCACTTTCTTGGCTTCCTTACGCTTCTCGATGTCACCAAGTTGGTGCCGGTTGCCTTTGCTGGTACGGTTGCCTTTGGTTTGGCAACCGTGCTCGCGATGGCGGCTCCCAAGACTTGGAGTCCGTAGAGGGCGTGTGGTGAGCCTGTCACCACCTTGCCCTTGTTGGTCTTGGACGGTCCGGCACTTGCCATTCCATCACCCATACGGGGAAATGTCGCCTCCCAAAGTCACCTTGCTCTCACAATCGGTAAGGTAATTATACAATTCATTTCTATCTTTTAGGCCGCCACGGTTGGCACAATCACGTGAAAAAAAAACTATTTTTTTTCTACGGTGCCATGATCAGCACAATCATGTGGATTCTAGGTAAAACTTTAAGCCGTGACTCACGGCATTTGGCAAGTTAAAGAGCCTAGAAAAAAAAAAGAAAGGATAAGATCAAGAAGCTACAAGAATTTGAGCACCCCTCAAAAAGGTGAGGAGGAGGAGGGGTTAACTTTAAACAAGAGTTTGCACCCCCACATGCTCCCTCCTCACTAATCTTGTCTTCTTGTTTGTCTTCTGATCTTCCTTGGCATCTTCTGGTATTTTCTTGGTACACCTTGCGTCTCCTTGGAGGCGCCCTCCTTGTGCTACATGGCAATGTGGCGGCCTCTAAAAATTCTCAAAGTGACGCCTTCCTCTTTTTTCTTTTTCTCTCAAGCCGTGAGAGTCCTTGGTATTGGACAAGGGCAATGTCCTTTTTTTTGTTGAAGAGGAGGAGAGGGATCCTTGAGAAGAGGGAAAACATTGGTGGTTTGGAGGTGGACCCTCCCCACTCCATCCAAGAAAAATCTATTTAGGTCCCTGGCACATGGAAGAAGCTTAGGTAAGCTAGCAGAAAAACATAGAGCTCTTGAAGATCTTTTCAACATAATTTACGGGACTTGAAATGGTTACTTTTGAAGCCCGTATCTCTCTCTGGCATTTCTACTGATCCTTCAGCTGCTCGCGGCATTTTGTATCTCTTGTAGCTGCTGGAACAGTCGCACACTTGGTCGTGAGGGTCGTCCTGCTAAAAAACCACTATACCGGGTCGAGTCTCCAGCTCCTTCACTCAGGTCATCGTCGGAGTTTACAGAATGGCGATCTCAGTCCGCATGATGAATTTTCCCCTGAGGAGCAATCATCATCAACGACCCTCAGCAGGGAGACTCAATTATTTCGAGTCTCAGGAGGCCCATTTCGATCTTAAACCTCACCTCCTTATTCTAGGACACAAACCAGGGGTGTATACTGTTGGAGTGAGCAATAACTGCACTGAATGAGAGCTTCGAAATAGCATAGTCGGACTGAAAATCAGAGATCTATACGTTGAAGTTAAGGACTTTTATCCGTAAATACCCGAGTCCAGCTTGGCTAGGAATTTCCTACTATACAAGCCAGATTTAATTCTGGCATCTAGGTCCAAGGGGGGGAAGGAGCCTAGATTTTTGTGCTACATGCACAGCAGGGTTGTGCATGCCTGCTGACCCAGCTTGGTCAGCAGCTGCACAGTGCAAGCAAGCACTGCTATGTACTTGACCCAGACCAGTCAGGGTGGGGCTACACCTGACTGGACTGCTGAGACGGCTTGCATCGATACATGCAAGCAAAGCTCTGGAGCAAGGACCACTCTACATCAGGTGGTGCATGCACGACTCAGCATTACATCAACTACCACATGTACGACTAAGCAGTTGCATCAGCTACTACATGCATGACTCAGCAGCTGCATGCGGAGCCAAGAGTGGGGACCGCCTTGTGTCATTGGCAACATGCGCAACTCAGCGGATGGGACCACGGCCAAGTTGCAAGCCTTCAGGAAGCTTCCTTGAGGAGGAAGCTGCATGCGTTGGACAGGGAAGATTCTGCGAGGAGGAAGCTACAACCTTGCAACAGGAAGTTTCCTCTGGGCATAGAGCAGCTGGTCAACTTCCCAAGATCCTACTATGAAAGCAGACTGGACTCAGTCCGACCAGTAACTCGGCAAGCAACTCCAGCAGTAACTCTAATAACCAAGACCAGCAGTCCATCTCTTCCAGACAATGCCTTAGACCAAGACTCTGCAGTCGCTCTCATCTCAAGACCCCAGTAAACCTGGCAGCAGTCTCACAGCCTAGGTAGAAGGACGCCTCTGACTATCTGAAGGCCTGACTACCTCGCTGTGGTGGCCAAATACTTGCAAGACTCAAGCTACCTAGCTTGAGCTGTCTTGCTTTACATTGTCCATCTGTGGGCCACGAGTTGTGTCTAGGCGTGAGAGCCCATAGTTAGTGTCTAACCTCAGCTCTGCTTTACAGAGCTGCTTCTGTCTGGACAGTCAGACTATGTTGGACTCTCCCTGTGTCGACCCAGTGTGTTTGGCAGTGCTCTGTCAGTCTAGATAGGAGGATCTAGAAGCTGCGTGTCTTGCTGTAGTTCCCCTCTATCGACCCAATAAGCCTAGCAGCACTTTGCCAGCTTGGCTAGGAAGGTCCGAAGTCCTCTGACGACCTAGTAAGTCTGGTAGTGGCTGCAAGCGTGGGGAGGAGGCTGTCCTAACAAATTGGAGGCCATTTCATCTGAAAGCATGGTGAGCGTGCTAATACCCTTGCAACAAAATTCTTGACGGCCTCGCAAGGTGTTACGCCCTTGGATGGGGCAGGTTGTGTCAAAGCATTGAGCTGAGCTGTGTTTTGTCGATGTTTCCCTGTACCATACTTATACTTGATAGCCTTTTTCAACTATAAGTTCAATTCAAGTCTTCCACTTCTGCACATTGGAGTACATGGTTTGCTTGCTAGGCACACAGATCTTGGAAAACAACATAATCCCCTTGCTGGATCAGAGCACACGGTGACTTCGTCACTAAAGGCTCCCAAAAACCAAACATGCTATCTGAGCACAAGGACGTCTAGGCATGCTCAACATGTGATTAGAGCAGTAGACCCATGCCGCCAGGAAGAAGCAGCAGTTACGCCTCAAGCTTCAAAGGATGATAACGAATGTCGTCACTCACCAGTGGCAGGGTGAGCGCATGATGTGGGGACCTTACACACTTGGAGTAATTAAGGACGCTTTCAGTGACCTCAACATAGAGAGCCCATGCACGGACTCTCAACAGTTGAATGGCCTCTCAGCGCCAAGCTTGTGCATGGACCAAAGATGTGGTCCAAGGAGAGAGCAAGCAGTAGCTGAGGAGGCAAAGCGCTCAAGAGAGGAGGCGCTTCGGACAAGTTCACACCGAGACAACGTGCATACAAATGAAGCTTGGCGGCAGCAGTTGACTGAAATCTATCTTGCACTCTTACCTTCCATTGAGAAGGGAGCGAGCTTTGAAGCTCACAGTCCACAACTTTAGCAGCAGTTGTCCAAGATTCAACAACAGGTGCATCTTCAGTATCAACTTCAACTAGCACAACTACCATCATCATCAACTGCAACAGACCCGCAGGAAAATGTGGCATTGTTCATGTCACAAGCTCTCATGCCACTACATATGTCAATGATACGATCTGCAACATCAGGTATGACATAGCTCTGTGTGGTTCACCCATAGGAAGCTACAACGGAAGTGTCATCCATGGCACTTGTACGAGCACTGCTTGACACAGGTCAGCATGAGACATCTAGAGAGAAAGATTTCAAGCATGAAAGCACAGAGCAATGGCAGCAGATTGGCAAGTAGCAGCTCCTTTGCCAGCAAGTGCGGCCTACCTGTGAGCTGCTAGCTGCCCACGCAGCTCAACTTAAAGGTCGGGTGGCACAGATCAAGCAACAGAATGAGGCCTTGCACCTGAATAAGGCTTCATTAGCGTCACCTGAGCCATCTGCACAACTTCCACAGCTCAGTTCTCCTCTTCATAAGTTGAAGACTGTCTATCCTTAGCAGACAAATTGAGCTTCATGGAGCAAGCGTGCATACTCTTACAGTGTTCCTTGAAGCATCCACAATGATACCATTGCAACAGCCAAAGCATGCAGCAGTGTCACCAGGCTTTCAAGCACCACAAGTAGCAGCTGATGACAAGCAACGGTACTTCTCAAACACCCACGTGATGATGTCACAAAGGTCAAAATCACTCCGTGCACTACTTTGCGATTCGCAAGCAGGGAAGCCATCTACAACAACCCAAATTGCCAAAGAGCCAAGGCAAGTAGCCATCTTACAGGAGCTCATGGAGGGTGGAGTGGTGACCAAGGAACCATGCCACCATCAGCAGCCTGACAGCGGCAAGCAACAGACGCAACGACAATGCCTACTTGAGATAAAAGTGTCGGCACTAGTGGTCACAAGGTTGGACGCCTTGCCAAACTTCCACAAGTTGACCAATAAAACAGACAGCGGCTCCACATCCTAGAAGGAGTTCTCATGCTCCATCCAATGGAAGATAACCCAGTAGCTGAATGCTGATGTTGCAACAGAGCAGCTGAGGTGGACGTGTCTTCAGTAGAAGATAGAGGTTCACATGAGCCTCAAAGCACGTGACAAACTGACTCTTCATCAGCTTGTACAGAGCCAACGCGACAGCAGCATGCCAATGTAACAGGCAGCCAAGTAGAAGTCAACCTACGACCTGTAAGAGCAGTAGTGATACAGCAGGTACTCGTGTATGGAGCCACGAGTACGTGGGAGCTCAAATAATGAGCTCACAAGATGCAATTATATCAATACAGCATCGGTACAAGAAGAAGCATCATGGTGGCAGCTCTGGGACAACCCACCACCATTGCCGCAGAAGTGACAAGTGTACCAAGGCAAACACGCTCGTCAGCAGCTTGACATGTACTTCTCATAGCCGCAAATCCTGCTCCATGACAACAAGCGGGTAGCAACAGAGGAAAAAAAAGAAAGGGGAGCATTTGAGCAAAGAAAAAGGGGGATGGAATCTCAAAGCACCATTTGGTTGAAGCGTCGGCACTGGCAAGTGTAGTAGACGCACAAGTGCAGTAGAGTTTCATGACGCAGTGGAGCAACCATAGTCAAGGTGTGTAACACTGTGGTCGCACACATCATCATGGTGCTGCTCAGCAACAACAAGTGTGGATCCAAAGGCAATGTAAAGCCGAAGGAAAACTTGCAATGGCAATGATCCCCTCAGTGAGATCACATCCATTCTTGCATCTTCAGAATTGACCACGACAACACCAACAAGGATGCATTTTACATTAGAGGAGACTTCTTCCCTCGTTCAAGCAGCCGAGTGAATTTAAACTCCTGAGCACATTAGCAGAGGACCACGCTGGCATCGGCCATTACTGTAGCAGCAGTGAACGTGTCAGTAGTAGCTTACTTACAAAGGAGATTCTAGAGTGAGGGGGAGGGAGAGCAAAGGTGTTGGTCAGCCCTTCAAGCAGCCCACAATGTAGCGAGCGGAGAAACAGACAAAATCCTGCCGGACTGGCAGGTGGACTCAATAAGCCCACCACGTGTCTGGTGACATGTGCGAATGGAGTAGTTACGTTCCATAAAATGTCCCTGCCAGAGTGACAGGTGGAGGTAGTAAGCCCACCTGGTGTCAGGTGGCGTAAAAAATGGAGCAGTTGTACTCCATACCAAAATCCTGCCGAGACAACAGGTGGACGTAGTTGGACCACCGGGTGTCAGGTGGTATGCACAAACGGAGCAGTTGTGCTCTGTGGCAAAATCCTGCCCGTGTGGCAGAAGGAGGCAGTAAGCCCACCAGGTCAGGTGGCATGTATAAATGGAGCAGGTGTACTCCATGACAAAATCCTACCAAGGTGGTAGGTGGAAGAAGAAGCGTCAACAACATTGGGGTACGATATGGACCTCTAAAGAAAACGTGGACCTCGTCCTCGGATTTCCACCTTAAAGCCAAAATCTGTGGAGGGGCAAGCTCGCTCCTCACGACCACAAATGTCCCTCCAATAATAGCGTGCGCAATAGCAACTGATCTCACAACAGGAGCTGAAGCAGTAGTGTAGCAATCGGAGCAGCTGTTGGGGTGAAGGCGACGAGTCCAAGGTCCAGGAACGACCTTGGAGGAGCTCATCGTGATCACGAACTACATGGCTAAGCCCATTCGTCATGCGGATCGGGGCTGTAAAGCCAACCTATGTGCGGTGTATTCTGGAAGGTGGAAGTAATGACCACAAACAACCAGCACCAACAACAGCAGTTACAAAAAAAAAGGGATACGTCCCAGGACTGCTACGGGTAGCTTGGTGGATTGAAAAAACGATTGCCGGAATGCAGATTTTGTTTTGGCAGCCTTCAAAACCCGTTTCGGGTTTCCCCTCCCCTAGAAAAGGATCGGAGGGCGGGTTTATTTCTCGCCGCCGTGGATCCTCCTTCGTCAGCACTTAGTGCGGCAGCAAAGCAGTGACAGCAGCTAGAGAAGTAACGACCAGCAGCAGCAGGCAACTGCTATAATCCTTGTTGTAGCAGCTCTCGTTTCAAATTTTACGACGTGGACCTCACCATTTTTGTCAACAAAAT
Organism: Penium margaritaceum; assembly: GCA_023375785.1. Lineage (NCBI taxonomy): Eukaryota > Viridiplantae > Streptophyta > Zygnematophyceae > Desmidiales > Peniaceae > Penium > Penium margaritaceum. Next base: position 238,450 of record SZWC01001117.1, read on the forward strand.
GAGATGATCACCCTCTTCGGTGACCTCAAAGAGCTTCTGGCTGTTGCGTGCAGCCATAACTGTTACCTTGGAGCAGCGTTTTTAAAAAAAGAGGGCATACTGGAAGCCAAAAGTGGCTGCTGAGCTGAACTTGGGAAAGGGAACCCCAGCAGGTCAAGCAGTGGAGCGCGAGTTATGCGAACAGCTCAACCGAGAGAAAAAAGGGAGAAGGTGTATGCTCACTCTCGCGAGCAAAACAGGGGCTGAAGGGGGGGGAGCATCGAGCAAGGGAGGGAGGGGAGCAACGTCCACGTATGACTTCGTACCAGCTCGCCGCGATGGCAAGCTGGGCCAGGAGCCTGCCGCAAGAGCAGGCTCAGTCGCGGCAAGGCGACAGCAGGCCAGCGCGAAGAACCCTGCCATGACGGCCGGGTGGCTGGCCAGCAATCAGCGAGCGAGCAAAGAGTCCGCTCGCGACGACGAACCAAAAAAAAGGAGTGCCTGATTACCGCACGCGCAAGCGGTGGTGGCCATGGCAGTGGCCATGAACGGTGGAGCGAGAGAGCGAGCAAAGAGCTCGGCTCGACGCAGTCGACGGGCTGCAAGAGAAAAAGAAAAAAAATGAGAGGACAGGGGCAACGGCCGGAAGCAGCGAGGGCCTTTCTTGGACAGCCTTAACAGGGTCAACCCACCAAAGCAATGACAGCTCAGATCCGATGGCAACGACCATGACGACCAAGAAATAGTGGTCAAGCTACCGAGGACGCCATGGGAGTGCAACAAAAGAAGTTTTAGGTCTGAAAATTGACCAAGAACAGGCATGGGGCACGATGTCTGTCCCAGCCATGGAGAAATCAAGCCGAAGCACCTAAGGGTGGCTGAAGTAAGTGGCGGAAGTAGCCAAGGGGAGTCATGGAAGCAGGTGGCTGAGGTGACAGGGGGAGCAGAAGGCTGCAGCATCAGAAAAGACTGACTGGTGGCAAGCTTTTATACTCATCCGTCAGAGGTGGCTGCAGCAAGACGGCGGTACAAGCAGGCGGTCCCAGTGGCGGTCCCACCTTGCAAGCGCCTCGTCAGTGGAAGCCTCTGGAGCCTTCCATTGCACAGCCAAGCACGTGCATGGGAGGCACAATGGCTTGGGCTGTGGGAGGTTGCTTCTCCATGAACCAACCTCAGTGTTGGGTGGGCAGATGAACCCAGCCTCACCCAATATAATTTTTCTCCTCCACCCGACCAGCTCCGACCAAACAACGGCCCTGACAAAACCCAGGAAAGCTCACAACGAGCGTTTCCAAGGCAATACTTGACCGATTCGAGCCGCGTTTTTTCCCCAAAATTCCCAGCAGCCAGAGTACACCCAGGAGTAACCTAGAAGTCCCTTCTGACTGCAGACTTTTTTTTGGGTAGCTAAAACCTCCACCGATCAATAATTTCTTCACTCAAAAGAAATAATCTGTCTCCGCATTCATCAGAACACCCATCGAGGGGGAATTTTAGAGTGAGCGATAACTACGCTGAGTGACAGCTTCGACATGGTACAGTCGGATTGACAATCGGAGGTTTGTACTTGAAGTTCCGGTTTTTTATCCGTAAATATCCGGGTGCGGCTTGGCAAGGAATTTCCTACTGTACAGGCCAGATTTAATACTGGCATCCAGGTCCGAGGGGGGGAAGGAGCCTGGATTTGCGTGCTGCATGCACAGCAGGGATATACATGCCTGTTGCCCAGCTTGGTCAGCAGCTGCGCAGTGCAAGCAAGCACTGCTGTGTACTTGACCCAGACCAGTCAGGGTGGGGTTATACATGACTGGACTGCTAGGACCACTTGCATCAGCACATGCAAGCAAAGCTCTAGAGCAGGGACCACTCTACATGAGGTGGTGCATGCATGACTCAGCATTACATCAACCACCACATGCACGACTTAGCAGTTGAATCAGCTACTACATGCACGACTCAGCTTCTGCATGCGGAGCCAAGAGTGGGGACCATCCTGCATCAACGACAACATGTGCGACTCAGCGGCGAGGACCACGGCCAAGTTGCCAGCCTTCAGGAAGCTTCCTTGAGGAGGAAGCTACGTGCCTTGGACCGAGAATATTCCTTGAGGAGGAAGGTACGAGCTTGCAGTAGGGAGTTTCCTATGGGCACAGAGCAGCTGGTCAACTTGCCAAGATCCCACTTTAAAAACAGATTGGACTCTGACAGTCCAGTAACTCAGCAAGCCACTCCAATAGTACGCCTAGTAACCAAGACCAACAGTCCATCTCTGCCAGACAACTCCTCAAACCAAGACTCTACAGTCGCTCTCATCTCAAGACCCCAATAAGCCTGGCAACAGCCTGCCAACCTGGGCAGGAGGAGGCCCCTGACTGCCTGAAATCATGACTACCTCGCTGTGGTAGCCAAACTACTTGCAAGACTCAAGCTACCTAGCTTGAGCTGTCTTGCTTGACGTTGCCCATCTGTGGGCAAGGAAATCTGTCTAGGCGTGAGAGCCCAGAGTTAGTGTCTTATCTCAGCTCTGCTTTACAGAGCTGATTCTATCTGAACAGCCAGACTGTACTGGAGTCTCCCTCTGTCGACCCAGTGTGTTGGGCAGTCCTCTGTCAGCCTAGTTAGGAGGATCTAGAAGCTACGTTTTTACTGGAGTTCTCCTCTGTCAACACATTAACCCTGGTAACACTTTTTCAGCTTGGCTAGGAGGATCAGAAGTCCTCTTGCAACCCAGTAAGTCTGGTAGTGGCTTCCAACGTGGAGAGGAGGCTTCCCTAACAACTTGGAGGAAATTTTATGTGAAAGAATGGTAACCGTGCTGAGACCCTTGTAACGCCATCCTTGATGGCCTAGCAATGTGTTACGCCCTTGGATGGGGTAGGATGTGTCAGAGCATTTAGCTGAGCTGTGTTTCGTCATTGTTTCCCTGTACCATACTTATACTCGATAGTCTTTTTCAACTATAAGGTCAATTCAAGTCTTCCATTTCCGCACATTGGAGTACAGGGTTTGCTTGCTAGGCACACAGATCTTGGGGAGCAGCAAGACCCCCTTGCTGCATCAGAGCACGTGGTGACTTTGTCACTGCAAGCTCCCCAAAACCCAATATATACCTCGTACTGTGAGTTTGCATGAGTTTTATCGAGAAATCTATTGAAGTCTGCTTTCCTTGCTTCCATGTAGAAGTACGGACAGATGACGAAGTTGTGAACAAGGACAGTGAGTTGAAGAGAAATGCACAAGAATATGCACAGTTTCCGCGTAGCTTGTCAGAGTTGAGAGTAGAGAGAGGCATGAAGATTGGATATGATGGCAGAGAAGCAGTCTTGATGTTTGCCAGCACAGCTGAGTGGAGGAGCGAGAGTGACGAAGTGAAGAGGTACGGAAGTGAGAGCCAAGATTGGATGGTGAAGGATGACTGAGCGAGAAGTGAGCATATCAGAGACACGGTTGTGAGGCTGCAGAACCAAAGGCAAACAGGATGGAAAGAACAAGTAACAGCTTCTTGTGTGCTAGCCGGACGGGCTTGCAGTGTTTCCTCTTATTCGCGGATTACTCGGTAATGTTCCCGTTGATCGGATGATGACCAACAACTAATTTTGGTTTTAACCAAGGTGGTTCACACTAGAACTGAACTGTTATTGAGACTGCTTTGGAATATCCGAGGGATTGGGGTAGTTTCTGGTCTTCTTATGGTCATCTTCTTCTATTCTGACAACTCCCGTAAATATGACCACCGTTCTTGCTTTAAGGATTAGATCCAGGGGTTGAATCCTTTGGTGGGGTTGGTGGGGGAGGTAGGGATGCCAGGTTAGGTCGAGGTGGAGGTGGGAGAACTTGTTCAAGAGCAAGTTGGCAAGGCCTGTTGGTGTGGAGGTGGTGGGAGGTACCATGGAATTCCTTGATCACAATGGTGTTCGATGGTGTTTAACACATTGTACAGAGTTTCTTTGGAGGGATCATATGCTCGGAGGATGTTGTGAAATGCAGTGTCAGTTGTGAGGTAAAGGAAGCCTAGGACCAGTTGTTCGAAGTTGAACCAGAAAGAACAGTATTTTCCCAAGCTTGTGGAGTCAAGGAGGTCAACTTGTTCCAGGCTGACGAAGGGACGAAAGTGGATAATGACTTCAAAGGTGATGTGAATGGAGGAGATGTTGAGGAGACGTTGAAATTGAGACTTCCAGGCCCCATAGGTGTGTTGGCCTTGTTTGTTGAAGTGGAGTATGGGTATAGCTGAGGCCAGGTAGGAGGTAGAGCATGAGATAATGTCATGCATCCATCGTTGAAAATGTGTCATTGTGTAATGGAGAATGAAGAAAATGTTTTGACATTGGAAATGGTGAAGTTGTTGATGTCGTTGTTGTTTCTCCTGTTGATCATCCTTGATGCAGTGTGATGGAGGATGGAATGACCATAGATTACTACAAGGGTTGCAGGTGACTGGGCGGAACCTTTTTCTGAGCAGAGAGGCTGATGACTACGGAAGATACGATGAGGATGATACTGTAGGTGGGTGCAGGGGTAAGCCACGCGCATGATGCAATAGACATGATGGCGTGGACACAGGTCACCACAAGATTGGTGGCGAGTCGGGTGGATCCAAGTGCCAAGAAGAGAAGCAGAGAATGATGGCGGAGTGGCTAATGATGATGCTGGGTGCAGGGGCGAACCACGTACGCAAGGAAGTTGAGGGGTAGAGCTGGGACCAGGGGAAGGAAAAATTCAATGCACCATGAGAAAACTCTACTGCACAATGGGTGCAGGCTGCTGCGAGATTGGCAATTAGCTCGTACAGATCCTTCTGCTAGCCTCAGATGCTGAAGATGCTCATGGAAGCGGAGGAGGGTGGCTGATGATGAATTCTAGGCACAATGGTGAGCCGCGTACGCTGCTGAAGGGAGGGCATGGATGCCGGTCACTGTGAGATTGGCGGTTCGTCCGGGCACATCCTTTTGTCGAGCAGAGGAGTATGATAGCAGATGATTGCAGATAGCGACGGATTGATGAATTGGAAACAGGGGCGAAACCACGTACGCTAAGTAGTGGTGATTGATGATGAAGATGATGATAAAGATGATCAAGTTGATGCAGAAGAAGAACCTGAAGTTGATTTGATGATGAAAGCTAAAGGATGAAGATGATGAGGAGGATGATGATGGAGAAGATGAAGTTAAAGATTTTTAAGTAGGAGGTGGCTGAGGTATGAAGATATGCTGTAGCTGATAATGAGGAAATGGGCAGAGCTGATGAAGAAGAAGATGAGGTTGAAGCAGCAGGTGAGAGTAGCGGGAGGATGCTTGAGGAAGCAGGCGGTTCTGCAGATGTCAGAGGAGTGACGGCTTAAGCCACCAGTTGGCTTGAGGCCGATGAGCAGGGAGACTGGTGGTGTCCAATGCCCTAACACTAAGAGGAGACTCAAAGGAGGACATGAAGGAGATGCTTTGGAAGCATGAATGTTCACCGACGTCAGAGGAGTGACGGCTTGTGCCACCAGTTGGGTCGAGACCGACGAGCAAGAAGATTGGTGCTGTTTGATACCCTGACACTAAGTGATATCCTGCTTCTACAACGCGATATGAGAGGACCACTTGAGAGAAAGATGCTGAGAGGAGGAGGAGAAGACGGCGTGTTAATGATGTTTCGTTCATCCACCGGAAGGGGGGGGAAGAAAGGAAGGCCTGGGATCAGGATCCGAGAGAGGGGTCGATGGATGATCCGACGACCGTCGACCGAGGAAAAGAAAATACGAAAGGAGCAGTTCGACTCTGGGGAGCGATGGGGCGCGTAGGAAGATATCGCGGCGGACACCGGAACCCGACCAGACCTGCCGAGAGGAAAGGAATGCGGCCCGAGGCTGGCTTGATGGTAGCGGCACCGCGTCCGAACCTCGATGAGAGGAGCGGCACCCGAGGCGCCTTATCCAAGGGCGTTTTGATGTGCGAGCCGCGAAAGGGGGCCAACCAGCTGGGGGGGGGACGAGGCCTGGGAAGGACCACGCGAAGGAGGGATAAGAAGGGAAGAACAGGAGGAGATTCAACTGCTGTCTGTCGAACGAACCGACTGCTAACGCTGAAGACCACTGAGACCCTCAGACCCGACGCGAGTGGCGCTCAACCGAGTGTTCTACAACCGACTCCTGACCCAACCTCGGTGCGGGAGACTCGTCCAGCGGCTATCAGCACGACTGAGAGATTTTTGCCCCTCAGTCAACCCAGACCGCCGAGCGGGACCCACGTCCCGTCTCGCGACAAGTTAGAGTAGAGAAGTTAGAGCAGGCAGAGTGTGTGTGAGTGTGTGCATGTGCGTGAGTGTGTGTGTGTGTGTGTGTGTGTGTGTGTGTGTGTGTGCGTGTGCGTGAGTGTGCAACCATCCCCGGATGGGAAGGCCGCTTCCTGAGGAGCATGCAACGGAGCCGTCATGGGTTGGCCCTGAATTCCCGCGGGAGCTCTAGCCGCCCAGCTCGACCAGAGCTGCCCGAGACTTGCCGGTGACCTTCTACGCCATCTGCAGCTGCTGCAATGTGCCTCATCGGCTGGGAGCCCGGACAGTCCTGGGAGTGATGCAATGGTCGCATCATCCTTCCGGCGGGGCGCTAGAGCAGTTCTGGCAACCGTGGCTCCGGAGACTTCCCCGTGACGACGAACCCCACCCCGTGGAGAATTGGCAGGAGGTGGCTCGCGAGGTCGGACGACGCGTTGCGGAGGCTACTGAAGAACGGGCTGAGGCGTTCCGGGCCTACCGGCAGTACCGACAAGAACTCTTCCGTCTACGGGAGCACGACCTGACACACGCCCGTTCTCGTGCAGGTCGACGCATTGACGGACCGCTGGAGTTGCGCCGTACCGCCCCACGGACGAACGAACAAGGCGGCGTGAGCCGCGCCGTGTTCTTGTAGGAACGTGCTCCGACCGACGATCCATCGACTCAGGAGGTGTTGGCCTGAGGGTGAGTGTGCACCCTGGAGGGTCCCTAGCAGTGGCTGTTTCACACCACCAACTGTTTTTGGAGAGACTGAAACTATGGAGGCAACTGGTTCCAAGGATGGCAAAATCTGGTCAGAGAGTGAGGCAACAGTTTTGGCCTCAATCGACTGGGAATNTGCTCTCTTGCTCGCTGGTTGCCATGTCTTGCTGTTGGAAGCGTGAAATCAAGCTGGCTTTGAACCCCTTAGAGGCGTGGGCCCATAACCCTTTGTTGGCCTGAGGGTGAGTGTGCACCCTGAAGGGTCCCTAGCAGTGGCTGTTTCACACCACCAACTGTTTTTGGAGAGACTGAAACTATGGAGGCAACTGGTTCCAAGGATGGCAAAATCTGGTCAGAGAGTGAGGCAACAGTTTTGGCCTCAATTGACTGGGAATTAACACTTTATCAAGGCTCACAAGCAGTGGCATTTTATAGCCACTGATCTAAGCTTTCCAGAACACCAAAGCATGCCAGATTCGGAGCTTCCTAGCAGCTTCTATGGCTTCTAGAGTGCTCCTTGGTAGGCTGTCCTTTTCCCACCTAGGAAGGCATCCCTTCCCTCCTCTAGAAGCTTCTGCCCCTTCCTAGATTCCTCAGCTTGCTTCTAGTAGGAGGGAAGGTGTCCAGAAGACCAAGACACCTCTAGATGCCTTGTAGGACAAGTCACCCCTTCTAGAAGGTGTGCCACCTTCCTGGACCCTCACTTGGCCTTCTAGAAACTCAAAGAGGAACTCTAGAGGTTGAGCTAGCTTCCTGGCATCTATTTTCCACCTCCCTTGAGGCAGGGCAGAATTTCATCTTGTGGGACTTGAACCCGGGCCCCTGCCTCTAGAGGTGGATACCATTAACCACTAAGCCACTAAGGCTTGTCTTTTTGGTGTTCCTTTTTGGAGTCACTCCTGCCATGGTGAGGAGCATAATTCCAACAATCTCCCCCTTGCGCATCACCCATGGCAGTCATCCATGCTCAACCTATAACTGAGGAGACTTTCTCCTCATGGGAGGCGAGCTTACATTTTATTGCTCCCTCCCAATCAGCCCCATCCTTCTTGTGTAGTGCTTCCTTCACGCTCCTCTTGCGTGAAGAAGACTTGTGCGAACCCTGTCCAAATACCCTTGTCGGCATCGTATCTTTTTGTCCTTCTTCGCACACGGCTGCTTGTGCGGGGCTGTTGAGGCGGTTGTTCTTGTTGCTGTCCCCTTTCGGCGCCATCCTCTCCAAGCGCCTGCTCCCCCTCTCTTGGAGACATTGGAGACATCGGTCGACTCCCCACCTCCACGTCCATCTCCGGTGCTTCGGATTCTTCATCTGAACTGGCCGCAACAAATTCTGCCGGTCGCCCATCCCTCGGACGATCCTCTCCGGCTGGTGCTGCTGCGAGGACGTCACCCTCATTCACGTCCTCCGGCGTCTCCCTCTCAAGGAGTGGCATCCACTCCCCCCTCTTGGAGAGACCTGCCTCCTTGTCTGTCCAACGGCTTTTCTCGTCGAATGTGACGTCGCGACTCCGCACAATCTGCTGCCTCCTTGGGTCAAAGAGCCGATACGCCTTGCTTCCGCTCTCATATCCAAGGAAAATACACCGACGGGTACGCGGGTCCAGCTTGCTCCGTCCCTCACGTGCCTGCACCATTGCATGTGCAACACAACCAAACGTGCGGAGGTG
>SZWC01001117.1:248692-258829 GCA_023375785.1 Penium margaritaceum
GGAGCAGTCTCATCACCTTTTACGAGCTCAAGCAGTCCCTTGTCGTCGAGGAAGACCTCAAACTGCCACCTCCACAAGGCAAAGCCTGTCCCATCAAACTTAAGGACAGCGCGGCTGCTCTCTTGCTCGCTAGTTGCCATGTCTTGCTGTTGGGAGCGTGAAATCAAGCTGGCTTTGAACCCCTTAGAGGCGTGGGCCCATAACCCTTTGTTGGCCTGAGGGTGAGTGTGCACCCTGGAGGGTCCCTAGCAGTGGCTGTTTCACACCACCAACTGTTTTTGGAGAGACTGAAACTATGGAGGCAACTGGTTCCAAGGATGGCAAAATCTGGTCAGAGAGTGAGGCAACAGTTTTGGCCTCAATCGACTGGGAATGAACACTTTATCAAGGCTCACAAGAAGTGGCATTTTATAGCCACTGATCTAAGCTTTCCAGAACACCAAAGCATGCCAGATTTGGAGCTTCCTAGCAGATTCTATGGCTTCTAGAGTGCTCCTTGGTAGGCTGTCCTTTTCCCACCTAGGAAGGCATCCCTTCCCTCCTCTAGAAGCTTCTGCCCCTTCCTAGATTCCTCAGCTTGCTTCTAGTAGGAGGGAAGGTGTCCAGAAGACCAAGACACCTCTAGATGCCTTGTAGGACAAGTCACCCCTTCTAGAAGGTGTGCCACCTTCCTGGACCCTCACCTGGCCTTCTAGAAACTCAAAGAGGAACTCTAGAGGTTGAGCTAGCTTCCTGGCATCTATTTTCCACCTCCCTTGAGGCAGGGCAGAATTTCATCTTGTGGGACTTGAACCCGGGCCCCTGCCTCTAGAGGTGGATACCATTAACCACTAAGCCACTAAGGCTTGTCTTTTTGGTGTTCCTTTTTGGAGTCACTCCTGCCATGGTGAGGAGCATAATTCCAACAGGAGGCCTACGGTTTGTGCATGCTGCTGGGGGACATGTAGAGGAGGGATTGCATGTCTAGTGGAGGGATGTGTGTTCATGGACCAATAGCCACCTAGTTTGATTCTCCACATTGCTCCGCTTCCGTCAATAGGATAACTTGGAGGATATAATCTCATCCGGTGAATGATTGATCGTCAGCGGTGAAATGGTGAGAAGTATTATGGCCCGAATAACTGTGATGATGTTCAGGTTATCATATGTATGACATCGAGAGGGAGTGTGTTAGCAGAGTTAATGTCTTACGGTGGATGATTGCTCGTCATTGGTGGAATGCTAGCGAACGAAATTGGCATGTCCAGCGAAGTGAACTAGTCGTTGATGACTTGTTAGCCCCGGGAACATATGTGACATATTCCCCGCATTGATACGGTGAATGATCCGCCGAGTATGAGAGAGAGAATGTGTGGAGAGTAAACAAGGGCTGACATAGGACAGGAAACGAACGAGGTTGCGAGGATAGCGCAGCGCGGAATACGATTGAGAGTTGAATCCCACGTGCTGTCAGATCTGATTCCGGCCGATGGCGGAAAAGGGTATAACAGTGTTAATGGTGCGGTGAGCGTGGACGACGCTTGTATTCTGTGACAAGTGTGACAGGTGCCTTCAAATCAGTCTACGCTTCGGAGCGCGATCATCCGGGGAGGGAGTCGTCACGTCTCCAACCGGGCGTAAGGAGGCGCAGGCGAACCCCGCGGGGGTGATCCCTGCCATCCTACGAAGCGCAAGAATAAGAGGACAGGGCCGGTGGATCATTGAACCGTATCTTTGGCGACACAAGGACGAGTCCTGCCCCACCCTACGTCCACAAGAAGTCAGAATGAGGCGGACACCCACCGCCCACCGCTACGATGGAAGCCCGGAGGATCCTCCAAGGCTGGATCCCAAGTTTGAGTGGGATCCGGTAGATGATCGGTCCCCACAACTGTACAACGAGGAGAATGAGATGAGTCCTGACGAAGAAGCAGAGTTCCATGTCTCGAGGAACTCCGAGAGTGGAAAGCTATCAGACAAGCGCAGTTGGCGGCCGCAACGCTAGAAGATCCGGAGGAGGACGACGTGCATAATCAAGACGGGGAACGTGACTTTGTGCAAAAGGAAGATTGCGTGTCCGAGGATGAACAGGAATTTGTAGCAGACGAGGGGCCCGTCCTTCTCCATGAAGTCACCACTCTAGATTGACGAACTGCTTATGAGGCAGTGGACATGACCCAGGAACACCATCCACCGCGGCGCCTTGAATTCTCCACCCCAAGGATGTCCTCACCCGCACCCTCTGTGACCCATGACGGGGAATGTGCACATCCAGGTGACGCCGAGGGTGACCAGGCAGATGAAGGAGAGGTGTCGTTGGATCACCCTTCAATGCAGGCACTGCACTCCTTACATCAACCTGTGACCTTCCGTCCCCGGGCAGTCCCCTCCCGTCCAGTCGCTTACACTCGACGGCCGGCCTCGGACAGCGGTCTACCTCCACCACGTGTGCAGAGAAGCCCAGACGTTGTGGAACAACGAGCGAGGGAAACCCGACGGGAAGGCCCATCCCTTATGATTTCACGACATGCAGGTGCTGGGCAACAGTCCTCACACCACCAACGGGGGAACAAGGCATCCTTGGCTTTGGCAGCATCGCGCCGCAGGGAAGCCCCAGCTCAGGGAAGCACCAATCCTTCATCCACGGCTGGAGCCACCGGGCAAGTGCGGACCTTGGGAGAGGCACGCATCCCGACGGGGGTTATGCCAAGCAAGCATACAATGCAACCCGTCCAATCTAAGAAGCCAACATCTCATCTTCAGATGAGCAAGGCATCAGTCACTCCCATGACAGGAAGACTTCAGCAGAAATCAGGAGCAACGCGGGATATGACTGGACCCGAGCAAGGATCGGTGGCTCACGGAGGCCAGCAATACACCATACGAGTACAGGTGAGTTCAGCAAGACAGCAAATGGGGAGTTCTGGACTGAGAGGAACCGACGCAGGACGTGTTCGACCAAGGGGAGGGGGAACCGCTTCATCGGCTGGTACCAGAGCAGTTGGCCAGGCGCAAGTGCATCGACCTCACCTGGGGGCCCAGTCGCGGACACAGGTGCAGGTGTTGCCTCCGTAGGAACTGGCTTCAAATCCAGCGGCGAACGCTTCTTACACACTCCCAAAGCTTGACGTCTTCAAGGGTGAACCAGAGGAGGATCCCGCCATGTGGCTGTCTAAGTTGGGCACCTGCCTCGACTATGGACTACTATCTCCAGATTACATCGTTCTAGCGGTACATCTCGCGTTGCACGGGAAAGCATTGGAGTGGTTCACTGTAGAACATAGAGAACGTCCATTTGTGGACTTCAACGACTTGGCGAAAAGAATGACCAAGAGATTCGACCCAATGAGCCTCGAAGAAGCAGAGCTCCAGATTCGCACTATCCGCATGAAGGCAGGGGAGAACATCAAGCTACACAACGACAAATTCACTAAGATTTCGACGCGCTGCATCAACATACCCTTGCGCATGATCAAGGAATATTACCGTGATTCCCTTATCCCAGTCATTGCAAACACGTTGGACCTGAGACAATTCAATACGTTGGATGCGCTGAAGGAGGAGGCAGAACATCAGCAAAGGGAGATAAAGCGGTGAGCGGCTCGAGAGCAGTCAGTCCCTAAAGAGCACGTGGCCCCAACCATCCGCATGCCGGCAGAAGCTTCAGTACCCAACCCAATGAATCCCCACAATTTCCCACCCGGGAGTTGTTATGGGTGTGGAAAATTTACCCACCGGTGCAGGGAGTGTCCCAACCCCGCCCCGGTGTCCGGTATGCCGCCCAGGGGAGGACAGTACCAAGGACGAGGAGCAACAGGACCAGGACCTGCGGTTGGTCGACATGCCGTCGGCCCCAACGTCACCACCCAACCCTCTGGTCCAGTGGGCAATGGACCAGCGCAGTGGAAGGCGTATGCGCAGCAGAGGGGAACGGGAGAGACACCAGCAACCTCCCAACCTTCTACTTCAGACACGCGTGCGTGGAATGTGAAGCTGGGCCTTCCCCGCTCTGAGGAACAAACCACAGAGACCCCTCCAACGGCTGTGGAAGAGGAACTGGTCACGGTGGCCCAAGCACAAGGTGTGGAAGGATGGTCAATCACGGAGATGTACGAGCACATGCGCCAATACAAGGAACAACAGGAACGGGATGAGGCAAACCTACAGACATGTGTCGAAGCACGCTCCACCCACCTACCAAGTCAGATTTCGGCGGCGTCTCTCAAACCCCCACCCGTATTGCGCGTGCGTCCCCCGAGGGCTCCCACGCCTCCGCGTCGCCAAAGGGTGACCTTTGCACCCTCGACATACAACGAACCCACGGCGAATGCTCGAATCTCCTTCCATCGTCCTTTCCAGGAGATATCCCTGGGGGAATACTTGCAGAAGAATCCTACCCATCTCCCAGATTTCGCGGCCGTTTTGGGGGAATATGCTGAGAAGCTTCACCCAGCTGGCATTCGCCTCAGTTGCACCCAGGCCCCACATGATCGACTCAGCAAGATAGCCGTCCAAGCCAAACCCGACGCTTGGGGATGGCGTCCCATGCCTCTCGCACCACCTAAGACACAGGCCCCCCACCATGAGGTGGTCAGCTGTTTCGTATGGATATGCGGCAAAACGTTCTTAGCAATCATCGACCTGAGTGCCACTCACACCACGGTGACGCTCCAGGTCCTGCAAGCGGTCGGCTGGCAACACAGGATTCAGCCAACATCAAAGATGTTTACAAATGCATCCGGTGGGTTGGATGCAGGACATGGTGTCGTGGACGACCTTCCCCTACAAGTAGGCCTCATCCACGAGGTCGTACGTATGCAGGTCACGGTGGCCCGCACCTACGACGTCTTGTTAGGAACCGACTACCTCATCCCTCGACAAGCAGGCCTGTTCTACGCTGACGGAGTCATGCAACTGACCTCGGCAGGATATACCACATGTGCAGCCTTGATTGTGGGCCCAAGGACGTCAATGCCTACCCAGTCAGGCCATCCCTTTTCATTGGAGGAAGCCCGCGCTGAGGATTACGCTGCCAGAAATTCCATCTTGGCGTACCCCAAGCATGATGTATTCCCCGCTGTCCCGTCATATGCCGAGAGGGCAGAGGCGCTAACCCCCCACATTGATACCCATTTCATCATGCTCTACACGAGCACATGCTGCTCCAACAGACGATCGGCCGCAGCTCCCCGTGGGCAGAATACCCATGCCATCGATGGACAGCCCCAAATGGCTGTTCCCCGGCGCAGTAAACAGATGCTCCGATGACCTCACCCCGGCACCCACCACTCCTACTTATTCTGGGCCTCCACAGATGTTTAATCGACCGCTTGAGCCAATGACCACACAACCAGTGATCCCAAAAGATCTCGTCAGGGAGGCAGAGCGAAAAGGAAAGATGCTCGTAAGCGACAATGACACCGCCCTCTGTGGAGATGCGGACTCGGAAGATTCGGACGAGGAGCCACTGAGCGACGTCGGTTGGCTTCGCCTTGATGACGAGCCACCTCCGCGTCAATCCAAGGCCCTCACCATCACACCGGGTGGTTCTCGCAACTTTAACCTGCAGATTTATGATTATTGGGATCCTGATCCTGATCTCGGGGCCGGTCTGGTGGGAGATGAAGAGCTGCCACCATCCACAGTCCCACATTCCCAACGATGGGATCACATGCTTCATGAACGCTTGACAGAGGAACAGCGGCAAGAAGTCAAGGAGCTCCTTACATACCATGAAGAAGTATTCGCAAGCAAGTCAACGGAGATCGGAGCAGTAGACACGGTACACGTCATCAACACAGGAGATGCACCTGCACAGAAGCAGAAGGCTTGTCGTCTTCTCCAGGACCAGAAAGATGTCATCAATGAAGGCCTGCGTGAACTCAAGGAACAAGGCGTGATTGTGGAAGTGGAAAGCCCTTGGCGCTCCAACCTGGTAATCGTGGGCAAGCCGGACGGCACGAAACGGTTTTTTGTCGACTTCCGTGACCTCAACAAGGTCACTATTGAGGACGCCTACCCCATGCCACTCATTGTTGACATCCAAGAGCGACAATGTGGAAAGAGTTGGTTCGCTAAACTGGATGTCAAATCTGCCTTCCACACCATCCCTATGGACCGCAATTCAATGTTGAAAACAGCCTTCATCACCCCAGACGGGCTGTATGCCTTTACCCGCATGCCCTGATAACCCTCTGTATATATATTCGTGCGTATGTGCCCTCGGTTGTGCAGTGCATGAGGACTCGGCGGTCGGTGGTGATCCACATTAATAGCGGAGACACGCGCTCGCCAAGCCCATCGCACGGCGGTGTCGTCCTCTTATCTCACGCACTCCGCCGGCCGTCGACCCTTGCCTGCCCCCGCTAGCAGACCTAGTTTTGTTCTTGAGATTCATGTGGCATATTGTGCCCGCTGTGATGCGAGACCTAGATTAGACTCCAACTTGCAACTTTGTAGGACTGCTTTAGGTTTCCTAACATCTGGCATAGATTGTGACTTCGCAGGTGCTCTCGCACCTTTTCTGGGCGCATAGGGCGATTTCGCCCTCGCACCCTGTCGAGCGCCGGCGAGCGAGGCTTGCCGGCCGACGGGTGAGACTCGATTAGCGAGTCTCACCCGTAACAAGGGTCTACCTTGTTACTCAAGGACTTGTAGCAAAAATCTGTTAGCCGCCCTAGGGTTTTTGGAGCTAGCTTGCTCCATGCTTAACCAAACGAAGCGCCGTTTGTCCCATTGGATTCGCAAGGAGTTTCTCATGGTATCAGAGCACTCTCTCGGGCCTGATAAGTGCGAGAACTGACCGTAGGAGCTGAAGAAGGGGGCGGCCGCCACTTGGACGCCACGTCAGCTAGGGTCGAAGGGACACAGGGGGTCGACGAAGGCCATCTAAGGCGTCGACCTTGGCCTAAGGGGGCGCGCGAACCCTAGCAAGACCTCGCGTTTGCTGGAGAGGCTTGGGACGGAGCACCGCCGACGAAGGAAGGCTCCACGCCTCTCCAANGGGGGGGCGGGATCGCTCTTGCAGGGTCCCAGGACGTCCTTGGAGGCTTTCCTAAAGAGCTTCGGGCTCTCGGCAGAAAACTGGGCCCAAAGTGGGCCCGGCGAATTGCTGCCGAAATTTTCTTGGGCCCCCCTAGCACCATTAGTGGCTAGATAGACGACAGGAACCACCTTCCAGGCACCATGAGTGAGGTAGCTGGAACAAACGGAGGTGCCGGCAGCGCCGGCAACCCCGGAGGTAGCGGTAGTGGGGGGAACGCTCCTAATGTCACCCTTACCGCTGCCGCCATGGCGCAGTTGGGACTGGGCCAGAAGGAACTCTCACCACCTCAGCTGGGAACCAGAGACTATCTTGCATGGCGGGATATTTTCTTGTCATGGGCAGCGGAACATGGACTGGAAGAACTTTACATCCGCCCGCCTCCAGACACAACAACGGACCTCATGCTACTGCGAGCATTCAACGCCTTAACACGTGCACTGCCTGATCCGCAAGCATACGCCCTGCGTCATTTCCGCTTTGGCGGCCGGGGCGAGGATCCCTCTGATCCACGCAGTGGAGCAGCACGACCCCATGAGGCTTGGCGTCACCTGTCCACGCGTCAAGAAGAGCAGGGCATGACCCTTGTAGTGACGCTCAGAGATCGCCTCCGCAATCTCCACCCTAAACCAGGGGCGCCAGTTGCTGAATTTTGGGATGAAGCCATGGATATTCGTCGTCGACTGTTGGGTCTGGGTGCATCGTGCTCTATCCTAGAGTGGCTGGACGTGGTGCTGCTCCACCTCGGCGAGCAGTACAAGGAGTTTCGGTGTGACCTCCTCCGTCGTCATCCAGTCGCTGAGATTGAGCTCATCGACCTCTCCTCTGTCTTTGAAGAGATGCGCAACTACGAAGACATACTGAAGGGCGAGGCTCGCGATATGACAGCTGCACCACCGACAGCTTATGCACACCAGAGCTCTTCCTCCGCTGCTGCTGCGGCGACTCAGACCTCATTCACCTCTCCTGGTGGAT
The DNA here is from genome assembly GCA_023375785.1 of Penium margaritaceum. Lineage (NCBI taxonomy): Eukaryota > Viridiplantae > Streptophyta > Zygnematophyceae > Desmidiales > Peniaceae > Penium > Penium margaritaceum. The sequence continues at coordinate 256,689 of SZWC01001117.1, forward strand.
CCTCCAGTGGGGGTCGTGGCTGGTCTGGTGGCAGTGGTCGCGGTCGTGGACGCGGTCAAGGTAACCAGAGGTGCAGCTATTGCAACCAGACTGGGCACTTCTGGCGTAGGTGCCCTTCCCTCCAGCGGCAGATGATGGAGAGACAGCAGCAGCAGACACAGCAGCAGCAGAGGCAGACACAACAGCAGCAGAGACAGGTCCAGCAGCAGCATCAGTCAGTGCAGCAGTTCCCTGCGATGCAGCACTTTGTTGGACATGGAGCACCTGGGCTGCACCCCTACCATCCTGTAGCAGCAGCTACCTTTGGACTGCCGCCTCAGCATCAGCTTCAGCCACAGCCGCTGCAGCAGATGATGCCACAGTCGGGGCCCTACGTGATGCCCGTACACCACGTGCCACCATTCGCTGCGGCTCCGGTGCCGGTCCCAGGGTGGGCTCAACGCGTGTACGACGACATGGCGACTCCGCACATTGCTGACATGCAGGAGGCTCCGCCCATCACTTTCCCTCCAGAGACCACTGCAGCGCCCCAGCCAGGTCCGCGCCTTGGGCACACGCATATCACTACATCACACATCTTTCCCATGCACGAGTGGTTGTTTGATACAGCAGCATCACATCACATGTCACCTCATCGTCAGTTGTTTGTGTCCTTGTATGCCACTCATGATGTAGAAGGTGTGCGAACGGGCTCAGGAGAGGTGCTGAGGGTGGAGGGCATTGGGACTGTTGCATTACAAGCACCGGGAGGGGTCATGTGGCTGACTGGGGTTTTGTATGTCCCTCGGCTGAAGGTGAATCTGTTGTCAGGGGGGCAGCTGGATCGCCAATTGGGCATGTCAACGCTGACGCAAGCAGAAAAAATGCATGCTGTTTGATGCACACGGTGCATTGCTGGCCGATGGACCTTTGCATTCTGACATGCTGTACCGCTTAACCTTGTTCCCTGCATTGCCGTCCAACCGTGCACAGACTTACCTCATGACCAAAACAGACCCAAAGCATACTGAGCTCATCCACAGAAGACTGGCCCACATCAATACAGAACTGGTCACCGATCTGTTGAAACACCAACCTGCACATGGACTGAGCCCAGACGACTGTCCCCACGGCCTCAAGGCATCTGCCTGTCTGAACTGTCAGGAAGGAAAGGCACACCGACAGAGTTTTCCTGTATCACAACATGTCAGCGAGGTACCCCTCGAGTTGGTGCATGCCGACTTAACTGGACCCATGCCGGTCTCCTCAGTCCAGTATGCGTCATTGTACATTTTAACACTGACAGATGACTACAGCCGGTTTCGCTGGGCTTTCCTGCTCAAAACCAAAGCGGATGCACAACGGGCAATCATGGAATGGATTCCCCTTGCTGAACGACAGACTGGNGATGGACCTTTGCATTCTGACATGCTGTACCGCTTAACCCTGTTCCCTGCATTGCCTTCCAACCGTGCACAGACTTACCTCATGACCAAAACAGACCCAAAGCATACTGAGCTCATCCACAGAAGACTGGCCCACATCAATACAGAACTGGTCACCGATCTGTTGAAACACCAACCTGCACATGGACTGAGCCCAGACGACTGTCCCCACGGCCTCAAGGCATCTGCCTGTCTGAACTGTCAGGAAGGAAAGGCACACCGACAGAGTTTTCCTGTATCACAACATGTCAGCGAGGTACCCCTCGAGTTGGTGCATGCCGACTTAACTGGACCCATGCCGGTCTCCTCAGTCCAGTATGCGTCATTGTACATTTTAACACTGACAGATGACTACAGCCGGTTTCGCTGGGCTTTCCTGCTCAAAACCAAAGCGGATGCACAACAGGCAATCATGGAATGGATTCCCCTTGCTGAACGACAGACCGGGTGCTCTCTGCGCATCCTCCGTACAGACAGGGGCGGAGAATTTCTGGGTCCACTCGAAACAGACCTGAAAACTAGAGGCATTGTGCATCAAACCACTGCACCGTATACCCCTCAACAAAATGGGGTGGCCGAAAGATGGCACAGAACGTTAGGCGATGCTCTGCGTACCCTTCTGGCAGAGTCAGGTCTGACCTTTGGTTTCTGGGAGGAGGCTGTCAAGTACATTACTTGGGTGTGGAACAGAATACCTCAAGGACCTCTGCCCAGAAC
>SZWC01001117.1:259115-296616 GCA_023375785.1 Penium margaritaceum
CAGAATACCTCAAGGACCTCTGCCCAGAACCATCACTCCCTGGGAGAGATGGTTCAAGCAGAAGGCAGACTTACGCCCTGCACGGGTGTGGGGCACTATGGCGTGTGTGTGGTTTGCTGACCCGCAACGTAGCCATAAATTGAGCCCACGAGGTAGATGGTGTGTCTTTGTCGGAGTCTCTCATGCCTCGAAGGCATGGAGGTTTTGGGACCCCGTGCATCATACGTTTGTCGAGAGTCGCGATGCGTCCTTCCTAGAACACATGCCATACAAGGTGTTCAAGGGACTCAAGCATGCACCGGTGCTCACTGTGCCTGAACGGTACCCTGAGTACGTGAGTGTACCCATCTTTGTCCCCACCACACAACATAAGGTTACACCAATCTCGAGGGAGCAGAAGGTCACAAGCCAGGTCACACCGGTCCCTGCTGACTTGCTCACTCCAGCTGATCTTGCTAGCATCAGTGCAGACTCCTCAGGGTCGCCACCTGGGCTGACCCCAGTGCAAACCAGTCCTGTCCAGCCTGATCCAGTTCATCGCTCACAGCGAAACGTGGCCAGGGTGGATTACAGACAGTTCTATCACACTGCTGGCCTCACACAACCTGTGCATATCCCCCCAGAGCCTCTTACTGTCGAAGAGGCAAGGGGGCGCCCTGACGCAACAGAATGGGAAAAGGCTATGATTGATGAGCTGAACGCTCTCCTTGAGCATGAAGTTTATCAACTGGTGCCTCTTCCCCCCGGACGTAAAGCCATTGACCTAAAGTGGGTGTTCAAGGTCAAACGGAATATCCAGGGCTTGTTTGAGAAATACAAGGCTCGACTGGTAGCCAAGGGTTTCCACCAGATACCAGGGCAAGACTTTACGGACACTTACGCACCTGTGGGCAAGTACACTTCAGGTCGCGTGCTGCTGGGAGTTGCGGCACACGAGGACTGGGAAATACACCAAATGGATGTCAAGAATGCTTTCCTGAACGGACCCCTAGAAGAGGAGATTTATGTGGAACAACCGCCAGGGTTCACAGACGGAACAGACAGAGTTTGGCTACTGCTAAAGGCACTGTACGGACTGAAACAGGCGCCACGGTACTGGAACAAGGAAATCAGCCGAACATTAGAACTTGGAGGATTTCTACAAAGTTTGTCCGATCCCTCCCTGTTCATCCGCAGTGTTCGTGGTACTCCAGTCGCCCTTCTTGTGTATGTGGATGACCTACTGATCCTTTCACCTTCTCTCTCTCTTATTCAAGACACAAAAGCACTGCTCACTGCACATTACCGCATGACTGACCTGGGAGAGGCACACAATTTTCTAGGCATGACCATCACGCGCAACAGAGCTGCACGCACCTTGACATTGCACCAGGGACGGTTCATAGCACATTTAACCGATCGATTCTATCACCTTGTGCAACATCTCCCCACACAGAATTCACCGATGAGCCCAGATGTCTACGGACATCTTCTTGACCCTCACACCACAGACTATGGACCTGACACAGATCCCACACTGTATAGACAGATCACTGGCAGCCTCACCTACCTTTCCTCCACCACCCGACCAGATATTGCCTGTGCAGTGAAAACTCTCGCCCAATTCAGCCAGCAACCCCGCAGTGCGCATCAAAAGGCTTTGCTGAAACTTTTGCGTTATGTGTTTGACACTGCATCCATGGGCCTCGTCTTCTCCCCTGGCACTGGTCCCTTGCTCGATGGATATTGTGACAGCGACTATGCACGGGACAGAAATGCACGCAGTCGGGGGGGGGTATGTCTTCCGTCTATGGGGCACTACTGTGTCATGGCGCAGTGCAAAGCAGTCATGTGTTGCACGTAGTGTGGCTGAAGCAGAATACATGGCATTGGGAGAAGCTGCATGTGAAGCAACTTGGCTGCAACGGCTGTTGGGGGAGCTGGGCATCATTGTGGGGGCCGTACCCCTGTATAGTGATAGTTCTGCTGCACGTCGTATCACAGCGAATGATGGCGTACTGCATCCATGCACTAAGCACATAGGAGTTGAACATCACTTTGTTCGAGAAGCAGTGGAAGCAGACATTGTCCAAGTGTGTGCGGTGCCTGGAAGTGAGCAACTTGCTGACTTTCTCACTAAGGCACTCCCATCCTCCTCCCTCATCTCTCAGCTCCATCTGCTTGGCTGCATGCATGCAACACCCTCGGCCAAGGGGGCGTGATAACCCTCTGTATATATATTCGTGCGTATGTGCCCTCGGGTGTGCAGTGCATGAGGACTCGGCGGTCGGTGGTGATCCACATTAATAGCGGAGACACGCGCTCGCCAAGCCCATCGCACGGCGGCGTCGTCCTCTTATCTCACGCACTCCGCCGGCCGTCGACCCTTGCCTGCCCCCGCTAGCAGACCTAGTTTTGTTCTTGAGATTCATGTGGCATATTGTGCCCGCTGTGATGCGAGACCTAGATTAGACTCCAACTTGCAACTTTGTAGGACTGCTTTAGGTTTCCTAACATCTGGCATAGATTGTGACTTCGCAGGTGCTCTCGCACCTTTTCTGGGCGCATAGGGCAATTTCGCCCTCGCACCCTGTCGAGCGCCGGCGAGCGAGGCTTGCCGGCCGACGGGTGAGACTCGATTAGCGAGTCTCACCCGTAACAAGGGTCTACCTTGTTACTCAAGGACTTGTAGCAAAAATCTGTTAGCCGCCCTAGGGTTTTTGGAGCTAGCTTGCTCCATGCTTAACCAAACGAAGCGCCGTTTGTCCCATTGGATTCGCAAGGAGTTTCTCATGCCCTTCGGGTTGCGCAACGCCAGTGCTACGTTTCAACAAGTAATGGACCAAGTGTTGCGAGACGTTCCTAACGCCTGCTGTTACGTTAACGACGTCATGGTCGTGGCGTTTAGCTTCCAAGAGCTCATGGCTTCACTGGATGCCGTGTTTTCAGCCCTACGCTCGACGAATCTTCGCCTGAAGGCCACCAAGTGCGTCATCGGGGCGGACAGCATGGAGTTCCTGGGGTTCATCATCAGTGCCCAAGGGATATCTACAGACCCAGCCAAGATTGCAGCTGTCCGTGAATGGAAACGCCCAATTACGTCATCTCAGGTCAAGATCTTCTTAGGCTTTGTCAGCTTCTACCGCAAGTTCGTCCGTGACCACGCGAGAATTGTTCGTCCTTTACAACGCCTTACTCACCAAGATGAACCCTTTCAATGGACGGAGACCTGTCAGCTCGCATGGGTGGAGATCAAGCACCGCCTCATTACGGCGCCAATGCTGGAGTTCCCAAACTTCAACTTGCCATTCGTCATCACAACAGACTTCTCACAGGAAGGCATCGGGGCCATCCTGTCTCAACGCGGGGACGACGGAGTAATGAGAGTGGTCTGTTATCGTAGCTGTGCGCTCAATGACACTGAAGCTAAATATCCTCCTGTGAAGGGAGAATGCCTGGCGGTCCTGTGGGCCATTCAGTTCTACCGAGACTATGTGAAGAATGGGAAACCCTTTACCATCCTCACTGATCATCAGGCCCTCCAATGGTTGCTCACAACGCATAATCACGAGGGCATTCTTGGCAAATGGGCCTTACTTCTCCAAGGATATAACCTCACGATCAAATATCAGCCGGCATTTGCGAACCGAAACGCCGACACTCTCAGCCGGTTACCAAGAGAAGGATGGAAAGATCGCAACTCCACCGACATGAAAACATACGGCGGGGGACCACCTCCTGATGAGTCCCCAACGACGACATACAGCGGTGGACCACCTCCTGACGAGCCCCCTTCAGGGGGGAAGGTGCTGATCCAGGGTCAGGCACGAGACATCACCCCTGAGGAATACAGCTGGACATATCCGCTCGATGGTTTTCCTGAGCACGACACGAACATCGGCCACCTCAACGTTCGCAGACGAACTGACCTCTTCAAGGATGCGCCAGGGTGGACACACAAAGAATACAGAGATTGGCTTCGCCGAGCACAACGTGACTCAGCCCCTGCAGCGGCGCCGCACGTAGAGCCGGACGTGCCTCCAACACCACAAAGACTAACGAACCTTGCAGTGGCAACTGCCATCCAGCAGTTCTTTGGCCGGACGCACCTTACGTTACCCTGGATGGACGTCTTGACTCATTTGCCAGGGAAAATTACACAACTTGAGACCTTCTTTGGGGAAATTAACGCTGCGTTGGCCCCATCGGGATGGAGGGTGTGCTGTTGGCTCGAATCGCCAGGCCACCGCATGATGAGGGATCATGTCGATGGAACTCAACGGATCATTCGTCGAATTCTCGACACGGGAGGCCTTGCCTGGCGACCCGTGGCCCTATGTCGCCAACCATGGCCAGAATTCACTTGTACGGTCATCTCATGCCCCGTCTGGATCGCCGGCATAAAATTTGTCGCCGTCGTAGACACCGGAGCAACGCATACCACCGTCGCCATGCGCATCGTCCGGCGGCTTAATTGGCCGAACCTCATCCGACCTGTTGACCTCTGCTTCGGAACCGCAGGGGGCGAAATCACCCAGTCCGAGGGTCAAATCGACTTATTTCCCCTTCAGGTCGGAAACGTTCACCGGAGCTTGCCGGCGCAGGTGTACGAGACATCCACGTACGATGTCCTACTCGCAAATGATTGGTTGACGCCGTGCGATACAATAATATTACTCGGGGAGAAATGCATGACGCTACACGATGATGACGGGGCACCATCATATGTCCCACTTACATTCGAAGCAACGGAAGTGCCACATCAGCGGCACGCGCGGTTCCTGACAATGCAGGCGCCTCCCACTGGCCATCTCGAGCATGCGGACGATCAATCCACCGCGGCCCGTTTCATGAAGGTCGTCGCTGATGCACCGACGTCTTCTACGGACAGCAGCGACTCTCCGGAGGATCATGCACTGTATCCGAGGGAATCGCATGGCCGCATCACCCGACGCATGCAGGCATCAGCGGGAACTTCGGAGAACAACGTCCTCTCACATGGCCGCGTATCCACGCAATCGGGAGAAATCAGCGGTGGGCGTTCCACGCGTTGGCATGATCCGGAGCCCGACGTGCCTCTCGCCCTCCGACGTCCAAGACGGCACGTCCAATCAGCCCGATCGCCTCGGACTGCTAGGACGTTGTCCCACAGCTCCCGACAGCGGCCCTCAAGTTCCTATTTCCACAGTTCACATCAGTTACGCAACCGACGGTCAACACCAGGAACATCCACTGCTCTGAACCTTTTGAACAGCAGCACTGACCCCGCGACTACAGCTAGAGAACAACGGCAAGACAACACCTCTGGTCTGATCCTTTCGAGCAGCAACACTAATCCCGCGACGGCAACTGGAGAACAACGGCAAGCCAACACCACTGGCCTTGTGCCAGACATGGCTCAGGCCGACTGGGCTCGTTATGAGTACCATCTTGCTGAAAACATGGCGGAAGCCGCCACAACATCTTGGCTCGAGGCCAATGCACTGGCGGCGTTTCTCACCATGGCTGAGGCGGATGACATGCTCCATGCCCTGCGCATGGATAGTCCACGCCCAGCACCACCACCCTCCCCAGACATGCCTGACCCCCACAGCAACGATATGCTGTGGCAGACGTTCGCCTCCAGCATCACCCGGAATCGAGCTTGGGCAGGCAAAGTGGAAAGAATTTGGGAACAACACCGAGTATTGGTGATGGTGTATGAGGAGCACGTGCGCAGTTCTGTAACTAACTAGGCCAACGTCCGGAACTCCCTTGCCGCCAGTGAGTCCACTCGCGCGAACCTGCTGCAGCACCTCCAGCATCACGAAGCCCAGGCAACAGCCATCCAGACACGGCTTCAGGAAGTGCGGCGCCTACAAGAAGCATGGAACGAGGCTGCAGATCAAGGTGACGAACCATCCGCGGTAGAGGGACAGCAACTTATGGACCAGCGGGCGGAATTGGGAAGAAACCTGTGGACAACACGGGCACAGATAACCCGCCTGACCCCAGGACTGCAGCAGCTAGACGCACAGATGGCGAACATCCAACGGCTGCGCACGGAGTGTGAGGCAGAGTGGACGGCTGACTGTGCTCGGCTACGAGACATGTTGCAGCAGCGAGAGAGCGTCCTGGCCCTGCGCGAGGACGTCACATAGCAATACCGCACCCTTTGCACATTGGTTGACCGTGCGAAGCAACTGATCGAGGAATGCGAGCAACGGCTACAGCGGCAGTTAATTCATGATGTAGCCCGCGTGTTTCTTTGCAACGCAGTGCAAAGGTTTCAGGAAGAATGGGAGGAGTAATTGGAAGGGTTGCGGCGCTTGTACCCGCTGGATTTTTCCACTGCCGCCCGACCAGCGGCTTTCTGCTGTTTTCTTCACTGGACAATGGAGCCCACTCGCCCAGAATGCACCCGCCCCAATCTTCTTCCGTTGTTGGTGCGAAGTTCCTATCTACATCACCACGACTTTCTCCGCTTCCTCTATCCTCTTGATCTCTCTCTTCATCGCGGAGCACGAACGTTTTGCTGCTTTCTTGACTGGGCAGTGCAGTGTCGACAGCAAGGTCCCCTTCCTGCCCACCTGCATCATTTCGCTCGCCGTGGCATAATGCTGAGGGCGTCCTATCGCCATGTGGCGGCGGATCAACATGATCACGCAGGCCTCAGAGTCATCTTCCCGGTGCACACTGTCAACCCCCACTACGGGATGGCACTAAGGGTACTCATGCGTTGGCTTCACCGTCAGCGGCTCGGTTCTCCATCGATGTCAAACTCCAGCACCAGTGATGGGGACCTGCCCCGCAACCGTGAGGAACCCTCCTCTGCTGAGCACCCGTCCTCGATTGTTGCCCCAGTCTCGGTGGAGGCCCCCCTTTCCTCAACGTCCACTCCCGCGAACAACGTTGTGGGCCTGGCGCAGCCCCGGCCTGCGCCTCCAGTGGTTGCTGCGGGTACATCCCCTGTGACCGCGACGTCTCCGGTGGATCAACCGTCGACTTCTCTTGCCCCCCGTCTTCCCCCATCTTCCCCTCTTCGAAGCGAAACTTTGATCGCGCTTCTAGTCTTCAGTCCCCTTCCCCGTCCACCCTCTTCTCCTTCTTCCCCCTCCCCTCCGGCGGCATTGCCACCTCCAGCAGCAGTGTTGTTGACGGATCATCCACCGTCCCGTGGTGAGAGGCGAGTTGGATTGGCCTCCCCTCCTCTCACGGAGCCGCCGACCGCGGCAAAAGCAACACCAGCTCCGGTGGATGACTCACCTTCCCCCACTGACGCTGCACACGCCAGAGTCATCCCGCGAGGGACCTGCGGGCCATTGGTTACTGTGGCCGCTGTCACAACACCAACCACCGCGCGGCGCACTTCCTCCCGCATCCGGCGCCCGGTCACCACGACCTCCACAGGCACGGCAGACCTGACGATCACGCGCAGCTCCTCAAGACGCACGAGGACTGACGCACCCCCACTCATGGAGGGCGACGAACAGCATCAGGCTGAGTCTGCTGGGGGCAGAGCGCCTCCACCACAGGAAACCTTTGAGGAGATGCAATGTCGCCTCCTCGACCTGGCGCCTGGAGGTGACCTGGAGCATTGGCAGAGAGAGCCACCGCTCAAGACGTACAAATGGTCAGATTGGGCACGAGCCCAGGTCCTATCTGGTGCACGCACCATGGCGGACATTCACCCGGACGCACATGTTTGCTCCGACGCAAAGGCTACACTCGACAAGTATGTGTGGTTGCGGGGGCGACTCTGGAGGAGTGAGGACGACGCCTATCCACTACGCTGGTGCACCCCGGTGCCGCTGCGGGACAACCTCATCATGCAAGAGCATGATCGAATGCACGCACGTTCCGCCACCATCTATGAGGCACTCATCCCACAAGTCTACTGGGTGGGTTTGAAGAAGCAAATTGGAGAGGTCATTGCCACATGCGGGACTTGCATCTGCCATCACCCTCGCCAACGGATCCACCAGCCCCATTTTGTGTGTGCCCGCCTCGGCGCACCAATGGAGAGGGTTGTCATCGATTTCCATGGCCCTCTCCGTCCCACCCAACGTAAGAACGTGTACTGGATTCTTGGCATCGACCACATGACCAAGTGGGTCATGGCCCGAGCGGTTCCCAAGGCTGACGCAGCACACGCCACAGCGTTCCTGAAGGAAGAAGTCATCTATCAAGGTGGTGGATGCAAAATCATACAGTGTGACAATGGCTCGCACTTCGCAAGAACGTTCGCAGAACTCGCGGCATACTTCAACATTCAAATTGAGAATGGGGCACCATACCGACCGCAGGCACAAGGGCAGGTCGAGCGAATGCACGGGGCCATCACGCAGACCATTCGGAAGTTGTCTGACGATAATGCACCCTGGGATGAGCAGCTGGAAGAAATCATTTATGAATACAACATCACCCCTCATTCCTCCACCAGCTTCTCACCCTACATGCTACGACACGGACAGAAACATTGGACCATGGCCACCCTACCGCTTATGCCAAACGCGCCAGTGCCGCCGCGGGAAGACGGCGCGACTGTGGCTGACGAGGTGGAATTCATGCGACAACGAGGCGCCTGGCTTCAAAGGTGCCTCCAAGAGGCTCGAACGTGGGGATCTGTCGCAGCACAGCGTGGAGTGGACCGTGCTAACGCTGGCCTCATGATCGACGAATTCCAGGTCGGCGACGGTGTGCGACCAAAACGAGAGGAGGTGGGTAAGGCGAGACACAATGAAGCGACACTTTTGGATCAATGCTACCAGGTGTGGGCAGTAGACGGGGTCTATGTCTGGCTCGAGGGCCGCCACACCTCCAACATCATGGTCCGCCGTGAGCGACTCGAGAAGCTCCCAGTTCGTTGGCAAGCCCTCGCAGCCGGACAACACCCGCCCCGTGCTGGCACTGACGACGATGTGGAGGAGGTGGCAGCCACGATTGCTGGCGTGTCCCAGTCTCCCCACCGCCCACACCGCCCTCCCCCATCCATCACTACAACTGCGGACCCTGCGGCTGCTACGGTCGGACCTGTGGCCGGGGGGACCCGGCTTGCTTCGTCGGATATTGGGATGCCGTCCCCGGCACAGCAAACACACGAGCAGGAAGCTGGGATGAACGCAACATCACAACAACAAGAGCAGCAAGAAAGGACAACAGAAACAAGGACAGGACATGCCGTGACGGAGAAGGAGGACATCACCAAGAAGCGACGTCGGGCTGGAAACGATAAGCTCCCTACCAGGCGGCCCAGAACCGCTGAAAAGGAGCTACCAAGAGCTGTGCCACAAGACCACAACAGCTATCTCTCCGCGAAGTCGCGGTAAATGCGGTGCCTGAGACGCAAACGCAACCAAGATCAGAAGCAGAACAGGCATACCAACGTCCCAGGACGGCACCTGGCGTAGCAACGACAGCCACACGACAAAGGCGGACACAGCGGACCCATACCACGATGATGCCTTGCACGACGGGTGACCAACTTACATCACCGGGAGCAGACGCTGAACACAGCCTAAGCCTATTGCTGTCGGCCGCAACAACATCCAGAGTGCACCCTGGGAGACCCCAGCAGATGAACAAGGAAGTGCTGCTCCCTGCGGCAGCTGCATCTGGTGCGGCGCCCGAGGCGCAAGCGCCATCGGCAGCAGCAGTAGAGCAGCGGGAAAAGGAGGTGCTGCCTCTCGCAGCAGCTGCACCCGGCGCGGCGCCCGAGGCGCAAGCGCCATCGGCAGCAGCAGCAGAGCAGCGGGAAAAGGAGGTGCTGCCTCTCGCAGCAGTTGCACCCGTCGCGGTGCCCGAGGTGCAAGCGCCATCGGCGACAGCAGCGGAGCAGCGGGAAAAGGAGGTGCTACCTCTTGCAGCAGCTGCACCCGGCGCGGCGCCCGAGACGCAAGCGCCATCGGCAGTAGCAGCGGAGCAGCGGGAAAAGGAGGTGCTGCCTCTTGCAGCAGCTGCACCCGGCGCGGCGCCCGAGGCGCAAGCGGCATCGGCAGCAGCAGCAGAGCAGCGGGAAAAGGAGGTGCTACCTCTCGCAGCAGCTGCACCTGGCGCGGCGCCCGAGGCGCAAGCGCCATCGGCAGTAGCAGCGGAGCAACAGGAGAAGGAGGCGTTGTCTCTTGCAGCAGCTGCACCCGGCGCGGTGCTCGAGGCGCAAGCGCCATCGGCAGCAGCAGCGGAGCAGCAGGAGAAGGAGGCGCTGCCTCTCGCAGCAGCTACACCCGGCGCGGTGCCCGAGGCGCAAGCGGCATGGCAGTAGCAGCAGAGCAGCGGGAAAAGGAGGTGCTGCCTCTCGCAGCAGCTGCACCCGGCGCGGCGCCCGACGCGCAAGCGCCATCGGCAGCAGCAGTGGAGTAGCGGGAAAAGGAGGTGCTGCCTCTTGCAGCAGTTGCACCCGACGCGGCGCCCGAAGCGCCAACACCATTGGCAGCAGCAGCGGAGCAGCGAGAGAAGGAGGTGCTACCTCTTACAGCAGCTGCACTCGGCGCGGCGCCCAACACGCAAGCGCCATCGGCAGCAGCAGCACAGCAGCGGGAAAAGCCACGAAGAAGGAAGCGGAAGGTGTTGGAGTAATGCTCCTCACCATGGCAGGAGTGACTCCAAAAAGGAACACCAAAAAGACAAGCCAAGGTGGCTTAGTGGTTAATGGTATTCACCTATAGAGGCAGGGGCCCGGGTTCAAGTCCCACAAGATTAAATTCTGCCCTGCCTCAAGGGAGGTGGAAAATAGATGCCAGGAAGCTAGCTCAACCTCTAGAGTTCCTCTTTAAGTTTCTAGAAGGCCAGGTGAGGGTCCAGGAAGGTGGCACACCTTCTAGAAGGGGTGACTTGTCCTACAAGGCATCTAGAGGTGTCTTGGTCTTCTGGACACATTCCCTCCTACTAGAAGCAAGCTGAGGAATCTAGGAAGGGGCAGAAACTTCTAGAGGAGGGAAGGGATGCCTTCCTAGGTGGGAAAAGGACAGCCTACCAAGGGCCACTCTAGAAGCCATAGAATCTGCTAGGAAGCTTCAAATCTGGCATGCTTTGGTGTTCTTGAAAGCTTAGATCAGTAGCTATAAAATGCCACTGCTTGTGAGCCTTGATAAAGTGTTCATTCACAGTCAATTGAGGCCAAAACTGTTGCCACACTCTCTGACTAGTTTTCTGCCATCCTTGGAACCAGTTGCCTCCACAGTTTCAGTCTCTCCAAAAACAGTTGGTGGTGTGAACCAGCCATTGCCAGGGACCCTCCAGGGTGCACACTCACCCTCAGGCCAACAAAGGGTTATGGGCCCACGCCTCTAAGGGGTTCAAAGCCAGCTTGATTTCATGCTTCCAACAGCAAGACATGGCAACCAGCGAGCAAGAGAGCAGCCGCGCTGTCCTTAAATTTGATGGGACAGGCTTTGCCTTGTGGAGGTGGCAGTTTGAGGTATTCCTTGACGACAAAGGACTGCTTGAGCTTGTAAAAGGTGATGAGACTGCTCCGCCAGAGACTGCAACGGCTGAGGTGAAGGAGGCATACAAGAAGCGCAACAAAAAGGCGTTGGCGCTCCTTGTGTCCGCGTTATGCCCACCACAACTTGGGCACATCCAAGGATGCATCCTGGCCGCAGACGCATGGTCAAAACTCTGCTCCATCTACCAGTCAAGCAACCTTGCCAATCAGCTCTTCATCTTCAAACGGCTCGTCACCCTCCGAGCCAACGAAGGCGACAACATCATGGAGATCATGCAGCAGATTGAGTCACTCGCAGCGGAGTGCGTGGCCACTGGTTGGGAGGTCGACTCTCAGTTGCAAGCTATGATCCTCCTTCTGGCCTTGCCGGACAGTTGGAGTCCCATGATCACAGTCCTTGGTGGCTGGCCTTCCGACGAGCTTAAGTACCCGAAGGTTGCTGAGTACGTGCGCAATGTGTGGATGCGACGTGGCGGTCGAGAGAGTGCAGCGGCATCAAGTTCAGCTTACACGGTTCATCCTCAAAGTGGAGGCCGAGGCGACAAGTGGAAGGGTGCCAAACAGGGCACCAAGAAGGGTGACAAGAAAGGGGAGTGCTTCAACCGTGGCAAGGAGGGCCACTACTTGCGCAACTGTCCCAAGAAGAAAACAGATCGGTCGCAGCGGGACGGGAAGAAAGATGAGCACGCCCTTATGGCGTACAACTCCACCAACTTGAAGGATCCGGGAGTTGCCGTCATCGACTCCGGATCAGGCCGCCACACGCAATGCAACAGGGCGGCATTTGTCACCTACGGCGCCTCGAAGAGCCGTATGACGGTGGCCAATGGAAAATTAGAGGTGGCTGCCAGAGAGGGTAACGTCCGCATTGAGTCAATTGTGGATGGCAAACCTGTCACTAGCACAATCTACGATGTGCTGCATATGCCCAACTTTGGGACAAACCTGCTCTCCGTCAGCCGCCTTACCGACAAGGGACTTGAGGTGCTCTTCACAAAGAAGGAGGCTGTCATCCGCAAAGAGGGAAAAGGTGAGGTGATTGCGCGTGCCAAGAGGGAGGACGACTTGTACCTGCTACGCGCGAAGATCCTCAGCAGCCGGGTGGAGTCCAATGCCACCAATCTTGCAACGAAGGATGGAGGAGACCTGGACCTATGGCACCGCCGACTGTGCCACATTTCTCCATCGACAGTGAAGGAGATGGCTAAAAGGGAAGTGGTGCGGGGTCTCCAAATCAGCGGCCTTGATGGAACCAAGGAGACCGTGTGTGAGCCATGCATCATTGGAAAATCAACTTGGCAGCCGTTTGTCGCCAAGGGGACGCGTGCATCGGTAAAACTGGCCGTGGTACACACAGATGTGTGTGGACCGCTTGAGAGCTCCATCGGTGGAGCTCGCTACTTCCTCACCTTCATCGATGACCACAGCCGGAAACTCTACCTCTACTCAATGAAGCAGAAGAGTGAGGTCCTTGCGTGCATGCAGGAGTTTGTGGCTGATGTGGAGCGGCAAACAGAGTTGAAGGTGAAGGCGTTCCGGAGTGACAACGGCGGTGAATATGCGGGGTGCCTTGGGTGGATGAAGAGCAAGGGGATTGAGTGGCAGAAAACAACTCCACACTCCCCACAACAGAATGGCTTCGCAGAGAGAGCGAATCGCACAGTCCTTAACATGGTGCAATCCATGTTGAGCGACGCCGGCCTTACACAACGGTATTGGGCGGCGGCGGCAAGGACAGCAGCGTACATCATGAATCTCATGCCGACCAAGCCGTTGAAGGACAAGGAGAGCAAGGCGTGGAAGACGTCACAAGAGGTGTGGAGCGGGAGGAAGCCGGCGGTGGGTCACCTCCGCACGTTTGGTTGTGTTGCACATGCAATGGTGCAGGCATGTGAGGGACGGAGCAAGCTGGACCCGCGTACCCGCCGGTGTATTTTCCTTGGATATGAGAGCGGAAGCAAGGCGTACCGGCTCTTTGACCCAAGGAGGCAGCAGATTGTGCACAGTCGCGACGTCACGTTCGACGAGAAAAGCCGTTGGACAGACAAGGAGGCAGGTCTCTCCAAGAGGGAGGAGTGGATGCCACTCCTTGAGGGGAAGACGCCGGAGGACGTGAATGAGGGTGATGTCCTCGCAACAGCACCAGCCGGAGAGGATCGCCCGAGCGATGGGCGACCGGCAGAATTTGTTCCGGCCAGTTCGGATGAAGAATCCGAAGCACCGGAGATGGACGAAGAGGCGGGGAGTCGACAAATGTCTCCAAGGTCTCCAAGAGAGGGGGAGCAGGTGCTTGGAGAGGATGGCGCCGAAAGGGGACAGCACCAAGCACAACCGCCTCAACAGCCCCGAACGAGAAACCGTGTGCGAAGAAGGACAAAAAGGTATGATGCCGACAAGGACATCTGGACAGGGTTCGCACAAGTCTTCTTCACGCAAGAGGAGCGTGAAGGTGGCACTGCACAAGAAGGATGGGGCTGATTGGGAGGGAGCAATAAAATGTAAGCTCGCCTCGCATGAGGAGAAAGGCTCCTGAGTTGCAGATTAAGCATGGACAAGTGCCATGGGTGATGCGCAAGGGGGAGATTGCTCCTCACCATGGCAGGAGTGACTCCAAAAAGGAACACCAAAAAGACAAGCCAAAGTGGCTTAGTGGTTAATTGTGTTCACCTATAGAGGCAGGTATCCGGGTTCAAGTCCCACAAGATTAAATTTTGCCCTGCCTCAAGGGAGGTGGAAAATAGATGCCAGGAAGCTAGCTCAACCTCTAGAGTTCCTCTTTAAGTTTCTAGAAGGCCTGGTGAGGGTCCAGGAAGGTGGCACACCTTCTAGAAGGGGTGACTTGTCCTACAAGGCATCTAGAGGTGTCTTGGTCTTCTGGACACATTCCCTCCTACTAGAAGTAAGCTGAGGAATCTAGGAAGGGGCAGAAGCTTCTAGAGGAGGGAAGGGATGCCTTCCTAGGTGGGAAAAGGACAGCCTACCAAGGGCCACTTTAGAAGCCATAGAATCTGCTAGGAAGCTTCAAATCTGGCATGCTTTGGTGTTCTTGAAAGCTTAGATCAGTGGCTATAAAATGCCACTGCTTGTGAGCCTGGATAAAGTGTTCATTCACAGTCAATTGAGGCCAAAACTGTTGCCACACTCTCTGACTAGTTTTCTGCCATCCTTGGAACCAGTTGCCTCCACAGTTTCAGTCTCTCCAAAAACAGTTGGTGGTGTGAACCAGCCATTGCCAGGGACCCTCCAGGGTGCACACTCACCCTCAGGCCAACAGGAAGGGACCCCAGGAGGCCAGGTCGGGGGATAAGAAGCAGAGGAGAGAAGTAGGAGGAGGAGGGAAAGAAGGGGAACCCCCACTCATGCAAGAAGAGCACGTCAGCCTGCTAAATGCCCCTCCTCTGAGGTGGGAGCCGCTGCCCCCGAATGATAGATCTCTATGGCCAACCAGTTCCCGGCTAAAAACACAAAGGGAGTCAGAGTAGCAGAGGGGTGAGGAGCTCGAAGTAAGCATTGAGGCGCATGACCAGGATGAAGAGGAAGGAGAGGAAGAGGTGGCTCGCCGATTATGTGCAACCTGTAAGAATCCAGTGGCAGTTGAAGGGGAGGTAGTGTGTGAAGGATGCAAGGCTCCCCTACATCTGGCATGATGTGACCTCGACCTGGACATCCTACACGACATTAAGATGTCCGAGGCCTGTGCGGTGAATCTGAAGGAAAGCATGGGAGTGGACAGCAAGGAGGAGCTGCAGAAGGAGCAGGAGGAAGAGAAGATCCGCTCGGGGTACGGGGTTGCGGCTAAGAAATCTAGTATGCCACAGGAGGAGAAGGAACCATGTGGCAACTGTGAAGAGCCGATGGACGCCCTTACCCTGTATCGCTGCTTTGTATGCAGACACCCTGTACATGCGGCTTGTCAAGACCCGAAGGTGCAGACACGGCGGAAGGTGGTCGGCTGCAAGAAGTGCGCACCCATCATGCTGGCTAGGGCAGACAAAGAGGACAGGAGAAGAGACACACCCGCACCCAAGCGTTGGATTGAGAGGTGTGAAGCCTGCCGAGAGCCACATGACCCCACGGAAGTAACCTGGTGCTATGAATGCAAAGCACCCCTCCACCGCAAGTGTGGAACCGAGATCCCGGGGTTGGGACGGCACTGTAAGGGCTGCATCCAGAGGTTAATTGAACAAGAGCAGGAGATGGGCAAGGAGAGCGGACAGGCTGCTGAAAGAGAACCAAGTGCCCCTGGGGTAGAGGAGACGGAGGAATGCGGAAAGTGCAAGCGGCAGGAGCAGCAGGAAGAAGGGAGAGGAGAAGGGGAGCGAAGGATGACCCCACGTCAAAGCCCCAAGACACGAAATGAAAGGATACGGCAGGAGAAGCCCCACCGAGAGTTGGATGGAATGGAGAGGACGAGGTGGGCAGAGGAAGAGTATTCGTTGCCAGAACAAGGGGCTGAGAAGCCTACGCCGGGGAGAAGACGGGAGCACCAACCAGGCGGCGAATGATGCACCGGAAGGGAGAGGACGGGATGAACAAAACGAGGAAGGAGGATGGATGGACGAGGACGTCCAGCTTGTTTTGCGGGAGTAGGGTATAACAGTGTTAATGATGTTTCGTTCATCCACCGGAAGGGGGGGGGAAGAAAGGAAGGCCTGGGGTCAGGATCCGAGAGAGGGGTCGATGGATGATCCGACAACCGTCGACCGAGGAAAAGAAAATACGAAAGGAGCAGTTCGACTCCGGGGAGCGATGGGGCGCGTAGGAAGATATCGCGGCGGACACAGGAACCCGACCAGACCTGCCGAGAGGAAAGGAATGCGGCCCGAGGCTGGCTTGATGGTAGCGGCACCGCGTCCGAACCTCGATGAGAGGAGCGGCACCCGAGGCGCCTTATCCAAGGGCGTTGTGATGTGCGAGCCGCGAAAGAGGGCCAACCAGCCGGGGGGGGCGAGGTCTGGGAAGGACCACGCGAAGGAGGGATAAGAAGGGAAGAACAGGAGGAGATTCAACTGCTGTCTGTCGAACGAACCGACTGCTGACGCTTAAGACCACTAAGACCCTCAGACCCGACGCGAGTGGCGCTCAACCGAGTGTTCTACAACCGACTCCTGACCCAACCTCAGTGCGGGAGACTCGTCCAGCGGCTATCAGCACGACTGAGAGATTGCTGTCCCTCAGTCAACCCAGACCGCCGAGCGGGACCCACGTCCCGTCTCGCGACAAGTTAGAGTAGAGAAGTTAGAGCAGGCAGAGTGCGTGTGAGTGTGTGCATGTGCGTGAGTGTGTGTGTGTGTGTGTGTGTATGTACGTGTGCGTGAGTGTGCAACCATCCCCGGATGGGAAGGCCGCTTCTTGAGGAGCATGCAACGGAGCCGTCATGGGTTGGCCCTGAATTCCCGCGGGAGCTCCAGCCGCCCAGCTCGACCAGAGCCGCCCGAGACTCGCCGGTGACCTTCTACGCCATCTGCAGCTGCTGCAATGTGCCTCATCGGCTGGGAGCGCGGACAGTCCTGGGAGTGATGCAATGGTCGCATCATCCCGCCGGCGGGGCGCTAGAGCAGTTCTGGCAACCGTGGCTCCGGAGACTTCCCCGTGACGATGAACCCCGCCCCGTGGAGAGTTGGCAGGAGGTGGCTCGCGACGTCGGACGACGCGCTGCGGAGGCTGCTGAAGAACGGGCTGAGGCGTTCCGGGCCTACCGGCAGTACCGACAAGAACTCTTCCGTCTACGGGAGCACGACCTGACACACGCCCGTTCTCGTGCAGGTCGACGCATTGACGGACCGCTGGAGTTGCGCCGTACCGCCCCACGGACGAACGAACAAGGCGGCGTGAGCCGCGCCGTGTTCTTGTAGGAACGTGCTCCGACCGACGATCCGTCGACTCAGGAGGCCTACGGTTTGTGCATGCTGCTGGGGGATATGTAGAGGAGGGATTGCATGTCTAGTGGAGGGATGTGTGTCCATGGACCAAAAGCCACCTAGTTTGATTCTCCACATTGCTCCGCTTCCGTCAATAGGATAACTTGGAGGATATAATCTCATCCGGTGAATGATTGATCGTCAGCGGTGAAATGGTGAGAAGGATTATGGCCCGAATAACCGTGATGATGCTCAGGTTATCCTATGTATGACATCGAGAGGGAGCGTGTTAGCAGAGTTAATGTCACACGGTGGATGATTGCTCGTCATTGGTGGAATGCTAGCGAATGAAGTTAGCTTGACCAGCAAAGTGAACTAGTCGTTGATGACTTGTTAGCCCCGGGAACATATGTGAAATATTCCCCGCATTAACACGGTGAATGATCCGCCGAGTATGAGAGAGAGAATGTGTGGAGAGTAAACAAGGGCTGACATAGGACAGGAAACGAACGAGGTTGCGAGGATAGCGCAGCGCGGAATACGATTGAGAGTTGAACCCCGCGTGGTGTCAGATCTGATTCCGGCCGATGGCGGAAAAGGGTATAACATGGCGAAAGTGACGTTGATGCACATGGAGCAAATAGTAGTAGAATGGGATGAATTTGGCTACTAAAGGAGGACAAGATGAGGAAAGCATTGCGAGAATTAGAGACGGCAGCGACAAGGTCAACATGGCACGCGGTCATAGGATTTTTCAGGAGTAGCAAAGGAGTACGAATGCATGGTCTTCAGAGAAAGGTTAAAAGGACGGCAATTCAGGCTCGCAAGAGTAGAGAATAGAGTGCGGCAGGATTTTTCAGCTAAGGTGGCGACAGAGAGTGGCTCAAGAGCTACTGTCAGCATTTGGTGGCGGAGGAAGCCAGAAGTTGGCACGGGCATTTGATTTGGAAGCAGGGTTCAGTCTCAATGATGAGTGTTGTCAAAGCTCAAGGAGCGGTCGAGGCGATACTTTTGACGTCAGTTGCAGACAAGAGGAACTGCTTAAAAGAGAGAGCTTCAATGAGGGCGGGGAAGTGATGACTTGGTGAGCGAACACCAGGCAATGTTGCATGAAGATCTGATACCATGTC
The DNA here is from genome assembly GCA_023375785.1 of Penium margaritaceum. Taxonomy (NCBI): domain Eukaryota; kingdom Viridiplantae; phylum Streptophyta; class Zygnematophyceae; order Desmidiales; family Peniaceae; genus Penium; species Penium margaritaceum. Next base: position 277,508 of record SZWC01001117.1, read on the forward strand.
AAAATAATGGAAGGCGCTGAGCGAGTGACAGCAGAAATAGGTGGAAGAATTGAAGGATATAGAATTACGGACAGATGACGAAGGGGTAAAGAGCTATCAACAAGCACGGTGAGTTTAACAAAAACACAGGAGAAGGCGTGCAGTTGTTATATAGCTTTTCAGAGTTCAAAGTAGACAGAGGCACAAAGAGAGAATGTCATTGTAGAGAAGCAGTCTTGATGTGTGTGAGAATAGCTGGGTGGAGGAGTGAGAGAGTCGGACTGAAGAGGTGGAAAAGCGAAAGCTGAGATGGGATGGCAAAGGATGAATGAACAAGAAGCGAGTAGAGCGGAGACACGGCACCAAAGCCGCAGAACCAAAGGCGAACAGGATGGAAAGAATTTTCAGAGTTAAACTAAAACTAGGATGGACTACAACATCCTCCATATATACGGTAGAACAAGACAAAGGAAAAGCAACGGATTCTTATTTACTAGCCAGATACGCTTGTAGTGTTTCCTCTTATTAAGGGATTACTCGGTAATGTGACTGTTGGTCGGGATGATGACCAATAACGGCTTTTGGTTTTAACCAAGGTGGTTCACACCGGAGCTGAACTGTTATTGAGAGTGCTTCAGCATATCCGAGAGATGGTGGTGGTTTCCTGGTCTTCTTATGGACATCTTCTTTCACTTTGACAGGTTACGTCGTGCAGATCTTCGATTTGCAGTCGGAGTGGTTCGCAAAGTTGGTGGATCTGCAGTCATCCATCCACAGTTTTTCCTTCAAACATCCCTAGTTCACTCTGCAAAACCAGATTTTGAACTATGTCACTGCTGATAAGACTATGAGAAGCTCCTTTATCCAGTAATGCCGGTACCATTTAGGGATCCCTACAACTCCTCGCTTGTACCCATAGCAGTATCGCCAGTTGGTCATCCTCGTATCCCTTGTCGAACTTTACGATCTCAGGAACCCTCTTCTTTGGTGATGTAAGTTGCTTACATGGAAGATCGGTCGGCGCAAATTTTTCTGACCGGGCACAAGCCTTGCTTTCTACTCCTGTCCTTTGCCATTTCCCAACTCCTCATTATTTCTCTATTACTTCCCCCCCTTTTGGCTTGTTGATATCGTTTTCGACGGTCGTGTGAGATATGACCCGATTCTCGCAAGTCTAGCAGATTCGTTGATCGTGTTGATCGACGGTGTCAATATTCATTGGAGACGAGGTTTTCAATGACTGTGACTTGCCTCCGCCACGATAAAATTTGTTGCTTTGGGATCACCAGCCATCGAATTCCTGAATTTGAGTGTTGTAGTCCATGCTGTCGATGCGATTGGCTGCTCTGATCATTCGCGGAAGGTCGTCTTGAATGCCAAAAATGGCAGTTTCTCACCGAATATCTCGCTTGAGGTCGTTGTTCTAGGAGAAACACAGCTAGTCGAGGTCACTACAAGTGATGATTTTATGGATATTTTGAGTGTACTCCGTCATGCAGGAGTGCTAAGGCAGACGTTGGAGTCTGTACCGTGTGTCAAAATTCTCATTCACCTTCTAAAATGAGCAAGAATGGTGCGTGCAAAGTTGCTGTATACTTCCGGTGGCGTAAGAGGTCGTGTTACGTCGGATTTATCTACTCGAGAGGTAGTACGCTTATAATCAAAGATGTGAGAGAGGTTGCGTGAGCCGTTTATCAGGCTTTGCCGACCTCATGCCGGGCTGGATGGTCTTCGTATCGGATCACCAACTCAAAGCCATGCCACGCAAAAGCGAGGCCGCAAGGTGCTAGGGACTGTTAAGGTCGTTGTTGACCCTAGCAATTGTGAAATACGCCTCCAAACTCATCAGGCACATCCTGACCGTTGGTGCCTTATAGTTTGCGGGATTGAACTGCTTGGGAAGTGGTGGTAAAATCTGGGATTCACTCAAGAGTTGTAAATTTCTCTTGGTGAGCACTACTTTGGGCACACGAGACACCCGAAGTTCCTCCATCGACATGTTGAGTTGTTTCAGTAGATGGATATTGAGGCTCTCGATTCCCAACAATTTCTGGTATAGGTCTTCATTGATTCGCGCTTGTCGGCCGGTGCCTCCCATCATATCATGTGTCATCCCAACGGGCAGTGGTAGGGGCAAAGGGTTCGCCAAGACCAAGGGATCCATCACTGGGTTGGTCGTCGGGTTCATCGGTGTTGTGCCATTTTCTGCAAAGGTTGTCGCTGTTGTCTCGTTCACCTGGAGTGCTTTGGTGTTTGCGTGTTGTTGATCCTCCATCGCTAAAGTACTCATCGGGGACCGTTGCTTGTATTTGGTTACGCTCGCTCGTTCTCCGTTGTTGTTGCAAAGTTTGCGATCTTCTGAACAATGGAGATGCATTGAGGAATCGTGCGAGTTTGTCGCCAAGTAGTTCATGAGATGGTTGTCTCTCCACCATCGCTCTGATACCAAGTGTTACACGAAGTAGAATGTAGGTGGTCACGGGGATGAGGTGAGGGAAAAAATACATTTGAAGGATTTGGGACAGATGGATAATTTGTGTTGAGAAGTAAGTGTACTTTGATGACAAGTGTCGAGTAAGTCAAGAAACTACATACAATTCCGCGAATGAGAATGAGGCATACGTTGGGTCCTCTGTGCTCAAGCGGAGAAACATTTGCGAGGTCGCGTCGTGAGTGGCTGCATTGAGAAGTCGGGGGGCTTTGAGAATCTTGAGGTGCTTCTTTGTAAAGATCCTGCATTGTCAAGATGTCAATGAACAGTAACAAAATAAGACGGTGTTGTAATATATCCATCGTTTGGGTTGATAGATCAGCGGTGTCCATAGTCAAAAACAAAAATACGGTGGTGTCCATAGTTTGAAATGATATGTCAGCGGTGTCCATAGTCAAAACCGAAATGACAGCGGTGTCCATTGTCAAAAACAAAATGACACCTGTGCCCTCGGTTAGTGTCCCTCATGGGTACGGCTGACATGTATTTCATGATTTTAACAGATTTGAGATGGATGTAAAGATCTTCGATGAGACGAATTTCTAGTTCATCCTCGGCCAACCTACGCATAGTATGGAATGCAATTCATTTGGTTCGATAGGGTTCTGGCGCCATTTTCAGGAGGGGGTATGACATTTCATGTTGCAAGGACTTCGGGTCGTAGCTACGTGCTGCACACCATATGGCCCATTGCATCACCCAACTGATGTGATCAAAGCTCACGGGCCCAATGGCCCTCCTTGCCCCAGTTGCGGCACGCACCTTTCTTGGCGCCCTTCCTGCCGCCGCCCTTTCCGCCGCTTCCTTTGTCCCCGTTTCTGCCACCACGCATTTTGGTGACAATGGCTGATGAGGAAAACGAGGACTCCTCGCAGCTCCGACAGTGCGCCTCGTTGCGGATGAACTCTGTGAATGCGCCATATGTGAGCTTTTCCTCCGTCCATCCTCCGACAACGGTGATGAATGGGCCCCAATTGTCAGGTAGGGCCATCAGGAGGGCCATCGCCTACAGCTGCGTGTCGATCTTCCACCCCACATCATTGCATTACGAGGCGAGCCATTCAATCTGCTGCATGGCGGAGATGACATCATCTCCCTCCTTGATTCTCACCGTGAGCACTCGCTTCATTGCGAACATTCTGTTCGCCAGCGACTTGGATTGATGGATGGAGCAAAGTTTTTGCCAAGCTTTGGCTGCCAGCTTGCAGCCCTGGAAGTAGCCCCACTGCGACTCGGCCGTCCCGGACATGAGCAGCATGAGCGTCTCCGTGTTCTTCTTTACGAAGGCCTCCTTCTGCGCTTCCGTCGCCGTCGCTTGGTCGAGGACTTCCGTTCCCATCATGACCTCAAACAGCCCCTTATGCGCGAGGTGCAACTGAAAGTGCCACCTCCATAGCCCAAAACCTGGGCCACCCACATACTTCTGGATGGGCTGTGTCTCCTTCTGCGCCATGTGTGCAGCTGCTACTCCGACGGGTTCTCAGAACTTCACGGCGACATCCAAGGTGACGATCCCGTACGCCGCGGAAGACGTGAACGATGGAGGCTATCAGACCTGTGGGCCCATAATCCTTTTTCGGGATGGAATCCGCGTGGTGCGTTCCCGACGTTTTTCTGATCATCTCTAGTGGTTCACGTCTACTGCTTTGGGCGAATCTGAGACTGAGCGTGAGCTTTCTGGTCACCTCACGCTATGTGAGCAAGAATTTAGAGGCAGTCCGTTTGCGAAGGGGATAACTGCATTTTGCAATATATTTTGAACATAGACATGATCACAACATCTATAGGGCTAGTCATGAGCTTCGAAACATACCAAACCGTGCGCGATTCGGCCAAGCGTAGCTCAAGTTATGCTTGCCAAAGCACACGTCTCACCCACCACAGAAATGCCTAACGCCTCCATGGCGTGCACACGCCGTGACGCCTTCCTTCACGTGCGAAGCGCCTTTCCCAAGATGCAGGTCCTCTTGCACGTGGTGTAGGGGTCCCCTGTACTGTTTCCACGCACCCTGCCCACTTTTGGGTCGAGTTTGGTGATGGGGTGTGACAAGGTTCAAAACCTGTCCGCGGACCTGTAGTAAGAATGTTTGACGAAGTCCCCAAGGAACAAAACGTACTACTAAGTTTCGGACGCCGATCCATGATTTTGGCTAAGTCCCTCAATAAGAACCTGCACTACTGGATCCGGTGGATGATCCACCTGATCAGGTGGATTATCCACCGGACGCCTCGGTAGGCCTTCCAGAGCAATTTCTCCAGATGGTATTTTTGTTACTCAATCCGGTCGATTATCCACCGGATTTCGAGTCGCGGTCGGCTCCCAGAGTCACTGCGCACACCCCAAGTTTGGAAGGCCATATCTCCCTCGATACTTGTCCGATTCTTGTGAAACAACTTCCACCGGATTCAAAAACTCGTCACATTTCAGGAGCAATCATCCACTTTAGTATCCGAGCAATGTTTAAGTCATCAGATCCGCCGGAGCGGAGTTTCCTCTTTCTGGCGGCTCGTCGGCGCCTCCCGGCGCCGCAGTTTGAGCATGCGGAGGGGCAATTTTTCAACGTTCTCCCCCTTGCACCTTCCATGCCTGCTGCTCCTGCTTGCTCTCACTCATCTTCCACTGCGCCCTCCAGTCCATCATAGCTGGTCATCCCAAGTCCAGCCACGCTCATCGCGTGCCGGTCTGCGGGTTGCGCTTTGGTCAGGCAATCCGCAAGCATGTTGTGCGTGCTGAAGTGCTGCAAAACCACCTGCCCCTTCTCGACCATGTCCCGTGCGTAGTGGTAACGCACGTCGATGTGCTTTGTCCTCCTGTGCTGCGTCAGATTGTTGGTTAGCGAGATGGAGCCGGTGTTGTCCTCTTGCACCACTGTTGGCTCCTGCTGCGGCACGCCCAGCTCCCCCAGCAACCTGTGGAGCCACACCGCCTCCTTGACTGCCTCGACCAGCGCGATGTACTCTGTTTCCACTGTGGAGGTGGCGATGCAGTCTTGCTTCCTGCTACACCACAAGACCGCTGCACCAGCGAGGAAGAACACGTAGCCGGATGTGGATTTCCGCTTGTCCACATCCCCAGCGTAACCTGCATCCGTGTAGTAGACCAGGCGCAAAGGGTCCGTCCGCCCTTTTCCGTCGAACCTCAAGCGCGCATGCCGCGTCGCCTGCAGGTAGCGGAGGATGCACTGACCGCCTGCCAGTGTAGTGGCCCTGGATCGGCCACGTACCTTCTCACTTGGCCCACCGCGTAGGCCAGGTCCGGTCGAGTCGCCACCATGGCGATGAGGTTGCCCACCGCCAATTGGTAGGGCACCCTTGCCATATCCTCCAGCTCGTCTTTTGTTTGCGGCGCCATTGTCGCACTCTGTTCACAGGTCGTGGAGACAGGACTTGTTGACATGGTGTGCCCCTTGCCATGAGTGCCGTTGAGTGTATTCCCTGGTTCGACCACTGAAGATTGGTCGAACACCTAATCTGACTTAAGATTTGGATTCCTTGGATTTTTCCATGCAGGATCGAGCTTTGAATCGCTCGATTTGAGCGAGTATTTAGAAAGTTAGCCCAGCCCGAAAATCGGGTGTTGGGCGTGTGGAATCTGGTACCCGACATAGGTGGCGGGATAATCCACCGCCAGTGATCCTAGTTCGTCTCCAATGGGCTCCAAAGGCACATGGGCCATGAAGGAATGAATTTGGATGGTCCCCTGGACCAAGGCGAGCCCCTCCCCACGTTGGGATGACAGGAAGGGCGCTTCGACAGGCCACCGTCGAAGCGCCTCCCTTCACTCCCGTTCGTGGGCATGGTGGGCGGCTCGGCTCCACCAAGGGTTACTTCGACGGCCGTAGCAGGGACTCTACTGCTCCGATTTGGGCGTGCTTGGATGCGTTGGAAAGCTTAGATCACAGGCTATAAGGATCTGATGTAATCTCGCTATGCTAAGTAACAAAATCGTGTTTTGATTCAGTTCTACTGAATGCGACGTGTTCTGCCCACTCACATCCGTGATCTTTGTGCTCCACACTCTTCACCATTGGTGTCCCTTGGCTGCCCCAAACCTTGGTAGCGTGAACCAGTGAGAGCTAGGCATCCTTGAGGGTGCCTCCACACCCACTAGAGCCAACAAAGGGTTATGGGCCCACGTGCCTAGAAGGACCCTAGCTCCTCAACCTTCACGCTACCGCCGCGCGCCATGGCAATGACCGAGCAAGAGAGCATCGGCGCTGTCTCCAAGTTTGATGGAAACGGCTTCCCCTTGTGGAGGTGGCAGTTTGAGGTCTACCTCGATGACAAGGGTCTGCTTGAGCTGGTCAACGGTGAAGAGACCGCCCCTCCGGATACTGCAACGCCGGAGGAAGTGGACAAGTACAAGAAGCGCAACAAGAAGGCGCTTGCATTGTTGGTGTTAGCGCTTGCATCGCCGCAGCGCGCACTGATTCAAGGATGCACGGAGGCCGCGGAGGCCTGGAAGAAACTCTGCACCATCTACCAGTCCACCAACCTTTGCTAACCAGCTCTTCGTCTTCAAGAGGCTCGTCACCCTCCGAGCCAACGAAGGCGACGACATCATGGAGATCCTGCAGCAGATTGAGTCCCTTACTACCGAGTGCATAGCCACTGGATGGAAGGTCGACCCTCAGCTGCAAGCCATGATCCTCCTTCTGGCCTTGCCGGACAGTTGGAGTCCCATGATCACCGTCGTAGGTGGCTGGTCCGCCGATGAGCTGAAGTACCCAAAGGTGGCTGAGTACGTCCGCAACGAATGGATGCGGCGTGGTGGGAGAGAGAGCGGGGCAACATCAAGTTCCGCCTATGCCATCCGTCCTCAAAGTGGAGGGGGAGGCAAGAAGGGGAAGGGTGCTAACCAGGGCACCAAGAGAGGTGACAACAAGGGGGAGTACTACAACTATGGTAAACAAGGCCAGTATGCACGCAACTGCCCCAACAAGAAGTCGGACCAGCCCGAGAAGGACGGGAAAAAGGACACCCAAGCCATGATGGCCAGGGAGTCTACCGACTTGACAGATCCGGAAGTCACTGTGATCGACTCCGGATCACGCCGCCACACACAATGCAACCGGGCGGCATTCGTCACCTATGGCGCCACCGAGCGGTGCATGACAGTGGCCAACGGCAAAACAGAGTTGGCCGCGGGCGAAGGCAATGTTCGCATTGAGTCGGTGGTTAACGGGAAAGTCATTCCGTGCACCATCTACGACGTGCTCCACCTGCCCAACTTTGGGACAAATCTGCTGTCAGTGAGCCGCCTTACCAACAAAGGGCTCGAGGTGCTCTTCAACAAGAAGGAGGCCATCATTCGGAAGGAGGGGGATGGCGAGGTGATTGCACGTGGCAAAAGGGAGGAGGACCTGTACCTTCTTCGCACCAAGGTCCTTGCCGATGCGGTAAGGACTGACGCCGTCAACCTCGTGACAAAGGATGAAAGAAATCTGGACCTATGGCACCGCCGCCTATGTCACATCGCTCCCTCAACTGTGAGGGACATGGCAAAGAAGGAAGTGGTGCGGGACCTTGGGATAAAGGGCCTCGATGCAGCCAAGAATGCCGTGTGCGAGCCATGCGTGGTGGGCAAGGCGACACGGTAGCCGTTTGATGGCAAAGGGACGCGTGCATCGGCGAAGCTGGAGGTGGTTCACACTGACGTGTGTGGACCATTTGAGAGCTCCATTGGTGGGGCTCGCTACTTCGTCACCTTCATCGACGACCACAGCCGCAAGCTCTACCTCTACATCATCAAGAGGAAGAGCGATGTCTTGTCGTGCAGGCAGGAATTCGTGACGGCTGTGGAGCGGCAAACGGCGTTGAAGGTGAAAGCGTTCCGGAGCGACAACGGCGGCGAGTACGAGGGCTGCTCGGCATGGATGAAGAGCAAGGGGATCGCGTGGCAGAAAACTACGCCACACTCCCCGCAGCAGAACGGCGTCGCCGAAAGGGCGAACCGCACCATCCTCAACATGGTCCGGTCCATGTTGAGCGATGCCGGCCTCGCGCAGCGGTACTGGGGCGAGGCGGCACGGACAGCGGCATACATCATGAACCTGACGCCGACGAAGCCGCTAAAGGACGCGGAGTCCAAGGTGTGGAAGACGCCACAAGAAGTGTGGAGCGGGAGGAAGCCAACTGTGGCACACCTCCGCACTTTTGGTTGTGTTGCACATGCTGTTGTGCAGGCACGGGAGGGGCGGGGCAAGCTGGACCCGCAGACTCGCCGGTGCATCATCGTAGGGTACGAGAGTGGGAGCAAGGCGTACCGGCTCTTCGACCCACGGAGGTAGTAGATCGTGAAGAGTCACGACGTCACGTTTGACGAGGAGAGTCGTTGGACGGACAAAGATGCGGGTCTCTCCAAGCGTGGGGAGTGGTTGCCACTCCTCGAGGGGGAGACGCCGGAGGACGCAAAAGAGGGTGACGTCCCATCGGCTCCAGACGGCGAGAACCATCCGGGCGATGTTGGAGTGGCTGATTTGCATTCAGCCACGTCAGACGATGAGTCTGAAGCGCCGGTAGCAGTGGAGCTGAACAAGGAGGCAGGGAATGAGCCCGCATCTCCACGGTGCCCAAGAGAGGGGGAGCAGGCCAGCGGTTCGAGTGGCGCCGTGAGAGGGCAGCAGCAGCAGCAGCAGCAGCCTCAACAGCAGCAGCCCCGGAGAAGCGGACGCGCAAGAAGGACGGCAAAACGGTATGATGCCGCGCAGGGCACCTGGACTGGGTTTGCTCGAGCGTTCTTTGTGCAAGAAGAGCCCGAGACTGTCAAGGAGACGTTGCAGCACAAGGATGGGGCTGACTGGGAGGGAGCCATAAAATCTGAGCTCGCCTCCCACGAAGAGAACGGTACTTGGCAGCTGATTGACAGGCCGGAGGGCGCAAAAATCATCGGCTCCAAGTGGATCTTCAAGAAGAAGCTCAGCAAGGAGGGGAAGGTGGAGCGGTACAAGGCGCGGCTGGTCGCGAAGGGGTACGCCCAACGAAAGGGTGAACACTACGAAGAAACCTTCGCACCGGTGGCGAAGTTTGCCTCCATCTGTTCCATCCTCTCGGTGGCGGCGGCGCGCGACTACGAAGTCCACCAAATGGACGTGAAAACCGCGTTTCTCAACGGCGACCTGGACAAGGAGGTCCTCATGGAGGTGCCGGAGGGGGTGGACGCACCGCCAGGGAAGGTGTGCCGGCTTCGCAAGGCGCTCTACGGACTAAAGCAAGCGCCACTCATGTGGTACCTGAAAATGGACGGCTTCATGGCTGAGCTTGGTTTCAAGCGCTGCGAGGCCGATCACAGCGTGTACGTGTGGAAGCAGCCGGGATTGCACCAGATTGTGGCACTCTACGTCGATGATCTCATCCTCGTGTCGTTGGACATGGAGGAGTTGGTGAACCTGAAACGGCAGCTGGGCGGTCGGTTCAAAATGACCGACATGGGTGAGCTCGAGCACTACCTCGGCGTCACCATCAAGAGGGACCGCAATGCACGCACGCTGGAGATGGGACAGGCAAAGTACGTGCAAGAGGTGCTCCGCCGCTACAACATGGAGGAGTGCAACCCCATCGGCACACCCATGACGACCACATGTGAGCTGAGCTCGAGCATGGCACCGAGCACGGATGAGGAGAAGGAGGAGATGGCAGGTGTGCCATACCAGTCCGCAGTGGGGAGCGTCATGTACGCCATGGTGGCGACGCGGCCCGACCTGGCCTTCGCGGAGGGCCAAGTGAGCCGCTACGTGGCTGACCCCGGGCCACTGCATTGGCAAGCGGTGAAGCGGATCCTCCGCTATCTCAAGGCGACAATACAGTCGCGACTCGTGTTTGGAGGGGGAGCACGTGACGACTCCCTTGAGTTGGTCAGCCACTCCGATGCCGACTGGGCTGGTGATGTGGATGACAGAAAATCAACGTCGGGGTACGTGTTTGTGCTTGGTGGTGTAGCAGTTTCATGGGCAAGCAGGAAGCAGGACTGCGTGGCGCTGTCCAGCACCAAAGCGGAGTACATCGCGCTCGCGGAAGCCGCAAAGGAGGCAGTGTGGCTGGGGCGGCTGCTAAAGGAGATCGGCGTGCCGCAAAGGAAGCCGACGGTACTCAATGTGGACAACATGAGTGCCATCAGTCTGACCCAGAACCCGGTGCTGCACAGGAGGACCAAGCACATCGAGATCCGTCATCACTACGCGCGGGACTTGGTGGCAAAGGAGATGCAGCTATTGTGCACTGTGGCACTAAGCGCATGCTCGCCGATGCCATGACCAAGGCACAGCCCAAGGACAGGCACGACGTGAGCTGCATGGAGCTCGGTCTGCGCTGTGAAGTTTAAAATGCTACAGGTTCCAAGGACAGGGCATCAAGGCTGCGGTGCAAGGGGGAGATTGTTGACATGGTGTGTCCCTTGCCATGAGTGCCGTTGAGTGTATTCCCTGGTTCGACCACTGAAGAGTGGTCGAACACCTGATCTGACTTTAGATTTGGATTCCTTGGATTTTTCCATGCAGGATCGAGCTTTGAATTGCTCGATGTGAGCGAGTATTCAGAAAGTTAGCCTAGCCCAAAAATCGGGTGTTGGGCGTGTGGAATCTGGTACCCGACATAGGTGGCGGGATAATCCACCGCCAGTGATCCTAGTTCGTCTCCAATGGGCTCCAAAGGCACATGGGCCATGAAGGAATGAATTTGGATGGTCCCCTGGACCAAGGCGAGCCCCTCCCCACGTTGGGATGACAGGAAGGGCGCTTCGACAGGCCACCGTCGAAGCACCTCCCTTCACTCCCGTTCGTGGGCATGGTGGGCGGCTCGGCTCCACCAAGGGTTACTTCGACGGCCGTAGCAGGGGCTCTACTGCTCCGATTTGGGCGTTCTTGGATGTGTTGGAAAGCTAAGATCACAGGCTATAAGAATCTGATGTAATCTCGCTATGCTAAGTAACAAAATCGTGTTTCGATTCAGTTCTACTGAATGCGACGTGTTCTGCCCACTCACATCCGTGATCCTTGTGCTCCACACTCTTCACCATTGGTGTCCCTTGGCTGCCCCAAACCTTGGTAGCGTGAACCAGTGAGAGCTAGGCATCCTTGAGGGTGCCTCCACACCCACTAGAGCCAACAGGACTGCACACTGGTTTGCAGTCCTCCATGCCGTACCGCTTCAGCACCTCAGCCACGTATTTGGCCTGTCCTAGCTCAAGCGTGCGTCCCCTCCGGTTCCGTGTAATGCTCATCCCGAGGTAGAACTCCAGCTCCCCCATGTCCGACTTCTGGAACCTGTTGCTCAGCTGCTCTTTCAGCTGCTGTAGGCTCGGCAGGTCAGTGGAGCACAAGATCAGATCGTCCACGTAGAGTGCGATGATGTGATGGAGCTTCTTGCTGCGCCACACGTACACGTTGTGATCCGCCTCACAGCGCTTGAACCCGAGTTGTGCCATGAAGCTATCTATTTATTGGTACCAGCATCAGGGCAATTGTTTTAGCCCGTACAAGGAATTCCACAGCTTGCACACTTTGCCCTCCGGTGCCTCCACCCCCTCTGGCACCTCCATGTAGATTTCTTTGTGGATACCGTTCAGGAAGGCCGTCATTACGTCCATTTGGTGGAGCTCCATGTCCTTCGTGGCTGTTACCGTAAGGATTGCCCGGATGCTTGTGAACTTGGCAACGGGGGCGAACGTCTCATCGTAGTGCTCGCCCTTATGCTGTGCGTACCCCTTCGCCACAAGCCGCGCCTTGTACTTATCCACCAAACCTTCTTTCGTGAACTTGGTCTTGAGGACCCATTTGGAGCCGATGACCTTGGCCTCTTTCGGTCTGTCAAGCAACTGCCACGTGTCGTTTTCAGTAATGGACGCCAATTTGACTTGATGGCAGTGTCCCACTGCTTCCCCTACGACCACGCAAGTGCCTCTTGCACGGTCGTCGGTTCCGTTGATGCAGCCAGCATGCACCGCGTCATGCCGATCCACCGACCGGTTTTACTTCGAAACGCTTCCCCGCTTTCCGTTGCCTCCCGCTATGGCGTGGCAGTCTTGGCGGCGTCTCCTTGCTTTGCTGCGATCCTTTTGACTGAGTCCGCTCCGGTGAATCATCAACCAGACGGCTCCTCGAGGATCCCTCCCGCTCCAGTGAACCATCAACTGGACGAACGGCGCATCCGGAGTATTTTTCTCCGACGCCCGATGCGAACTCTGCCGGAAGTGCATGCTTCGGCACCTGCGGTGTCTCCTTTGAAGGAACATTCCGTCAGATCTCCAGCTCAGCTGCATCGTTGTCAGATTCCTCCACGTCGGCTGCTCCTCTTACCGCACCGCCGCGCTCCGATGCCGCATCATCAACCTCCGCGTCTGCCGGCTCCTCGTAGTCAAGGAGCTGGAACCACTCCCCCTTTTTTGGAGTGTTCCCGACGCTCATGTCCTTGCTGCTGCTACTGAAGCTCTGCTGCTCGTCAAACTCGACGTCACGGCTATGGATGATCTTTTGTGTATGTGGGTCCCAGAGCCTGTACGCCTTTTGTGCACTCTCATAGGCAAGGAACAAGCACGGCTTTGCCTGCGGTTTCAGCTTGCTGTCGCGTCGTTGCGCCGCCTGTACCATTGCGTGTGCCTTGGACTCGAACACTTTCAGGTGCGCCACATTTGGCTTGCGCCCGTTCCAAACCTCCTACGGCATCTTCCAGCCACCCTTACCCTTCAGCACCGTTGTTGGGGTGAGGTTGATGGTGTAGCTCGCTGTACGCACAGCCTGCGTCCAGAACCCTCGTGGCAACCCCACATCCACAAGCATGGTCCGCACTATGTTGAGCAGCGTCTGGTTCGCCCGCTCCGCCACTCTGTTGGACAGTGGCGAGTACAGCGTAGTGGGTTCCCACTTGATGCCCTGCTACTTCATCCACCTGCTACAGTCCACGTACTCTCCGCCATTGTCGCTACGTAGCGCTTTGACCCTCCGGCTAGTCTGCCTCTCCACCGCTGCGACGTACTCCTTCACCCAGTCCAGGACCTCGCCTTTCCACTTCATGAAGTACACGTAGAGCTTCTTGCTGGAGTCATCAATGAAGGTGTCGAAGTATCTCAAGCCGCTGTTTGACAGTGTTTTGAACGGTCCGCACACATCGTTGTGCACGACCTCCAACAGGTCCTTTGCGCGAGCCTCGTTCTCATTGAACGGCTTGCGCCGCGCCTTGCCCAAAATGCAAGGCTCGTACTTTTTTTACGCTGCTACATCTGCTGCCGCGTTTGTTGTACCGTCGATGACGAGGCTGCACACCATATCACGCTTCGCCATCTCCTTAACGGTTGTGGGCGCCGAATGCCCCAACCATCGGTGGCAGAGCTCGAGATCAGCGCTTCCTCCCTTGGCCATGTTGACGACGAACTCCTGCAAGTCTGCTACGTCCGATAACTGGTGACCACCTTGGTCTCCACGATGTAAAGACCGCCCTCGCGCTTTGCCTCCAGCACGACCTCATCATCACCGTCGATGCGCACCACTGCGCCTTTCCTGCGGAAGAGCACCTCATACCCCTTGTCCATCAAGCGGCTAACACTCATGATGTCATCCTGGCTGGGGACGTGCTACCCATCCTCTGAGGACGGTGATGAGTGGGCCCCAAATGTCAGGTAGAGTCATGAGGAGAGCCATCGCCTATAGCTACGTGTCGATCTTCCACCCCACGTCATTGCATTGCGAGACGAGCGACTCGATCTGCTGCATGGCAGATATGACATCAACTCCCTCCTCGATTCTCACCGTGAGAAGTCGCTTCATTGCGAATATTTCGTTCGCCAGCGACTTGGATTGATGGATGGAGCAGAGTTTTTACCAAGCTTTGGTTGCCAGCTTGCAGCCCTGGAAGTGTTGGCTCTAGTGGGTGTGGAGGCACCCTCAAGGATTCCTAGCTCTTGCTGGATCACGCTACCAAGGTTTGCGGCAGCCAAGGGACACCAATGGTGAAGAGTGTGGAGCACAAGGATCACGGATATGAGTGGGCAGAACACGTCGCATTCATTAGAACTGAATCGAAACACTATTTTGTTAATTAGCATAGTGAGATTACATCAGATCCTTATAGCTTGTGATCTAAGCTTTCCAACGCATCCAAGCACGCCCAAAACGGAGCAATAGAGCCCCTGCTACGGCCGTCGAAGTAACCCTTGGTGGAGCCGCCAACCTGGTCTTGCACTCTAGGCAACGGGAGGCGCTTCGACGATGACCCGTCGAAGCGCCTTTCCTCGCCCAGAAAAGGAGAAGTTCATCCTGGTCAAGGAGGTCCTTATGGTCACCTCATTCATGCCCCGGGTGCATTTGGAGGCCATTAGGAATGAACTCGGATCCCTGGTGGTGGAATATCCCGCCACCAATGGCGGGTACCAGATTCCACCCACCCAATACCCGTTTTTCGGGCTAGGCTAACTTTCTGAATACTCACTCAAATCGAGCGATTCAAAGCTCGATCCTGCATGGAAAAATCCAAAACATCCAAATCTAAAGTCAGATCAGGTGTTCGACCACTCCTCAGTGGTCGAACCAGGAAGTACACTGAACGGCACACATGGCAAGGGGCACACCATGTCAACAATCTCCCCCTTGCATTTTTAAACTTCACAGCGCAGACCGAGCTCCATGCAGCTCACGTTGTGCCTGTCCTTGGGCTGTGCCTTGGTCATGGCATCAGCGAGCATGCGCTTAGTGCCACAATGCACAATAGCCGCATCCCCCTTCGCCACCAAGTCCCGCGCGTAGTGATGACGGATCTCGATGTGCTTGGTCCTCCTGTGCAGCACTAGGTTCTGGGTCAGGCTGATGGCACTCATGTTCTCAACGTTGAGTACCGTCGGCTTCCTTTGCGGCACGCCGATCTCCTTTAGCAGCCGCCTCAGCCACACCGCCTCCTTTGCGGCTTCCGCGAGCGCGATGTACTCTGCTTCGGTGCTGGACAACGCCACGCAGTCCTGCTTCCGGCTTGCCCATGAAACCGCTGCACCACCAAGCACAAACACATACCCGGACGTTGATTTTATGTCATCCACATCACCAGCCCAGTCGGCATCGGAGTTGCCGACCAACTCGAGGGAGTCGTCACGTGCTCCCCCTCCAAACACGAGCCGCGACTGTTTAGTCGCCTTGAGATAGCGGAGGATCCGCTTCACCGTTTGCCAATGCAACGGCCCGGGGTCAGCAACGTAGCGGCTCACTTGGCCCTCCGCGAAGGCCAGGTCGGGCCGCGTCGCCACCATGGCGTACATGATGCTCCCCACTGCGGACTGGTATGGCACACCTGCCATTTCCTCCTTCTCCTCGTCCGTGCTCGGGCCCATACTCGAGCTCAACTCACACGTGGTGGTCATGGGTGTGCCGATGGGGTTGCACTCCTCCATGTTGTAGCGGCGGAGCACCTCTTGCACGTACTTTGCCTGCCCCATCTCGAGCGTGCGTGCCTTGCGGTCCCTCTTGATGGCGATGCCGAGGTAGTACTCGAGCTCGCCCATGTCGGTCATTTTGAACCGACCGCCCAGCTGCCGCTTCAGGTTCACCAACTCCTCCATGTCCGATGACACGAGGATGAGATCATCCACGTAGAGTGCCACGATCTAGTGCAACCCCGGCTGCTTCCGCACGTACACGCATTGATCCGCCTCGCAGCGCTTGAAGCCAAGCTCAGCCATGAAGCCGTCCATTTTCAGGTACCACATGAGTGGCGCTTGCTTCAGCCCGTAGAGCGCCTTGCGAAGCCGGCACACCTTTCCCTGTGGCGCGTCCACCCCCTCCGGCACCTCCATGTAGACCTCCTTCTCCAGGTCGCCGTTGAGGAACGTAGTTTTTACGTCCATTTGGTGGACTTCATAGTCACGCACCGCCGCAACGGAGAGGATGGAGCGAATGGAGGCGAACTTCGCCACTGGCGCAAAGGTTTCATCGTAGTGCTCACCCT
Organism: Penium margaritaceum; assembly: GCA_023375785.1. Lineage (NCBI taxonomy): Eukaryota > Viridiplantae > Streptophyta > Zygnematophyceae > Desmidiales > Peniaceae > Penium > Penium margaritaceum. The sequence continues at coordinate 293,898 of SZWC01001117.1, forward strand.
TTCGCTGGGCGTACCCCTTCGCGACCAGCCGCGCCTTGTACCGCTCCACCTTCCCCTCCTTGGTGAGCTTCTTCTTGAAGATCCACTTGGAGCCGATGATTTTCATGCCCTCCGGCCTATCAATCAGCTGCCATGTACCGTTCTCTTCGTGGGAGGTGAGCTCAGATTTTATAGCTCCCTCCCACTCAGCCCCATCCTTCTGCTGCAACGCCTCCTTGACGGTCTCGGGCTCCTCTTGCGCAAAGAACGCTCGAGCAAACCCAGTCCAGGTGCCCTGCGTGGCATCGTACTGTTTTGCCGTCCTCCTTGCGCGTCCGCTTCTCCGGGGCTGCTGTTGTTGAGGCTGCTGCTGCTGCTGCTGCTGCCGCTGCTGCTGCTGCTGCTGCTGTTGCCCTCTTGCGGTGCCACTCACACCGCTGGCCTGCTCCCCCTCTCTCGGGGACCGTGGAGATACGGGCTCACTCCCCGCCTCCTCGTTCAGCTCCACTGCTGCCGGCGCTTCGGACTCATCATCCGACTCGGCTGAATGCAAATCAGCCGCTCCCCCATTCCCCGGATGGTTGTCGCCGGTTGGAGCCACTTGGACGTCACCCTCTTTTGCGTCCTCCAGCGTCTCCCCCTCGAGGAGTGACAGCCACTCCCCTCGCTTGGAGAGACCCGCGTCCTTGTCCGTCCAACGACTGTCCTCGTCAAACGTGACGTCGTGACTCTTCACGATCTGCTGCCTCCGCGGGTCGAAGAGCCGGTACGCCTTGCTCCCGCTCTCGTACCCGACGAAGATGCACCGGCGAGTCCGCGGGTCCAGTTTGCCCCGCCCCTCCCGTGCCTGCACAACAGCATGTGCAACACAACCAAAAGTTCAGAGGTGTGCCACAGTTGGCTTCCTCCCGCTCCACACTTCTTGTGGCGTCTTCCACACCTTGGACTCCGCGTCTTTTAGTGGCTTCGTCGGCGTCAGATTCATGATGTACACCGCTGTCCGTGCCGCCTCGCCCCAGTACCGCTGCACGAGGCCGGCATCACTCAACATGGACCGGACCATATTGAGGATGGTGCGGTTCGCCCTCTCGGCGACGCCGTTCTGCTGCGGAGAGTGTGGCGTAGTTTTCTGCCACGCGATCCCCTTGCTCTTCATCCATGTCGAGCAGCCCTCGTACTCGCCGCCGTTGTCGCTCTGGAACGCCTTCACCTTCAACTCTGTTTGCCACTCCACAGCCGCCACGAATTCCTGCATGCACGACAAGACATCGCTCTTCCTCTTGATGATGTAGAGGTAGAGCTTGCGGCTGTGGTCGTCGATGAAGGTGACCAAGTAGCGAGCCCCACCAATGGAGGGCTCGAACGGTCCGCACACATCCGTGTGCACCACCTCCAACTTCGTCGATGCACGCGTCCCTTTGCCATCAAACGGCTGCCGTGTCGCCTTGCCCACCACGCATGGCTCGCACACGGCATTTCTGGCTGCATCAAGGGCCCTTGACCTCAAGGCCCCGCACCACTTCCTTTTTCTCCATGTCCCTCACAGTTGAGAGAGCGATGTGACATAGGCGGCGGTGGCACAGGTCCAGATTTCCTTCATCCTTTGTCACAAGGTTGACGGCGTCAGTCCTTACCGCATCGGCAAGGACCTTGGTGCGAAGAAGGTACACGTCCTCCTCCCTCTTGCCACGCGCAATCACCTCGCCGTCCCCCTCCTACCGGATGATGGCCTCCTTCATGTTGAAGAGTACCTCGAGCCCCTTGTCGGTAAGGCGGCTCACTGACAGCAGATTTGCCCCAAAGTTGGGCATGTGGAGCACGTCATGAATGGTGCACGGAATGACTTTCCCGTTCAACACCGACTCAATGCGAACATTCCCTTCGCCCGCGGCCAACTCTGTTTTGCCGTTGGCCACTGTCATGCACCGCTCGGTGGCGCCGTAGGTGACGAATGCCGCCCGGTTGCATTGTGTGTGGCGGCCTGATCCGGAGTCGATCACAGTGACTTCCGGATCTGTCAAGTCGGTAGACTCCCTGGCCATCATGGCTTGGGTGTCCTTCTTCCCGCCCTTCCTGGACTGGTCCGACTTCTTGTTGACGCAGTTGCGTGCATAGTGGCCCTGTTTGCCACAGTTGTAGCACTCCGCCTTACGGTCACCTCTCTTGGTGCCCTGGTTAGCACCCTTCCCCTTCTTGCCTCCCCCTCCACTTTGAGGGCGGACGGCATAGGGGGAAGTTGATGTCGCCCCACTCTCTCTCCCACCACGCCGCATCCATTCGTTGCAGACGTACTCAGCCACCTTCGGGTACTTCAGCTCATCGGCGGACCAGCCGCCTACGACGGTGATCATGGGACTCCAACTCTCCGGCAAGGCCAGAAGGAGGATCATGGCTTGCAGCTGAGGGTCGACCTTTCATCCGGTGGCTACGCACTCGGCAGTGAGGGACTCGATCTGCTACAGGATCTCCATGATGTCGCCGCCTTCGTTGGCTCGGAGGGTGACGAGCCTCTTGAAGACGAAGAGCTGGTTAGCAAGTTTGGTGGACTGATAGATGGTGCAAAGCTTCTTCCAGGCCTCCGCGGCCTCCGTGCATCCTTGAATCAGTACGCGCTGCGGAGGAGCTAGCGCTAACACCAACAAAGCAAGCGCCTTCTTGTTGCGCTTCTTGTACTTGTCCACTTCCTCCGGCGTCGCGGTGTCCGGAGGCGCGGTCTCTTCACCGTTGACCAGCTCAAGCA
>SZWC01001117.1:296945-308635 GCA_023375785.1 Penium margaritaceum
GGCAGCCAAGGGACACCAATGGTGAAGAGTGTGGAGCACAAGGATCACGGATATGAGTGGGCAGAACACGTCGCATTCAGTAGAACTGAATCGAAACACGATTTTGTTACTTAGCATAGTGATATTACAACAGATCCTTATAGCCTGTGATCTAAGCTTTCCAACGCATCCAAGCACGCCCAAAACGGAGCAGTAGAGCCCCTGCTACGGCCGTCGAAGTAACCCTTGGTGGAGCCGCCAACCTGGTCTTGCACTCTAGGCAACGGGAGGCGCTTCGACGATGACCCGTCGAAGCGCCTTTCCTCGCCCAGAAGTAAAGAAGAAGTTCATCCTGGTCAAGGAGGTCCTTATGGTCACCTCATTCATGCCCCGGGTGCATTTGGAGGCCATTAGGAATGAACTCGGATCCCTGGTGGTGGAATATCCCGCCACCAATGGCGGGTACCAGATTCCACCCACCCAATACCCGTTTTTCGGGCTAGGCTAACTTTCTGAATACTCACTCAAATCGAGCGATTCAAAGCTCGATCCTGCATGGAACAATCCAAGGAATCCAAATCTAAAGTCAGATCAGGTGTTCGACCACTCCTCAGTGGTCGAACCAGGAAGTACACTGAACGGCACTCATGGCAAGGGGCACACCATGTCAACAGGAAGTAGCCCCACTGCGACTCGGCCGTCCCGGACATCAGGAGCATGAGCGCCTCCGTGTTCTTCTTTACGAAGGCCTCCTTCTGTGCTTCCGTCGCCGTCGCTTGGTCGAGGACTTCCATTCCCATCATGACCTCAAACAGCCCCTTATGCGCGAGGTGTAACTCAAAGCGCCACCTCCATAGTCCAAAACCTGGACCGCCCACATACTTCTGGATGTGGTGTGTCTTCTTCTGCGCCATGTGCGCAGCTGCTACTCCGACGGGTTCTCAGAACTTCACGGCGATGTCCAAGGTGACAATCCTGTGCGCTGCGGAAGGCGTGAACGATGGAGGCTATCAGAACTGTGGGCCCATAACCCTTTGTCGGTATGGAATCCACGTGGTGCGGTCCCGATGTTTTTCTGATCGTCTCTTGTGGTTCATGTCTACTGTTTAGGGCGAATCTGAGACTGAGCGTGAGCTTTCTGGACTCCTCACGCTATGTGAGCAGGAATTGAGAGCCAGTCCATTTGCGAAGGGGATAACTGCATTTTGTGTTATATTTTGGACATAGACATGATCACAACATTTATAGGGCTAGGCATGAGCTTTCCAACGCACCAAACCGCGCACAATTCGGCCAAGCGTAGCTCAAGTTTTGCTTGTCGAAGCGCATGTCTCATCCACCACAGAAACGCCTAACGCCTCCATGGCGCGCACACGCCGTGGCCTCTTCCTTCACGTGCGAAGTACCTTTCCCAAGGTGCAGGTCCTCTTGCACGTGGTGTAGGAGTCCCCTGCACTGTTTCCACGTACCCTACCCACTTTTGGGTCGAGTTCGGTGATGGGGTGTGACAAGGCTCGAAACTTGTCCGCGGACCTGCAGTAAGAATATTTTACTGTCTCCGAGTAACAAACGTACTACTGAGTTTCGGACGCCGAGCCATGATTTTGGCTAAGTCCCTCAGTAATAACCTGCACTACTGGATCCGGAGGATGATCCACCTGATCAGGTGGATTATCCACCGGACGCCTCGGTAGGCCTTCCGGAGCAATTTCTCCAGATGGTATTTGTGTTGCTCAACCCGGTCAATTATCCACCAGATTTCAAGTCGCAGTCGGCTCCCAGAATCGCTGCGTACACCCCAAGTTTGGAAGGCCATATCTCCCTCGATACTTTTCCGATTCCGGTGAAACAACTTCCACCGGTTTAAGGGAGTCATCAAATTTAAGGGGAAATCATCGATTCTAGTATTTGAGGAATCTTCAAGTCGCCAGATCCGCCAGAGCGGAGTTTCCTCTTTCTGGCGGCTCGTCGGCGCCTCCCGGCGCCGCACTTTGGGCATGCAGAGGGGCAATTGTTCAACATGGCATGCATCCATTTACAGTTCTTGTCTTTGAGACTCCTCACAGCGTGTCCAACCAAAGGTAGACACTAAAGACCAACATGCGGACTTCGTGAGGTTGCAAACCAAACGAACCTAAAGTGTGGATCCCTCGTTCGAGGGTGATATGTTATCTTGGTTCCAATACCAAGAGCTGTTGGCGGCCTCCCATGTCGGGACCCGTTTTCTACACCGTTGCTATCTAGCGCATTGACAAAGGGTTATGGGCCCATACTTCTCGTTCTAAGGTACGCTTGCAAGACCGACTAGCGCGTGATCTTGCAGGGCGCACAGATACAACAGGTACACGAAGATCGGACGACTCCAATCTGCTCCATCGGCTCCATCAGCTTCTTCAGGTAGGGTGCCCGTACGTGGCAGACTAGGGGACGAGGAATAGCTTTGTCCATGTTGGACAAGACCCTCGAGCCCCAAAGGGAATAAGCTCTACCCCTCTTTAGAAGGTGGTACGATCCCGAGTTCATTCTCTCACATCGGCACCATCGCCTTAGGCAATCGTCGGTGGGAGGGGTATGCAACAGAATCAACTGCACCTTTTGACAATGGTTGCAGTCAGCAGCCTCATCAGCCTCATCGGCCTCAATGAAGCATAGTAGCAGCAAAACAGAGAAGACGAGCAACTGCCAAAAATGGCGGATCCGACTCAAGCCCACCTTGAGACGGGTATGTCCAAATTCACGGGGACAGGTTTTCCCTTGTGGAAATGGCAGTTTGAGGTTGTCATGTACATGCGTGGCTACATCGACATCCTAGAAGGGACTGAGACAGTATCCGCCGATGCCACGCTGGCGACGCATGCGGCTGACCTTGCAGCATGGAAGATGAAGAACAACATGGCTCTCGCCATACTTGTGATGTCCATCAACAAGAATCAACACTCCCACATCACAAGATGCACGTTGGCTGCCGAGGCCTACGCAAAACTCTCACGCGTGTATCAATTGAACGCCCTAGCAAACAGCCTCTTCATCTTCTAAAGGTTGATGTTGATAAGGGTGAGCGAAGGAGAATCGATACCCACATTTTTGCATTCGTTCGACAACGTGATGCAAGAGGTCCAGCAAATGGAATGGAATCTCGACTCCAACATGCGTGCCAGGATCCTTCTAATGGCATTGCCGGAAAGCTGGGGGTCCTTGATCACTGTATTTGGCAGTTGGAAGGAGGCGGAACTAACGTATGAGGCTATCACCAAACACGTCCGTAATGAGTCCATGCGACACCGTGGCAGTGAGGCAAACATCTCAGCATATGCCTCTTGCTTCAGTGGAAAATGTGCAAGCTCTCGCTGCAGTCAAGGCAACAGCGAAAGCGGTGGCGGTGGAGGGAGAGGCAATGATGGTGGGGAGAGTTCCAAGAAGCCCGGCAACTGTCAAAACTGTGGCAAGGCTGGGCACTGGGCTAGGGACTGCCGTAGTCCCAAGAAAGAAGGCGGGAACAAAGGTGGGAAGAGAAGAAGGAGCTCACCAACATGATGGCTAGGGGGCTGCCCATGAAGGGGACAGTGATCCTTAGGCCCGGGGCATTCGCCCTTGACTCGGGCACCAACCACCACTCTTCAAAAGAGAAGGGTGGATTTGTCTCCATGGCCGAATCTGTCATGCGCATCAAGTGTGAAAATGGCGGCATCGTCCAAGCCATGGGCGAAGGGGACAAGATGATCACATCCAACGTGAACGGTACGGAGAAGGTGGTCAACCTTCAAAAGGTGGTGTACATGCCCTCCCTTGTGCCAACTTGTTGTCCGTCTCACAAATCAGCGACAACAACATGACCGTGGTGTTCACCAACAAGGAGGCGGTGGCCCTAAAAAATGAGGACATCCATATTTTGTACACAAAAGACGACCTCATGCTTCAAGTTCCAAGATTCGACGGCCTCTACGTACTTCAAACCAAAGTCACCAAGGCGTCGGATGTGGGACTCGCATGTGCCGCAAAGACAGTGGCACCGGAGCCAAAGGATGCACCACTGGTGACCATTGCGGCTGCCAGATCAACCAAAGACACTGATGCTGAGCTGTGGCACCGGCGATTTGGCCACGTGGCCAACAGCACGCTGTAGAAAATGCAGGAGCAAGAGGTTGTCCGCGGAATGGAAGGGTGCACCATGAAGCATGGCAAAGGGTGTACATTGTGTGAACCATGCCTCCAAGCGAAGGCAAAGAAGAAGCCGTTTGGGAGAGGAGGTCAACGAGCAAAGCATGTCTTGGAACTGATACACAGTGACGTCTGTGGACCCTTCCGCACATTGTCTAATGGAGGGAGGAAGTACTTCCTGACCATCATTGACGACCACAGCCGCAAGTTGTGGATCTACTTCCTCAAAACAAAGGGAGAGGTCAAGGAGAAGCTCCTCGAGTTCGTCACCATGGTGGAGCGGCAAACTTCCAAGAAAGTGAAGACGCTTCGAAGTGACAACGGGGGTGAGTACGAGGCATGAAAGCTTTGGCTCCAGCATCATGGAATCCGCCACGAGCAAACCACCCCTTATAACCCCCAAAGCAACGACATTGCCGAGAGGATGAACCAAACCCTACTTGGCATGGTGCAAAGCATGCTCTTCGTCGCTAAGCTCCCACCTCGCTTTTGGGCTAAAGTAGCAACAACGGCTTGCTAACCCTTGAACCTCACACCAGAGACCGCCTTGCGAAAGCGTGGAAAGGAACAAGACAAGCAGTTGAAGACCCCGCAAGAAGCATGGTCGGAAAAGAAACCCAACGCATCTCATCTGAAGGTGTTTGGGTCAACTGCATGGGTGAAGATCCAGTTGGGAGAAGGTGGAGGCAAGCTGGACGCACGTTCCAGAAACTACGTCATGGTTGGGTATGCCACATCACATAAAGCCTGTCGGCTTTGGGACCAGGCAACAGGTAAGCTCGTGAGGAGTCGCGATGTCATGTTAAACAAATACACCCTCACAAAAGGAGAGCTGCTGGACCCGATCCTCACTCCCAAAGCGGGAGAGTGGATAGTATTGCTTGAGTCCGAAGACCAAGCACCCAAAAACTGGCTCACTTTGCTAGCAGGTGGTGAAAATGGGAGAGTAGCTGCGGAGGATGACGCAGCATCTGACATGGACGCGGATACTGAGGCGTGTAGAGCTTCCGAGTCTGACTTGGAGTCTGACGACTCTTATGACGACGACGACGATGATGAAAACAAACCACCACCTGTACAAGCACCAGCACCAAAGCAAGAAGCCGCACCAGCACCCCGGTGCAGTTTGAGACCAAAGAAAGCACCTTTGTGGTATGAGGATGATTGGACCAGCCTTAGCTGGTTGTGCATGGCTCAGGGAGAGCCATCCATAGTGGCGGAGGCAATGAATGGCCCAGATGCAGCCAAGTGGAAGGAGGCAGTGGACAGCGAGCCCCCGTCCATTGCTGAGAATGGCACGTGGGTGCTGGTGGATAGACCCAACAAGGCCCACGTGGTGGGATCCAAGTGGGTCCTCCGAGTGAAGAAGAAGCAAGACGGAAGCATCGACAAGTTCAAGGTAAGGGTAGTGGCGAAGGGGTTCTTTCAACGCTCGGGCTCCGAGTACGATGAGACGTTCGCGCCCGTCCTGACCTTTGCTTCCATCTGCTCTCTCCTTGGCATTGTAGCCGCAAAGAACCTAGAGATACACCAGATGGACGTCAGGTTAGCTTTTATTTATGGGAAGCATGACAAGGAAGTGCTGATGGAGGTGCCCGAAGGAGTCAAAGCTCCCAAGGGGAAGGTGTGTAAGTTGCTCAAAGCGCTCTACGGGCTGAAACATGCCCAAAGGATGTGGTATAAAGAGATGGACGGTTTCATGACCGGTCTCCCCTTCGCGCATTGCCAGAATGACCCGAGCATGTATGTGCATAATGATGGGAGAGGGCTGATGCTGGTTGCGCTGTACGTGGATGATCTGATCATGTACTCGTCTTCGGTTGAGCTGCTGGACGAGCTGAATTCTGACCTCAGCAAAAGGTTCAAGATGAAGGACGTGGGTCCTCTCGAGTACTATCTCGAGATCACCATCCACCGCTACCAAGTAGCAGGAACCATCGAACTCAACCAAATCAAATACATTTGTGAGGTACTCAAGCGCTACCACATGGAAGACTCCAAACCTGTCAGTACCCCAATGACAACCGATAGGATGCTGAAGGTCTCCATGTCACCAAGCAACGATGCAGAACAAAGGGAGATACAAGACATCCCCTACAAGCCCGCCGTGGGTAGCATCATGTACGCCATGGTAGGGACTCGTCCGGACATCTGCTATGTTGTGGGACAAGTGAAGAGATTCGTGGCCAACTCTGGGCCACAACATTTACAGGTAGTCAAGTGCATCTTGCACTACCTACACAAGACACGTCACATGGGCCTCGTCCTTGGAGGCCAAGAAGGAACGGAATCCCTTCACTTGAAGTGCTACACCGACACTGACTGGGGAGGAAATCTCGACGACAGGAAATCCACCTCTGGATACGTGTGCATCTTGAATGGCACTGCCATCTCATGGGCCAGGAGGAAGCAGGATTGTGTTTCCGTGTCCACGGATGAGGCAGAGTATGTTGCTCCTTCTGAGTTGTGCGAGGAGACTTAGTGGCTGCATATTCTGCTTGGCAAAATGACAGTGCCACAGAAGGACGCCACTGTCGTACACGTGGAAAACATGAGCACCATCTTGATGGTTGAAGATGAGATCATCTCCCGGTTAACGAAGCACATCAACATACGTTACCACTAATCACGTGACCTGGTCATGAAGAACGTGGTGGACTCGCAGCTCTACAGAACGAAGAGCATGCTTGTTGACTGCATGACCAAGCCGTTGGAGAGAGAATTGCAATATGCAGGCGTTCGTGGATTCGGCATGAGGAGTGTGGCAGAGGAAGGGTGAGTCCTAAGGTAAGTGGAGCCCAGTAAGTGCCAGATGGACAGAGGTGCAAGGGAGATATTTGTCGAAATAGCATGCACCTTGTCCACTGCCTAGCTGGCTAGCTACAGATATAGACAAGGCATGCACTGCTCTATGGAGTACGTCCCCTTAGTCTGTTCTGAGATGGGCCAGGAATGCACTGCCCATACTGGGTATGTCCCCTGTGGCTCATCATAGGAACCATCCTTTTTTGGCATGGTTGAATAGGCACTGGAGTCTCAAACGAGAGGTCGCGACGGCCGCAATTTTCTTTGTGGCCCAAACTAGGACAGGAAGCTTCTAGGATGCTTACTAGAGCCTGGCTTGAGGATGACACTTGGCGGTCTAAGGACGCGCCAAGTAGGACTGTAGGTTGAGGTTGGCTCCAGTGGAGCCACTACAAACAGAAGCTTTAGCAAAGCCCTGGAAGTATAAAAGCGTGTACCTTGCATGCATCCATTTACAGTTCTTATCTTTGAGACTCCTCACAGATTGTCCAACCAAAGGTAGACACTAAAGATCAACATGCGGACTTTGTGAGGTTGCAAACCAAACGAACCTAAAGTGTGGATCCCTCGTTTGAGGGTGATATATTATCTTGGTTGTAATACCAAGAGCGGTTGGTGGCCTCCCATATTGGGACTCATTTTCTAGACCGTTGCTATTCGGCGCATTGACAGTGGTACGGGGTCTTGAGGTCAAGAGCCTCGACGCAGCCAAGAATGCCGTGTGCGAGCCGTGCGTGGTTGGCAAAGTGACGCGATAGCCGTTTGATGGCAAAGGGACGCGAGCATCGGTGAAGTTGGAGGTGGTGCACACAGATGTGTACAGACTGTTCGAGTCCTCCATTGGTGGGTGACACTACTTTGTCACCTTCATCGACGACCACAGCCGCAAGCTCTACCTCTACATCATCAAGAGGAAGAGTGAGTCTTGTCGTACATGCAGGAGTTTGTGGCGGCTATGGAGCGGCAAACGGAGTTGAAGGTGAAGGCGTTCTGAAGCGACAACGACGGCGAGTACGAGGGCTGCTCGGCATGGATGAAGAGCAAGGGGATCGCGTGGCCGAAAATTACCCCACACTCTCTGCAGCAGATTGGCATCACCGAGAGGGCAAACCGTACCAGCCTCAACATGGTCCGGTCCATGTTGAGCGATGCCGGCCTCGTGCAGCAGTACTGGGGCGAGGCGGCACGGACAGCGGCGTACATCATGAACCTAACACCGACAAAGCCGCTAAAAGACGTGGAGTCCAAGGTGTGGAAGATGCCAGAAGAAGTATGGGGGGGGAGAAATCCAAATGTGGCTCACCTCCGCACATTTTGATGTGTTTCATATGCTGTTGTGCAGGCACGGGAGGGGCGGGGCAAGCTAGACCTGCGGACTCGCCGGTGCATCTTTGTCGGGTACGAGAGCGAGAGCAAGGCGTACCGGCTCTTTGAACCGTGGAGGTAGAAGATCGTGAAGAGTCACGATGTCACGTTCGACGAGGACAGCCGTTGGACAGACAAGGACGCGGATCTCTCCAAGTGGGGGGAGTGGCTGCCACTCCTCAAGGGGGAGATGTCGGAGGACGCAAAAGAGGGTGACGTCCCATCGGCTCCAAGCGACAAGAACCATCTGTGTGATGTGGGAGCGGCTGATTTGCATTCAGCCGAGTCAGACAATGAGTCCGAAGCGCCAGCAACAGTGGAGCTGAACGAAGAGGTGGAGAGTGAGCGTGCATCTCCACGGTCCCCGAGAGAGGGAAGATAGGCCAGCGGTGCGATTGGCATCGCGAGGGGGCATCAGTAGCAGCAGCCTCAACAACAACAGCCCCAGAGAAGCGGACGCGCAAGGAGGACGGCAAAGAGGTACGATGCCGCAAAGGGCATCTTGACTGGGCTCGCTCGAGCGTTCTTTGCGCAAGAGGAGCCCAAGACCGTCAAGGAGGCGTTGCAACGGAATGATGGGACTGAGTGGGAGGGCGCTATAAAATCTGAGTATGCCTCCCATGAAGAGAACGACACTTGGCAGCTGATTGACGAGCCGGAGGGCGTGAAAATCATTGGCTCCAAGTGGATCTCCAAGAAGAAGCTCACCAAGGAGGGGAAGGTGGAGCGGTATAAGGTACGGCTGGTCACGAAGGGATACGCCCAACAGAAGGGTGAACACTATAATGAAACCTTCATACTGGTGGCAAAGTTCGCCTCCATCCGCTCCATCCTCTTGGTGGCGGTGGCACGCGACTACGAAGTCCATCAAATGGATATAAAAACTGTTTTCCTCAATGGCGACCTGGACAAGGAGGTCTACATGGAGGTGCCGGAGGGGGTAGACGCGCCGCTGGGGAAGGTGTGCCGGCTTTGCAAGGCGCTCTACGGGCTGAAGCAAGCGCCACTCGTGTGGTACCTGAAAATGTACGGCTTCATGGACGAGCTTGGCTTCAAGCGCTATGAGGCGGATCACAGCGTGTACATGCGGAAGTAGCCGGGGTTGCACCAAATCGTGGTACTTAATGTGGATAATCTCATCCTCGTGTTGTCGGACATGGAGGAATTGGTTAACCTGAAGTAGCAGCTGGGCGGTCGGTTCAAAATGACCGACATGGGCGAGCTCGAGTACTACCTCGGCGTCGCCATCAAGAGGGACCGCAAGGCACGCACGCTTGAGATGGGACAGGCAAAGTACGTGCAAGAGGTGCTCCGCCGCTACAACCCCATTGACACACCCATGATCACCACATGTGAGCTGAGGTCGAGCATGGGCCCGAGCACGGACGAGGAGGAGGAGATGGCAGGTTTACCATACCAGTCCGCTGTGGGGAGCATCATGTACGCCATGGTGGCGACGCGGCCCGACCTGGCCTTCGCGGATGGCCAAGTGAGTCGCTATGTTGCTGACCCCGGGCCGCTGCATTGTCAAGTGGTGAAGCGGATCCTCCGCTATCTCAAGGCGACAAAACAGTCGCGGTTTGTCTTTGGAGGGGGGGCACGTGACGACTCCCTCGAGTTGGTCGGCTACTCTGATGTCAACTGGACTGGTGATGTGGATGATGTAAAATCAACATCGGGGTACGTGTTTGTGCTTGGTGGTGCAGTAGTTTCATGGGCAAGTAGGAAGCAGGACTGTGTTACAATGTCCAGCACCGAAGCGGAGTACATCGTGCTCGCGGAAGTCGCAAAGGAGGCGGTGTGGCTGCGACACCTGCTAAAGGAGATTACCATGCCACAAAGGAAGCCCACGGTACTCAACGTTGAGAACATGAGTGCCATCAGCCTTACCCAGAACCCAGTGCTACACGGGAGGACCAAGCACATCGAGATCCGTCATCACTACGCGCGGGACTTGGTGGCGAAGGGAGATGCGGCTATTGTGCATTGTGGCACTAAGCGCATGCTCACCAATGCCAAGACCAAGGGACAACCCAAGGACAGAAACAACGCAAGCTGCATGGAACTCGGTCTGCACTGTAAAGTTTAAAATGCTACAGGTTCTAAGGACAGGGCATCAAGGCTGCGGTGCAACGGGGAGATTGTTGACATGGTGTACCGATGCCATGAGTATCGTTGATCGTACTCCCTGGTTCAACCACTGAGGAGTCGTCAAACACCTGATCTGACTTTAGATTTGGATTCCTTGGATTGTTCCATGCAGGATCGAGCTTTGAATGGCTCAATTGGAATGAGTATTCAGAAAGTTAGCCTAGCCCGAAAATTGGGTGTTGGGCGGGTGGAATCTGGTACCCGTCATGGGTGGCGGGATAATCCACCGCCATTGATCTGAGTTCGTCTACAATGGGCTCCAAATACACCAAGGGCATGAATGAGGCAACCATAAGGACCTCCTTGACCAGGGTGAACTTGTCCTTGCTTCTGAGTGAGGAAAGGTGCTTCGACGGGTCATCGTCGAAGCGCCTCCCATTGCCTAGCGAGCAAGGCAAGGTGGGCGGCTCCACCAAGGGTTACTTCGACGGCCGTAGCAAGGGCTCTACTGCTCTGATTTGGGCGTGCTTGGATGCGTTGGAAAGCTTAGATCACAGGCTATAAGGATCTGATGTCTCACTATGCTACGTATTTCGATTTATTTGCACTGAATGCGACGTGTTCTGCCCACTCACATCCGTGATCCTTGTGCTCAACACTCTTCACCAAACGTGTCCATTGGCTGCCCCAAACATTGGTAGCATGCTTCAGTGAGAGCTAGGCATCCTTGAGGGTGCCTCCACACCTACTAGAGCCAACACGCCTCCCTGCCGACCACGCCTCCCGCTCGTCCTTGTCATCTGCTACTCTCGCTGCATCCTGTGCCATCTGCCGCTCCCCTAGTATGGGCTCCTACCCAGGGACTCTCCTGTGTTCCCCTGCCACTGCCGCCTCAATGCACCACCCCTTGTGTTTCTGCGTCCAGTGCCGGAGGATGGATCGTTTGTTCTCCCTCCTTTCTACGAAATTGCACCCTATCCACGGGCACCGCCACGGGGGTCCTCCCCAGGGACCCCCGCCAGGGACCCCTGCACTCCCCCCCGAGTCGCCCTCAGCCCTCCCCTTGCACCCTCCACTTCTGATCCTGCCTGGTCCACCACTCCCCCCATCCCCACCTCTCCCACGCGGGCCTCTCTCCTCCCCACGACCGCCGCCGTCACCGGCTGGCCTGCTCCCTCCCCCCCACCCCCTCGCCCCCCGCGCCCCCTCCAATCCCCGCCCCTCCCCTTGTCCCCCCGCCTCTCCGTCGCCACACATAGACAAGCCCCGGCACCGCCTCCCCCCACCCCCCC
>SZWC01001118.1:20022-35579 GCA_023375785.1 Penium margaritaceum
CCAGGTCGTGCCCTATGGGGCACGCTGGGTGTACCTCTCAAAGCTCAGTGCGGACACTCAGGCCTAAGGCCTTTGTGCCTGGATCACCACTCGCGATGCTGCGAGAGGAACGCCTGTGTCCGGGACCCGACGCTCGCTGAGCTCCGGAATCCAGTGGTCGAAGGCGACCACCGGGCTCACGGGAGTAACCGGAGGTCAAGGGGCGCACCTCAGGCTCAGGAACAGGTACGACCACAGGGACAGGTACGACCATAGGGACAGGTACGACCATAGCTGGTGAGGGCTGAGACGAGGCAGCCAGAGATGCCGTGCGAGGAGAAGCGTGTGTGGGGGACACTGAGCTGGGGGTGACAGCGGGCAAGGTTGGCCCGGACACTGAGACAGGAGTGTCAGCCGACGTATTGACAGAAGTGGGCTGGGCTAGGTCAGATGCCGGAGCAGGGGTGCCAGTAGGCACAGGTAGTGATGCAGGAGGAGGCGTGAGAGTAGCGGTACCTGTGGGGTGTGAAACAGGCTGAACAAGCGGGATCTCTGGACCAACGGCAATGATAGCCGGATCATCGAGTGCTGGAGATCGAGAGGGGACTCGAGCGGACAAATCAGCCTGACGAGAAATGGTCGCTGGCGGAGAAGTCTCCCCCATCCGCCGAGGACCCTTACAGGAAGGGACATGAGCTGCAGTGAGGGCTGTGATCGAAGTCAGATCACGGTATGTGAGAAACTAAAAAAACAGCGCGTCACAGGACTCAATGACACGACGACGAGTGGGGTCCCAAAAGCGCTAGGCCTTCGACCGCGGGGAGATGCCGATGAAGGCACACAATCGACCCCGAGGGGAGACCTTGGACCCCTGCTGGTCCTCGGTGTACCACACGGAGGCCAGGGAACCCCAGACGCGTGCGAGACGAAGATCAGCATGGTGGCCAAACCAGAGCTCATACAGTGTAACATGATCCGGAAGCGGACCATGCGGGAGGCGATTCTAGACCCACGTCATGTAGGCGAAGCCCTCAAAGGCGAAGGACTCCGGGAGACCGCACTCAGACCGCATGGCGTGGACCGCATCCTCCATGGTGCGGTTCCAGCGCTCAAAGACACCGTTATGCTGTGGGGTAGCAGGAGCGAAGACCTGGTGAAAAATGCCGTGCTTAGCAAAGAAGGAGTCCATCTCACCGAGGAACTCACCGCCGCAATCCGAGCAAAACGTATGTAGCGTGTGGCGAGATTGACGCTCAGCCATCACGAGCCAGAGCCGAACCGCAAGGGCGGCATCGCTCTTCTGACGCAGACTGTAGACCCACCGCATCCGGGTGAAGTCATCAGTCAACGTAAGAACATACCGGCCCCTCTCGGACAGGGACTCGACCGGGAGAGGACCAAGCAGGTCCGAGTGGACCAACTCGAGTGGCCTCAGCGCTCGGGAACACGAATCAGGTTAAGTGCACCGGTGCATCTTTCCCTGAGCGTAAAAAAGGTAGTCGGTCTTGGGTGGCTTCTCGAATGAAGCCACGTCAAGGCCAAGAGCGGGCTCTGTCCGTATGAGCTTCGACACAGTGTCGGAGCCCACATGACACAGACGTTGGTGAAGCAGCCTCTGGTATTCTGGGGATAGAACACCAGTGACAGAAACACGACCAGAGGAAGGGGGAGAGCAAGGGGAGGATGGTCGAGCAATGCAAATCATCTATGACTGAAGCACGCAGGACAATGCTACGGGTGTCAAGAGCAGTCACCATCGCTGAATCAGCGGTATGCTCAATGGAGAGACCCATCATAGTGCAGGCATGCACAGACAGCAAACTGAGCTCAAGATCAGGCACAAATAGCACGTCAGAGAAATACAGGGGGCCAGACGGACCATCAAAGCATACAACCCCAACACTGTGGACCGATAAGGACTGACCAGAGCCTGTACGAACAGAACGGTCAGTCGTGACAGGACCAAGCACCACAGAGTCACTACGACGACATGTCATGTGGTGGGTGGCACCGGAATCGATGATCCAAGTGCGGCCGGAGTCAAGACTGGTGGATGTCACTATACAACGAGCAATGGAACACTCAGCATCAGAGGGACGCTGAGCCGTTAGTGGGAAGGAATGACGTACATCACGAAGATGAGACTCATGAATCCAGTCAGTGCAGTCAGGCCCAACATCATCACATGCAAACTGTGCTCCCCCATACGTTTCATCACGTGGCACGAGGACGGACGAACAAGCAGTCTGTGACCCACTCGACGATGACAACACACTCGCACCTCCTTGAAAGCGAAGCGCCAGAAGATGACGAAGCTCGGCGATGGTGCGGTCACGTGGGTCTGGATCACTACTGCTCGTTGGTGAGGACGCAGGAACAGCTGCAGTCGTGGTCGCCGCGAGTCCAGAGGAGTGTGCGGGCGACGTGCCGGACGCGGTGCGGGCAGCATGGGCAGCCTGAAGTCCGCGAATGATGCGCTCCCAATCCAGAAGTTGCTGGCACTCGGTGTAGCAATGGGCACCTCCACAGTTGTAGCAGTGCACGGAACGGCCACTGCTACCATTGGATGACGACTGCTGCTGACCCGATCCGCGCTTCCTATTCTTCTTCTTCCCCTGGACAGCTGCTGCAACGCCTTGCGTCAGCATGGGTGTAGACGGGGTCCAAGAGGAGGAGGAAGATGAGGTCGTGATGGAGGTAGATGAGGGTGACTGTAGGAGGGAAGATGGTGGTGAGGCGAGGACTGCTGTAGCGAGGGAAGTCTCCTGATGTGCTACTGCTGCCTCGCGGGCCGACGTCACCTCGAGGAAAAGCTGATGGGCCCAAGGGAGCAGTTGTAGGGTGGCTGAGAAAGGCTCGAGAGCAGCGTCGTTGTACCGTGTGAAGATGTCGGTGTACTCCAGGCGAGTTCCGAGCATGATCGTCCGAAGTGCCCACAGCTGTGTGCCCCCTGAGGTCCCCAGACACGTGTAAATACGCATGGCGCGTCGCCAGTAATTCGCCGCAGGCTTCGCTGGTCCCTGACAGAGCGAGTGGAAAGCACGAATGTGTGACGCACGCGTAGCATGCGTCTCTGCGACCAGTAGCGACAACGCCAGATCCCAGCCTCCACGAGGATCAGCTCCGGTGCCTGTGCTAGCCTCGCCGAGGAAGGGGCGGAAGTTGACGACAGTCTCGCGTGGCATGGCCTAGAGAAGTCCTCGCATGGCCCGGGCTGCTGTTAGCACCTGTGTTGGATCTGTAGACTGGTATGGGCTGTGGTAGTAAGGCCATACTCCCTCGGAAGTGGCTCACACCTGAAACAGGATCTCCCAGCAGTCAAATCCATCCTCGCTGATGTACCGTGGAGGTGGTGCCTCAAAGTCCTTTGGCTGCCGCTCCGTGGGGAGGGCAACCGCAGGCTGAGGAGGGCGAGAGACGGGGAAAACTCCTGGAAGGGGGTGATCACCGGGGAAGTCAGGTGACGGTCGTAACGGGGACACGGGTGGAGGTCGGATACCCGTCTGCAGCTGACGGAGGCGCTCCTGTAGAAGACGAATCTCCCACTCCCGGGAGTCATCCTCGAAGCTTGGCATGAATGGCTCGTCATCAAGGAGGTCCACAGGTGGTGGAGAAACCACACCAGGAGGTGAAGCAGGCGGAGCACTTGTCACGGGCACCTGGGACGAGTGTTGGGTGGAGACCGCAACGCCGGCAGCACCCTCAGAATTCCGCGAAGGAGCTGTGGACTGAGCATGCAGGCGCTCAGTCAGCGTGCGGATCCCGTCAGTCTGCTCTCGCTGCAGACGACACATCTCCTCCTGCTGGCTGCGCAGGTCCGCAATGGCCTGCGAGCGAGGGCTCAATACCCCTGAAGAAGAGGAGGAGGGATCACCTGGTCCCTTGTCCTTGTCGTCGGGCGAACTCATGTCGCCGCTCACTATGGGACGACATGTCAAGTTTGCCGGATTTCAAAACCGTCTGCGTTTCTCGGGGAATCGTGACGCTGGCAACGTTTGACTTTCCGGGTGAAAATTTGGCTAAGTGTAATGCTGACGTCAGCAAGTGGTTGCTGACATCAGCACGACCTGATGATGTTAGCAATCAACAATGCTGACATCAGCTCGTCCCCTCCTTTTTTTCTCTTGTCAGGGTTCTGCCGCGTGTGGAGCCGCCTCGCGGTGGCGCGCGGCAGCTCCGTGGAAGCTGCGTAGCAGCTTCCGCCCAGCTGCTGCTGCAGCTGTGCTGTCAGCCGCAGCAGCAGCTGCGTAGCTGCGTGTGCAGCGGTGGCAGCAGCGGCTGTGCTGCTGCTGCTGCTGCTGTGCGCGGCGGCTGCTGCTGCACGCTGCAGCTGCTGCTGGCTGCCGCCGCCGCGCGTTGCTACTGGCTGCCGCCGCCGCGCGCTGCTGCTGCTGCCACTGCTGCGCTGCTGCTGCCGCCGCGACTGCCGCTGCTGCTACTATGCCGCTGCCACTGCTGCGCTGCTGCTGCCGACGCTGCTGCTGCGCTGCTGCTGCCGCTGCTGCTGCGCTGCTACTGCCGCCGCTGCTGCCACGCTGCTGCTGTGGCCGCTGCTGCTGCCGCCGCCTCTGCTGCTGCTGCTGTGCTGTTGTGGGAGGGCGGTTGCACGCACCGCAGCCGCCACACACCTCTACGTGGAGGTACACGCCGCTGCTGCTGCCTATGCAGCTGCAATCTCACGTGGTGGGTGGAGTACGTTGACGGCGACCGGCCGTCTCCAACAGATCCCAGAAACTCTGCTACAGCGGTGACTCTCACTACTCCTGCTCTGCTACGTCTCTGCTGCGCAACTCAGTGAGAACTGTCTCACTACTCTGATACCATGAGAAAGTGTGTAGAAGCTTCCTAGCAACACAGCCGCTGACCGGGCGTCAGTGCCTGGTCAGACGGTGACGACAGTCACAGGTCGTACACACAAACGGCAAGGGTTTGGCTAGGAGACACAAGACACAGTGTCTGAATGCTTCAATATAGCATATGCAGAGAGAGATGACAACTGACAGGTCCAAGGCATAAATACCTGCCGCGGCGCACGGCGGGTGTCGCACGCGGCAGTCCAAGAGTTGTCCTAAAACCGGCCCAAAACCACTGTTTCGGCCTTAACTCTGCGCACACATGTCAGAATCCTACGCCGTCTGAACCTAGACATGCAGAATCAAAAGAGGGACGTAGGGACTGGTCACATGCATGCATCCATCGACTGACAGTGAGCATACAATGCAAAAACATGCAAATAGGCCTCATGGCCAGTCCGCCGAAAGGCGCCTGCAAGACTTAAAAGGCAACGCAAAGAGTCCCGGTGCCATCTGGGGCTCTGGAATAGTGGGCGGTCAGCTCCAAGCGGGTAGTCCGCCGCCTGTCGTCGCGCCGGTGTCACCAGGGCCGCCTCCCTCAGGGATCTGCACGAGTATGGACACGGGCGAGTGGTCACAGTAAACTGTACAGGATCGGCACAAAGCACAACAAGACGTGCACAATCACAAGCCGTATGCTAGGAATGGTCACATGCAGCATCCAGCATCAAACGGTGGACACAGTATGAAAAAACATGTAAATCAGGCCCACGGCCAGTCCACCGATAAACTCCTACGTGTTGCAAAAAAGCTGCAAGAGGTCCCTTGCAGCCTCCAGAGCTCTGGGACGGTCTTCAGTCAACTCCAAGCTCGTAGTCCACCACCAGACGATGCATCGGTACCACTTGGGTCCGCATTAGGGATGTGCACAGGCATGGACACATCCTAGTGATCACAATAAACTGTACAGGTCGATACGAACCTCACAAATCACAACACTTCCCCATGACCCGATGGTACACATGTCCATACATGTGCAGCACTGAAACGAGTAAAACAACGAGTGAAGAAACAATCGTGATACAGACACAACCACACCCCACACTGAACCACTCTCAGGCAAAGGGCGAAACCCAACAGAACGAATGGCTACCAAAAACATCCTGTGTGCTAGTGACTTCATCGAGAAGTCAGCACGCTGCATGTCAGTGCCAACTCATATGACGGAGATCACGTGTCACTCCACCACATCACGCACAAAGTGATGCTCAACTGCAATGTGTTTCATGCAAGCATGAAAGACACTAGAGTTCTCCGAAATGGCAAGGGCCCTCTGGTTATCGAAACGAAGCACAATGGTGGGCACTGACTGACCCAGCTCAAGGAACAGGCGCTGCCTCAACAGCCCTTGCTCCCAGAGCAACATACTCTGCCTCTGACGAGCTGCGTACAATGCAGCCCTGCTTCCCGCTGCGTCATGACACAGCGGTAACACCGAGCAGGAACATGTAACCGATGCGAGTGCATCCATGTGGGCTCCAGGCCCAGTCGCTTTCGGTGTAGCCGTCAAGAACCACCGAACACTGTCGGCGAAAGCAAAATGTGAGGTACGGTGTGGAGAAGATGTACCGCACCACGCGTATAGCCACATGAAGGGCTCTAGCATGTGGAGCCTACGAAAACTGTGCAAGGAGGTTGACGGTGAAGGCGATGTTGGGCCCTGTGGTAGTGCTCAGGTACATCAGAGATCCGATAAGACGGAGGTACAAGGTCACATCCAATGTCTCCCCGATCTCTGTGGAATCGTCCACCTTTAGGGCATCCTGCCCCTCAGGTGTGAAAGGCGTGGAGGCCGTTTGAAAATGCGTGGAAGCTTCCTACCAACACAGCCACTGACTAGGTGTCAGTGCCTGGTCAGATGATGACGACAGTCACAGGTCGTGCACACAACGGCAAGGGTTTGGCTAGGAGACACAAGACAAAGTGTCAAAATGCTTCAATAACATGTGCAGAGAGAGATAAAAAATGACAAGTCCAAGGCATAAATACCTGCCGCGGCGCACGGCGGGTGTCGCACGCAGCAGTCCAAGAGCTGTCCCAAAACCGGCCCAAAACCACTGTTTTGGCCGTAACTCTGCGCACACATGTCAGAATGCTACGCCGTCTAAACCTAGATGTGCAGGATCAAGAGACAGACGCTACGACTGGTCACATGCATGCATCCATCATCAGATGGTGGACATACAATGCAAAAACATGCAAATAAGGCTCATGGCCAGTCCGTCGAAAGACGCCTGGAAGCTGTAGAAAAGACAGCAGAGAGTCCCGGCAGCATCTGGGGCTTTGGAACGGTAGTCGGCCAGCTCCAGGCCGGTAGTCCGCTGCCAGTCGCCGCACCGGCTTCACCAGGACCCGCCTCAAGGATTTGCACGACTATGGACACAGCCGAGTGGTCACAGTAAACTGTACACGAACGTCACGAATTACAACATTCCCCCATGACCCAATGGTACGCATGTCCATACACGTGCAGCACTAGTACAAACACAATAGTAAGTGACACAAACGGATGAGGCACAGACGCATATCCCACACTCAACCACCCTCAGGCATGGGGCCAAGCCCAACAGAATGAATGGCCACCAAGAACTTTCCGCGAGCAAGTGCCTTCGTCAAGAAATCAGCACGTTGCATGTCAGTGCCAACCCACATGACGGAGATCACGCGTCGCTCCACCAGATCACAAACAAAGTGATGCTCAACCGCAATGTGCTTTGTGCGAGCATGAAAGACACTGGAGTTCTCCGCAATGGCGAGAGCACTCTGGTCATTGCAACGCAGCACAATGGCGGGTACTGACTGCCCAAGCTCAAGAAACAAGCGCTGCAACCATACTGCCTCAGCAGCCCCTGCGCCCAAAGCAACATACTCTACCTCCAACGAGCTACGTGCGATGCAACCTTGCTTCCCGCTTCGCCAAGACAGAGCGGTACCACCGAGCAAAAACATGTAGCAAGTACAGCTGTGCCCATCTAGGCTCCAAGCCTAGTCATTGTCAGTGTAGCCGTCAAGGACCACTGAACACTGTCGACGAAAACAGAGTCTGAGGTACTGCGTGGAGACCACATACCGCACCACTCGCACAACCGCATGAAGGGCTCTTGCACGTGGAGCCTGCGAGAGCTAAGCGAGGAGGTTGACGGCGGACGCGATGTCAGGACGCGTGATAGTGGCCAGGTACATCAGAGATCCAATGAGACGGAGGTACAAGGTCACGTCCACAGTCTCCCCCAGCTGTGTAGGATCATCCACCTTCCGGGCATCCTGCCCATCCGGTGTGAGAGGTGTGGAAGCGGAGGGCATTGCACCGAAGAGATTGCTAAAGCGCTCCCACACGACTCGTGCGTATCGGGCCTGACGCAACAACAGTGTCCGATGTCTGCGATCTCGCACGATCTCCATATCGAGAAACACCGTAGGGCCGAGGTCCTTCATCCTATAAGCAGTCTGCAGGACAGCCTTGGCCTTCTTCACGGCCTCCAGGGATGGAGACGCAATCAGAAGGTCATCGACATAGACCAGGATGGCGGTGAACCGCTCGGGTGTTGGTAGGATGAACAGAGAGGGGTGTGCCTCACTATGTACGTATCCTGCACGAGTCAAAGTACCGGTGATCTCCCGGTTCCAACACTGCGGAGACTGCTTGAGGCCGTACAAGGACTTGCGCAAGTGCCAGACCTTGTCACCGTCCTCAAAGCCCGGTGGCTGAGCCACGTAAATCTCCTCATCCAGAGAGCCATGGAGGAACGCATTGTTCACATCCATCTGGTGCAGTTCCCAATCATGCTGAGCCACTACACCGAACAGAGCTCGAGCTGAGGTCATGCGGCCAACAAGGGCAAAAGTGTCGGTGTAATCGACTCCCTCAATCTGAGAGTACCCCTTGACGACCAAGCGGGCTTTGTAGCATTCCAGTGAGCCATCCGGCTTCACCTTCTTGCAAAAGACCCACTTGACCTGAATAGCCTTCCTCCCAAGAGGAAGGTCGACAAGCTCGTAGACTCGATGCTCTCGGATAGCGCAAAGCTCATCCTCGCAGGCAGCACGCCAAGCGCCAGCATCCTGTGATGAGAGAGCCTCCCTCAGTGTGCCCGGGTCGGGCGCCATAGAGGGAGAACTTTGCGTGGCAAGTGCACACGCCTCAGTGCCGGGCCTGACGACCACGGGATCAGCTGCTACGTCACAGGTGATATGGAACTCGCGAGTGACGAGGTCGTGCCCTACGGGGCACGCTGGATGTACCTCTGTGAGCTCAGTGCGGACACTCAAGCCTAGGGCCTTTGTGCCGGGGTCACCACTTGCAATGCTGTGTGAGGAGCGCCTATGTCCGGGGCCCGACGCTTGCTGAGCTTCGGAGTCCAGTGGTCGAAGACGGCCACCGGGCTCGCGGTAGTAACCTGAGGTCAAAGGATGCCCCTCAAGCTCAGGGACAGATGCGACCCTAGCTGGTGAGGGCTGAGACGAGGCAGCCGGAGACGCCGTGTGAGCAGATGCGTGTGTGGGGAACACGGGGCTGGGTGTGACAGCTGGGGCAGGCAAGACTGGACCTGACACTGAGGCAGGAGTACCAACCGATGTAGGAACGGGAGTGAGAGAGGCTGGATTAGATACAGAAATATGGGTTCCAGCAGATGTAGGTGCTGGTGCAGAAGGAGGCGTGGAAGTCGTGGGAACAGAGGTACTTGTGGGGTGTGAAGCAGGCTGAACAGGCAAGATCTCTCGACCAACGGCAATGATCGTCGGATCATCAAGGGCCGGAGACCGAGAGGGGGCTCGAGCGGACACATCCGCTTGATGAGGGATGCTCGCTGGCGTGGAAGTCTCCCCCATCCGCCGAGAACCCTCACAGGAAGGAACATGGGTGGCGGAGAGTGCTGTGATCGAAGTCAAGTCTCTGTTGGTGAGAGACTCGAAAAACAGCGCGTCGCGAGACTCAATGACGCGACGACGAGTAGGGTCCCAGAAGCGCCAGGCCTTCGACCGCGGGGAAATGCCTATGAAGACACACAAGCGGCCCCGAGGTGAGACCTTGGACCCCTGGTGGTCCTCGGTGTACCACAGAGAGGCCAGGGAGCTCCAGACGCGAGCGAGACGAACGTGAGCACGGTGTCCAAACCAGAGCTCGTACGGTATGATATGGTCTGAAAGCGGACCATGCGGGAGGTGGTTCCAGACCCAAGTTGTGTAGGCGAAACCCTCAAAGACAAAAGACCTAGGGAGACCGCACTCAGACCGCATGGCGCGAACCGCATCCTCCATGGTGCAGTTCCAGCGCTCAGATACACTGTTCTACTAGGGGGTAGCAGGAGCGGAGACCTTGTGAAAAATCTGGTGCTCAGTAAAGAAGGAGCCCATCTCGCCAAGGAACTCGCCACAGCGATCAAAGCGGAAGGTATGTAGCGTGTGGCGGGACTGACGCTCAGCCATCACTAGCCAGAGTCGAACCGCAAGGGCGGCGTTGCTCTTCTGACGCAGGCTGTAGACCCACCGCATCCGGGTAAAGTCGTCAGTCAAAGTCAGAACATAACGGCCCCTCTCGGACAGGGACTCGATCGGGAGAGGACCTAGAAGGTCTGAGTGAACCAGCTCGAGAGGCCGAAGTGCTCGGAACGAGAGTCAGGGTAGGTACATCGGTGCATCTTCCCCTGAGCGTGAACAAGACAGTCAGTCTTGGATGGCTTCTCGAAAGAAGCCACGTCAAGACCAAGAGCGGGCTCTGTCCGAATGAGCTTCGACACAGTGTCGGAGGTAACGTGAAACAGACAGCAATGAAGCAACCTCTGGTGTTCCGGAGATAGAATACCTGTGACAAAGACACAACTGGAGGAGGAGGAAGAGCAAGGGGAGGAGAGCCGAGCGATGCGATACAGATCATCTATGACTAAAACACGTAGGATTACACTGCGGGTGTCAGTAACAGTCACAGTCGCTGAGTCAGCGGTATGCTCCACAGATAGACCCATCAAGGTGCAGGCACGCACAAAAAGCAAGCTGAGCTCAAGATCAAGCACAAACAAAACGTCGAAAAGGTACAAGGAGCCAGACGAGCCGTCAAAGCATACAACCCCAACACCATGGACTGGCAAGGACTGACCAGATCCTGTACGAACGGAATGGACAGACGTGATAGGACGGAGAACAACAAAGTCACTACGACGGCACGTCATGTGATGGGTGGCACCAGAATCGATGATCCAAGTGCCACCGGAGTCACGGCTGGTGGACGTCACTGTACAACGAGTAATGGAACACTCGGCATCAAAGGGACGCTAAGCAGTCAGTGGGGAGGAACGACACACAACACAAAGATGAGACTCATGCATCCACTCGGTGTAGTGATGCCCATCATCATCACATGCAGACTGTGCTCCCCCACACACGTTGTCACGAGCCACAGGAACGGATGAACAAGTAGTCTACGAACCACCCGACGATGATGACACACTCTCACCTCCCTGAAAGCGGAGCACCAGAAGGTGGCGAAGCTCGGCGATGGTGCGGTCGCACGGGTCCGGATCGTTGCTGCTCGCCGGTGAGGAGGAAGGAACAGCTGTAGTCGTGGCCGCCTCGTGTTCGGAGGAGGGTGCGGGTGACGTGCCAGACGTGGAACGGA
This sequence comes from Penium margaritaceum, assembly GCA_023375785.1. Classification (NCBI taxonomy): domain Eukaryota; kingdom Viridiplantae; phylum Streptophyta; class Zygnematophyceae; order Desmidiales; family Peniaceae; genus Penium; species Penium margaritaceum. Next base: position 31,468 of record SZWC01001118.1, read on the forward strand.
GAGCATGAGCAGCCTGGAGCACACGAGTGATCCGCACCTAGTCAAGCGGCTGCTGGCACTCGGTGTAGCGATGGGCGCCTCCACCGTTGTAGCAATGCATTGAATGGCCACTGCTACCACTGGATGACGACTACTGCTGACCTGATCCATGCTTCCTATTCTTCTTCTTCCCCTGGGCGGCAGTTGCAATGCCCTGTGTTTGCGTGGGTGTAGACGGGGTTGAAGAGGAAGAGGAAGATAAGGAAATGATGGAGGAGGAAGAGGGAGACTGTAGGAGTGAAGATGGTGGTGATGCAATGGTTGCTGCAGTGAGGGAAGTCTCCTGATGGACTACGGCTGCCTCGCGGGCTGATGTCACCTGAAGGAAGAGCTGATGCGCCCAAGGAAGCAGTTGCAGAGTGGCTGAGAAGGGATCGAGGACATCGTCGTTGTACCGTGTGAAGATGTCGGTGTACTCGAGGCGACCTCCGAGCATAATCGTACGAAGCGCCCACAGTTGTGTGCATCCTGAGGTCCCCAAGCGCGTGTAGATGCGCATGGTGCATCACCAGTAATCCGCTGCAGGCTCAACAGGCCCCCGACGGAGCGAATGGAAAGCACGAATGTGGGATGCATGAGTGGCGTGTATCTCTGTGGCCAGCAGGGATAAGGCCAGATCCCAACCTCCACGGAGATCGGTGCTAGTTCCTGTGCCAACCTCGCCAAGGAAGGAGCAGAAGTCAAGGACGGTCTCGTGTGGCATGGCGTAGAGGAGTCCACGCATGGCCTGGGCTACTGTCAGTATCTGTGCTAGGTCTGTAGGCTGGTACGGGCTATGGTACTACGGCCACACTCCCTCAGAAGTAGCCCACACCTGAAACAGGATCTCCCAGCAGTCGAAGCCATCCTCACTGATGTACCGTGGAGGTGGTGCCTCAAAATCCTTGGGCTGCCGCTCCGTGGGAAGAGCAACCACAGGCTGAGTAGGACGAGAGACGGGAAAGACTCCTGGAAGAGGATGGTCACCGGGTTAGTCTGGTGACGATCGTATCGAGGAAAACGGAGGAGATCGGGTGCCTGTCTGTAGCTGACGGAGGCCCTCTTGAAGAACTCAAATCTCCTGAGCCGGTGAATCATCCGTAAGGCCTGGCATGAGTGGCTCATCATCAAGGAGGTCGGCAGGTGGTGGGACAGGTAGAGTGCCTGTCATGGGTGCCTGAGCCGAATGCTGGATAGAGACCGCGACGCCGGCAGCTCCCTCAAAAGCCCGCTGAGGAGTCGTGGACTGAGCACGCACAAGCTTAGTCAGCGTGCGGATAGCGTTAGTCTACTCTCTCTGGAGGCGACGCATCTCATCTTGCTGGCTTCACAGGTCCTCAATGGCCTGCGAGCGTGGACTCAGTACACCATACGAAGAGAAGGAGGGGTCGTCTGGTCCCTTCTCCTTATTGTCGGACAAGCTCATGTCGCAGTTCACTATGGGGCGACAGGTCAAGTTTTTTGGATTTCAAAATTGTCAGCGTTTCTCGAGGAGTTGAGACGTTGGCAAGTGTGGACTGTCCGGCCAAAAATTTGGCTTAGTATGGTGCTGACGTCAATAGGTGGTTGCTGACGTCAGCACGACCTGATGACGTCAGCAAGCATAAATTCTGACGTCAGCACGCCTCCCCCCTTTTTTTTCTTTCTCGCGACTCTTCACTAGCGTGCAGCCGCTCCACGGCGGCTGCGTAGAAGTTGCGCAAAAGCTGCGGAGCAACTTCCGCTCAGCTGTTGCTGCAACTGTGCTGTCAGTTGTAGTAGCAGATGTGTAGCTGCGTATGCAACGGTGGCAGCAGCGGCTGCGCTACTGCTGCTCCTCTTGTTGCTGCGTGCTGCGGCTACTGCTCGCTGCCGCCGCGTACGCTGCTGTTGCTACCACTACTGCGCTATTGCTATTGCTGCTGTTGCTGCTGCTGCCACTGCCGCCCTACTATTGCCGCCGTGGTTGCTGCCACTGCTGCTGCGCTACTGTTGCCACCGCTGCTACTGCGCTGCTGTTGTCGCCGCTACTACTGCGCTACTGCTACCACCGTTGCTATTGCTGCCAATGCGGCTGTGGATGGCGGCTGCGCTCACTACAGCTGCCACGCACCGCTGTTGCTACTGCTACACTATTGCTGCTACCTCTACTGCTGCTGCTCGCACGTTGGCAAAAGCGCTGGTACAATTTCACGTGGTGGGTGAGGGCTGCGCCGACGACAACCGGCTGTCTCCGACAAGCCCCAAGGAATCTGCTACAGCGGTGACTCTCAATGCTGCTACTCTGTTGCGTCTCTGCTGTGCAGTTCAGTGGGAACTGTCTCACTGCTCTGATACCTTGTGAAAATGTGTGGAAGCTTCTTAGCAGCATAGCCGCTAAGTAGGCGTCAGTGCCTGGTGAGACGGTGACGACAATCATAGGTCGTGCACAGAACGGCAAGGATTTGGCTAGGAGACACAAGACAAAGTGTCATAATGCTGCAATAGCATGTGTAGAGAAAGATAACAAATGACAAGTCCAAGGCATAAATACCTGCCGCGGCGTACGGCGGGTGTCGCACGCGACAGTCCAAGAGCTATCCTACAACCAGCCCAAAACCACTGTTTTTGGCCGTAACTCTGCGCACACATGTCAGAATACTACGCCGTCTGAACCTAGACGTGCAAGATCAAGAGACGGACGCTACGACTAGTCACATGCATGCATCCATCATCAGACAGTGGACATACAATACAAAAACATGCAAATAGGGCTCATGGCCAGTCCGCCGAAAGACGCCTGCAAGCTGTAGAAAAGACAGCAGAGAGTCCCGGCAGCATCTTGGGCTCTGGAACGGTAGTCGGCCAGCTCCAGGCCGGTAGTCCGCCGCCAATCGTCGCACCGGTGTCACCAGGGCCCGCCTTAGGGATCTGCACGAGTATGGACACGGCCGAGTGGTCACAGTAAACTGTACACGAACGTCACAAATCACAACAGGCCGTGGGTACTACACCAAGGAGGTCAGTGAAGCGCTCCCCCATGATGCATACGGATCGGGCCTGATGCAGTAGCAGTGTGCGACGTTTACGGCCTCGCACGATCTTCATGCCAAGAAACACCACGGTAGGACCAAGATCCTTTATCCTATATGCAGTCTGGAGGACTGCTTTGGCCTCCTTCACGGCCTCCATAGAAGGAGACGCGATCTGAAAGTCGTCCAGATAGACCAGGATGGCGGTGAACTGCTCAGGCGTCCGTCGGATAAAGAGAGAGGGATCTGCCTCGCTTTGTACATATCCCGCACACGTCAGGGTGCTAGTGATCTTTTGGTTCCAACACCGAGGAGACTGCTTGAGGCCGTACAATGACTTACGCAAGCGCCAGACCTTGACATCGTCCTCAAAGCGTGGTGGCTGAGCCACGTGAATCTCCTCCTCCAGAGAACCATGGAGGAACGCATTGCTCATATCCATCTGGTGGAGTTCCTAGTCGTGCTGAGCAGTTACACTGAAGAGAGCGCAAGCTGAGGTCATGCGACCGACAGGGGCAAAGGTGTCAGTGTAATCAATGCCCTCGATTTGAGAGTATCCCTAGACGGCTAAGCGAGCCTTGTGGCATTCTAGTGAGCCGTCCGGCTTCACTTTCTTGCGAAGACCCACTTGACCTGAATAGCCTTCCTCCCAGGTGGAAGGTCAACTAGCTCGTAAACTCCGTGCTCTCGGATGGTGCAAACCTCATCCTCGTAGGCAACACGCCAAGCGTCAGCATCCTGTGATGAGAGAGCTTCTCTTTGTGTGCCCGGATTAGGCGCCATAGATGGAGAGCTATGAGTGGCAAGAGCACACGCCTCAGTGCTAGGTCTGATAACCATAAGGTCAGCTGCTGCATCACAAGCGATATGAAACTCGCGAGTGACAAGATCGTGCCCTATGGGACACGCTGGATGTACCTCTATGTGCTCAGTGCGAACACTCAGGCCTAGGGCCTTTGTGCCGGGATCACCACCCACGATGTTGCGAGTGGAGCGCCAGGATGCGGGACCTAACACTCGCTGGACTCCGGAGTCCAATGGTCGAAGACGACCGCAGCTCTCACGTGAGTAACCTGGGCTCGAGGGGCTCACCTCAGGCACAGA
>SZWC01001118.1:35644-58869 GCA_023375785.1 Penium margaritaceum
AGGCCTAGGGCCTTTGTGCCGGGATCACCACCCACGATGTTGCGAGTGGAGCGCCAGGATGCGGGACCTAACACTCGCTGGACTCCGGAGTCCAATGGTCGAAGACGACCGCAGCTCTCACGTGAGTAACCTGGGCTCGAGGGGCTCACCTCAGGCACAGAGACAGGCACAACAACAATTGGTGAGGACTGAGGCAAAGGAGCAGGTGATGCCGTGCGAGGAGATGCAAGTGTGGAAGAAATGGAACGGGGTGTGACAATAGGAGCAGGTGAGGCACGACCATGCACAGAGGCCGCAGAGCTGGCAGACACAGGTATAGGATCATGGGTGCCTGTGGGGTGCGAGGGAACAGGGGTAGAAGCCGGTTGTGTTGGAGAGGTCTCTGAGCCGACAGCTATGATCGTTGGATCGTCAAGAGCCAGAGATTGACAAGTGGAGGGGGCACGAACGGCCTCATCATCCGGGCAAGAGGTGCTTGCATGCTCAGACTCCCCCATCCTTTGAGAAGCCTCATACGTAGGAACGTGTATGGCAAACAACGACTTGATCGAGGTCAGATTGCAGTAGGTGAGGGACTCAAAGAAAAGCGCGTCGTGGGACTCAACGATGCCACGACGAGCAGGGTCCCAAAAAAGTCAGGCCTTCGATAGCGAGGAGATGCCTGTGAAGGCACACAAGCAACCGCGCGGCGAGACCTTGGACCCCTGCTGGTCCTTGGAGTACCACATAGAAGCCAAGGATCCCCAAACACGAGCAAGACGCAGGTCAGCACGGTGGCCAAACCAAAGCTCGTACGGTGTAAGGTGGTCTGGAAGGAGACCGTGCGAGAGGCGGTTCCAGACCCACGTGATGTAGGTGAATCCTTCGAAGGCAAAGGACTCATGGAGACCGAACTCAGATCGCATAACGTGAACCGAATCCTCCATGGTGCGGTTCTAGCACTCAGAGACACCGTTCTGCTGAGGAGTAGGAAGAGCAGAGACCTGGTGAAAAACCTCATGCTCGGCGAAGAAACTGTCTATCTCACCAAGAAACTCACCGCCGTGATCCAAACAGAAAGTATGCAGCGTATGGCGAGACTTACGCTCAGCCACCACTAGCCAGAGGCAAGCCGCGAGCGCGGCATCACTCTTCTGGCGCAGGCTATAGACCCACCGCATCCGGATAAAGTCATCAGTCAGGGTCAGGACATATCTGCCTCGATCAGACAGAGACTTGACAGGAAGAGGACCGAGAAGGTCTGAGTGGACCAGCTCGAGAGGACGAAAGTGCGCAAGAACAGGAGTCAAGGTAGGTACAACGATGCATCTTACCCTGAGCACAGAAGAGACAGTCAGTCTTGGGTGGCTTCTTGAAAGAAGCCGCATCAAGACCGAGCGCGGGCTATGTCCGAATGAGCTTCGATACAGTGTTGGAGGCCACATGACACAGGTGAAGATGCAACAGTCGCTGGTGCTCTACAAAGAGAATGCCAATGACAAATGAGCAAGAGGCGAAGGGGAGCAAGGAGGAGGAGAAATCTGAGAGACATCATACAGGTCATCCACAACATAGGCACGAAGAACAACGGTACGAATATCAATAGCGGTCACAGTCACGGCGTCTGCAGTTTGCTCCACAGAGAGTCCCATCAGTGTGCAGGAACACACTGAAAGCAAGCTGACCTCAAGGTCAAGCACAAAAAGAATGTAAGAAGGATACACGGGACTGAACGGACCATCAAAGCACACAACCCCAACACCCTGGACTTGCAAGGACTGACAAGATCCTGTGCGAACGGAGCGAACATACGCAATAGGACGGAGAACAACGAAGCCACTACGATGATAGGTCATGTGATGAGTGGCAAGAGAATCGATGATCAAAGTGCCACCGGGATCACGACCGGAGGACATCACTATACAACGGGCAATGGAGCATTTGACCTCAGACGGGAGCTCAGCAACAGGTGAGGAGGAAGGACGAAGGGCACAGAGGTGGGACTCATGGATAAAATCGATATTGTCAGGCCCATCGTCATCACATACCAGTTGTGCCCCCCACACGCGTCATCACAAGCAACGCGAACAGACGAACAAACAGTCCATGAACAACCCGGCTATGAGAACACATTGACACCTCCCTGAAAGCGATGTGCCAAAAGATGACAGAAGTGCTCGGCGATGGTGCGGTTACGCGGGTCCGAGTCGCCACTGCTCGCTGGTGAGGAAGCGGGAACAACTACAGTCATGGTTGCAGCGCAACCGGAAGCTGTGCCGCTGGATGCCTGAAGATGCTGCGCGTGTGCAGCTTGAAGACCGCGCGTGATCCGCGCCCAATCAAGCGGCTGCTGGTACTCAGTGTTGCGATGAGCGCCTCCACAGTTATAGTAGTGGATAGTGCATACACCGCTTCTGCCCGAGGACTGCTGCTGCTGCTACTACTACTACTGTTGGCCCGGACTATGCTTCTTCCTACCCTTATTCCCCTATGCCACTGCTGCCACACCTTGCATCTGAGTCAGGGTAGCCGGGGGTGGAATGGGAAGAGGAGGGTGTGCCAGAGGATGAAACAGTGGTCTGCAAGAGGGTCGTTGATGACCACGCGATGACCGTTGCAGCAAGAGAAATCTCCTGGTGGGCCACGGCTGCCTCGCGGGCGGAAATCACCTAGAGGTGGAGAAGGGCTCAAACACACCATCACTGTACCTCAAGCAGATGTCTACGTGCTCAAGACAAACTCCGATCATGAGTGTGTGAAGCGCCAAAACTTGTGTACCTCTTGAAGTCCCAAGGTGCGTGTAGATGCGCATGGCATGCCGCCATTAATCAGTTGCGGGCTTAGCAGGTCCTTGACAAAGGGAGTGAAAGTCGTGAATGTGAGTCGCGTAGGTGGCGTGCGCCTCTGCAGCAAGCAGGGTCAATGCCAAGTCCTAGCCCCCACGTGGATCAGCACCCGTGCCCGTGCCGGCCTCTCTAAGGAAAGGGTGAAAGTCCACAACAGTTTCACACGGCATGGCATAGAGGAATCCGCGTATCACTTAATCTGTGTCAGCACCTGAGCGCGGTCCGTAACCTGGTACGGACAGTGATAGTAGGGCCATTTCCCCTCTAAAGTGGCTCGGACCTGGAAGAGAGTCTCCCAACAGCAAAAGCCGTCATCGCTGACATAGCGTGGGGGTGGTGTCTCAAAGTCCTTGGGTTGCCGCTCCGTACGGAGAGCAACCACGGGCTAGGAAGGACGAGAGATGGGGAAGATGTCAGGACGAGGAAAGTTGCCAACATAGGGGTGAGGCAAGGATCGGATCTCCGTTAGTCGGGAACCAGAACGCGTCTCAAGCTGGCGGAGACGCTCCTAAAGCTTCCGAGTCTCCCTCTCGTGGGTGTCATCCTCCATGCCAGGCATATCGAGGTCCTCATCCAAAGAATCGAAATGTGGTAGGTCCTGTCCAGCTGCTCTCCTCGGTGTAGATGCAAACTGCCGTGTAGAAGGTATGGCATCACCGAAGCCCCCGGATGTCTGTTTTGGGGCCGTGGACAGACCACGAATAAGATCAGTGATGGATGCACGGATAGCATCAATATGCTGATGGTGTTGACGACAAAACTCATCTTACAGACTACGCAGGTCCGTAATAGCCTGCGAGTGTGGGCTCATGATGCCTGAGGAGGGGGAAGAGGGATCTGGTGGTCCTTTGCCCTTGTCACCGGTCGGATCTATGTCAACGCCCAGTATGGACTGGGATGTCAAATTAATCAGATTGCAGAACTGTCAACATTTCTCGAGAATTTGCAACGCTAGTAAAAAATGATGTTTCAGCCAAATTTTGGCTTAGTGTTGGTGCTGATGTCATCACTCACAATGATGATGTCAGCATGAAGGTTGTCCAAAGGACGGAGTTGTAATATGTCCATTGTTTCAGCCGATACATCAGCGATGTCCATAGTAAAAAATGAACTGCATGCGGTGTCCAGAGTCGAAAACGAAAAAACCGCGCTGTCCATAGTCGAAAACGACATGACACCGGTGCCCATGTTTTTCGTCGCGCGAGCCAAAACGGGCACGGTTGATATACATTTCATGTATGTATCACATTTGACATGTTTTTGGACTTCGAGCTTCGCCGGTCGTCGCGAGCTCGCAAGAGGAGTTTCGCGGCGAAACCTCCCTACGAGCTCGCGATGACCCTGCCAAACCCCCCATTTAAACTAGTGGGTTTGTCATAGGTTTGGGGGGATTTGCAGGGTGTGGCGCACGCTGGGAATCTGCTGGGCCCCGCGGTGGCGGGGCCCGGCAGATGCCAGGGCAAAAAGAAAAAATACCCAAACTGCCGATTGTGACTAGGGGGTTTGCATGTTATTGGGGGGGGTTTGCAATATGCGGCGCACGTGTGATAAAAGCAAGGGAATCTGCCAGGCCCCGCTACCGTGGGGCCCGGCAGATGCCCGGGCAAGTAAGAAAAAAAGCCCGAACCCCCTAGTGTCACGAGGGGGTTTGTCCGATATTGGGGTGGGGGGTGGTTGGCGCACCCTGTCGCGAGTTTTGGAGATCGCATTGCGACCTCCAAAAGTCGCGACAGGGTTACAACTGACATCGACGATGCCAGTGTCAACGTCGCCCACATCGCCCTCAAAGTCGGCAAAGTCCGACTTCAAGGGCGTGGGTATTGTTGTCCTTTTTTTTCATTTCTGCTCGCACGACGAAAAACATGGGCACCGATGTCTTGTCGTTTTCGACTATGGACATCTCATGCTTTCCATTTTTCACTTTGGACACCGCGTGCAATTCGTTTTCGACTATGGACTTTGCGGATCTATCGACCAAAACGATGGACTCTGGAGTATTTATGCCCTTGTCCAAATGAGGCAAAATTTGAAGCGCTTATGCGCCAAAGGATGCTGAATACAATGGCAGTGGTTTCGTGCAAAAAAACCTTCAAAAAAGTAAAAACGTCACCGTTTTCTTTTCAGCCCAAAATCTGGAAAGAATCTATATCTAAGAGCGTTGTTTCATTTCCTAGAGCCTGTAGGGCATGAAATGAGGCAGGAATGGAAGCGATGGATAGGGTTTTGAAAGAGCTTTCTAACAAGCCCTTACACGCCAAAAGTGGTGGTAAAATGGGGCACTTCACGGACCCCTTCTCAACATCTCATGTCTCAACTGCTGCTGGAGGGTGTTAGGAAATCCTTGGGTGCCCCGTGGTGGTGGCGTGGTAATGTGGTTGCAAGGGTGTCTCCGTTGCTGCAATCTACTGCGGCGGGTCACCATGGATTGGTGGGTCCTCCTAAGACCGTGGTTTTAGAGGTGGCTCTCACTGTTGCTGCCGTTGTTACGTCTGAGCTCCGCAGCTCAGTGAGGGATGCCTCACCACTTTGATACCATAAGAAGATGCGTACAAGCTTCCAAGTGACACAGCCGCTGACTGGGCGTCAGTATCCCGTCAGAAGGTCACAATAGTCACAGGTCGTACACACGACGGCAAGGGTCTGGCTAGGAGATACAAGTCAGAGTGTCATAATGCTTCATTAGCATTTGCACAGAGAGGTGAAAAATGACAGGTCCATAGCATAAAGTACCTGTCGGGGCGCACGGCGGGTGTCGCACGTGGCAGTACAAGGTCTGTCCTAAAACCGGCCCAAAACCACTGTTTTTGCCGTAACTCAGCGTAGACATGTCAAGACGCCACGTCGTACGAACCTAGACATGTAGAATCACAAGAAGGACACTAAGACTGGTCACATGCATGTAAAAACATGCAAATGGGGCCCACACCTAGTCCACCGATGAACTCCTACGTGCTGTAGAAAGACTGCAAGAGGTCCTGGGCAGTGTCTAAGGCTCTAGGACGGTCGTCGGTCAGCTCCAAGCTGGTAGTCCACCACCAGAGGACGCACCGGTACCACCTGGGTCCGCATCAGGGATCTACACGAGCATGGATACAGCCAAGTGGTCACAGTGAAATGTACAGGTTGACAGGAATGTCACAAATCACAAAACCTCCCCGCCCAACTTCCTCCAACCGTGGTCGAGTGCACCCGGATCAGGTTACGCCACGCCCTGCAGTTGGCAGGAGTCTCCAACGTCCGTCATTCAACATTGCATGTTGCATCGTTCACGTCCTAGCAGCCTCAACGCCCGTCCCCCTCTTGCGTCATTGCCATGGCGCTAGCTGGCATCCTTGCACCCGGTGAGTGTGGGTCATTGGGGCATGGTACATATTAAATCTCGTTTCTTACGTACAACATGCCCTCATTCTGGCTGCATGGCGGCTTCAACGGCCCTTGGTTCATTGAGCGAAGCTCGGCAAACCTTGTACGCCACACGTAGCGGTCACTGGTGACTTTCGCCAGGTCCCCACTACCTCAATCCTCTAACTGCTCAGCCAACCATTGACTATGTTGACCCGCACGTGCGGTCATTCGCTGAGTGGGACGAGGACATGAGAGAGCGCGACAAAAGAGAGAAGTAGCATGAAGCTGAATTGTTGGCATCCATTACCCCCGGATCTCCAGACCCAGGACCCGTCACATACAAAGGTGGTAAAGCAATTTGAGTCCGTCCCAAAGGATACTACCCTCCCTGTGGTACTTGGTACATCGGAGGGACCTCCCGTCATGGCCCGTCCAGTTTCTGCTCTACAGTGTCTACGAGGAGAATGTTTGACGTCGCTTACTGTGAAATTTCAAAAAGAATACCGCCCACCCCGCAAACCGATAGTACCCTCACACAATCGTAAGCCCTTTTTGTCAGAATGTGAAGCAGCAGTCTCGCATCTATGTACACTTGGAGTGATTGTGTCGCTAGTGCTGGCGTGCAGGCCCCTCTGACGAGGATGACAATAGAGATGGTGCGCAGTTCCGGGGTGGCATGGAGTTTCAGCCAATGGAAGACTGCTGACGTGCCATCAATGATTACGTTGTCTAGCCGCGCTTCCCGTTGAAGTGGGAGAGGTCAGAACCCGGCATTGTTGTCCGCTGCCGTAACTGCAAAAGCGATGGACGCCAGTGGGTAATCCGTGCCCGCATGTTGAGCATGTCGCACAGTTGCGTGGTCTCATCATACGTGGAGGGGCGTAAGTGTACCCTGGGCTAGACGAAGGGGAACCCGGCGCACACAAAAAATTAGGTGTAGGAAATATCTGGGACACGTTGGCCGGAGACCAGACGCCCAAGCCTTGTGTGTGGTCGTCGAAGCTGTTACACACGAGAAAGTGGTCTACTAGGTCATATGGAGGGCACGCGATAAGGCCCAAGAGGAAATCATGGGGGAGAAGTCTACCTTGTGGGCTCTCTTCCCCACATACTGTGCCGAGGTCAGTCCACCCTTGATGTACCGGTATGTTGACATGCATGCGCTTTTTCTAAGATGCAAGATTCATTGTGGGACTTATTGCTTGCACACTTGCAGCTGATGTGGGTTGACCCTAACACTATCTCCATTGCAAAGCAGAAGGCCAAGCAATTTTCCCGATGCTTTTTGGTGCCTGGTGCTTGCCGCAAGGCCTGGCCTCACGTGCACCGCATCGTGACGCTTGACGACATGTTTCTAGAAAACGGGTACAAGCAAGTGCTTCTCATCGCCCAATTTTTCGATGCAAAAACAACAGCGTGCCCATGGCCTACGCCCTACGCAAAGGCGACACATACTGGAACCTACGCAAAGGCGACACCACCATCATCAGTGACCGGGATGTAGGCCTCCTCACAGCGATGTTGAAGCTCCTCCCGTGTGCCAACCACAAGTACTGCACGTTCCACATCAAGGAGAACATCCCGGTGACGTACAGCAAGACAACAACAAATATCTTCTGGCAGTTGGCACACGCGTTCGAGCAAGAGGAATACGACAAGCTGAGCATGGAGCTGATGCAGACCAACCACGACATTGCATGCTACGTGTTTGTCGATGGAGAAGAGGGAGGGATACCGTTGCGTTGCTTGAGCCGCTTCCACAGACCACCGGGGTGTGGCGAGCACACCACAAGCAATGCGACAGAGTCGTTTAATGTACGGATCATCGAGGTAAGGAGGCTATTCCCGTTCCACTGCTTTGCCTTTCTTTACCCCTTCATACGGAAGCTGTTTGCAACACGCCAAAACCTGGTTTGTGGTGTCTCGGTACTCCAGACATGAATTTGGATACTCCAGACATGATTATGCAGAGTGTGAGTACTCCACACATCATTTTGGGTACTCCCGACATGATTATGCAAAAATCTTTGTACAATGTATTGGAGTGTGGGTACTCCAAACATGATTGCGGGTACTTCAGACATCATTATGCAAAATTCTTGGTACAATGTACTCGAGTGTGGGTACTCCATACATGATTGTGTGAATTTTTTTGTCTTAAGCCGAAAACAAAGGGCCATGTACAAATGAATGGGCGGAGTCCTTCACAAACACTGTAAAAAGGAGGGCGTTATACAAATGAAAATATGAAAAGAAACGGACATGCCCCTAGAAATAGGGGGCAAAGTGGACATGATTTGGCCAAAAAACAACAACAGTAACATACGGAGGGGCCATTACGGACTAGGTGGCTCAGTCCATACCCATGGCTCCCATGGGCCGGGACAGTTTGGTGGACGACTACTCGGCATGGACATTCCCAAGTTCCATGTCATGTGTTCTGGAGTCACAGGAGGTAGGGCCCATGATGGTTCTTCATGGCCCAACTCATGGCTACGTGCTACATACAGGTCCCACTCCTCCTTCGATGCGACCCATGCCCCATGAGCCGCCACATAGTGCGCTACGAGTGTACCCCATCCATGATGTGCCGGGCCATTCGGACGTCCGTCGGTGTCCATCTCAATCCAACGTAGAGTCAAAGTTTGAGGGTAAGTGGATACTCAGCGAAGTGGACTGACAGAGAAGCACTTTAAGTTCACAGGATAGTACCTCCTCATTGTGCGAACCAGTACAACGAAGAGGTTCGACACTGGACCTCTTCATTCGTGCATGCCAGCGTTCGAGACGCAAACCCGGTCCAACTAGTTGTCCTATGTTTTGCAACGTGCGGCTGCAATGTCGGACGGGCAGAATCAACCTGCCCGTGTCCACGTGGAAACGGGCTACACGCATGAACCGTGTATCGTTGGCAACATGTCACAATCATGTGACGCATAGTCCCATATCCCCCTCGTGTGGGGCTACGTCGTCCCATTGGGCTCTCGTCCACTTTCGGCATGCACTTCAAAAGTGGACCATACGGGTTTGACGTATAATGTAAGCAATGTCGCGTCATACTGTGTCCAATAAACTTTTCATTTACGTACCGTTTGCAACAACAAACCCGAAATGCAAACGTAAAGAAACAAAAACCCTAAACCATGGTGTCAAGCTGCAAAAGTATAATCATGTTACGTTCTTAGAGCAATAGCGTGGTCGCCTGGAAATGACTTACATACAAAGCTCCGCCGACGTCGACATCCCTAAACCCAAACCATGTACAATTCGTTGAAATAATGGGGGTGACGTAGCCACAATTCTCAGAATGGGGGCAACTTGGGAAACTAATGAATTAATGGGGACGACCTAGAAAGAGCCTTTTCAGATGGGGGCAACGTAACCATTTGCGTTCAGAATGGGGTCATCTTAGACATGGTCCGCCAAAAATGGGGGCTATCGGGGAATGACCCGATCGCACGCAACAGGGGTCATTTCCCCCTAAAACATGAACGGCAGAGCGATCATGCATCCACGGAGTATTCAATAGATCGGCCATATGTAAGTTTTGAATAATATTATTGCAATCTCCACTGTTTTATGAAGAAACATCTATTTATCCAATGGGAATGCATAAACTAGACTGTATCATGAAAAACCTTATAGTGATCACAATATTGGCGCTGCATGAAATGCACCTTCGAAGTCCTAACAAAACCAGACCACAATGGAACACCACCTAGTTGTTTGGCAGAACGAAACGCAGATGGTGATCAGGTAGCAATTGCGAGGCTGAACAAGTTTGACAATTCGGGACCATTAAACAATTTATAATTAGCTATAATTCTGTAACGGGCCACAACCTCCACATCGTGCTCTCAATTCATTGTCGGAGTTTGCAAAATGGCGTTCTCAGTCCGCGTCAAGGGTTTACCCCCTTCGCAGGACAGAGGGGCAATCTTCATCAAAGACCCAGGGAGACTCCATTACTTCGAGTCTCCGGAGGCCCATTTCCGTTTTCAACCTTACCCCTGGTTTTGAAACCCATTCCAGGATTTTAACCTCAAACTAGTGCATTTGCACAAGTTATTTCATTGTTTTATGTCAAAATTCTTCGCAAACGAACTTTGATTTACGTTTTTTACGTTTTGGCGTGAAATTTTCGCATGGGAGGCACGCTGGCCATTTTGCGTCAAGGCTATTTCGCTCGCTGTCCATTTTGCCTGGCCAAGTACGCTGGCCATTTCGCGTCAAGTGAATGTACTTGGCCAAGCAAAATGGACAGCAAGCTGAGTTTGTGATAAACATGGAATCGATACGGTGGGCACCGCAACTCCACACACTCAAGTCCACATCTTGTGGGAACGTGTAAATTTGGCTAGCACCCTCCAGTCGTTAATTGTGACTGGGTTGACATCGTTGACTAATGGTACCGTGAACGTGATTGAGCTCATTGCTTTCATGGCGTTTGCTTCAATCACTTTGTGCAAAAGTTCACGCGTAGTGGATGGTGTTGCCTCCACTAAGTAGGTTTGGTCATGCATCTCGTCCGGTGATGCAAGATTTAGGGGGCAATGTCAATCAGCAAGTGTAGAATGAGGTTCAATGAGGGGGAACAAAACAACAGAGAAGTTTGGATGAAGATTCAAATTTCTTTACATCCTCATCTGAAAACATGAATCTACAATCGTGGTCCACATTTACCGTTGAGTGGTCCCCACTAACGTTGCTGTGCGGTGGGGAAAGCCCGCGCCACGGCCTTGTTCGTTTCCACGGCCGGGTCCATTGCCACAATTGCAGCCCTGTCCACGGCCTTGTCCGTGGCCTCCTGCCCCAACATCCCCACAAGGTACTACTACTGCGGCTAACATCGCGGCCTCTTGTCGACTACCAGCAGCCTCAGGGCACTGAGCCCTAATATGTCGTTGTTGCATGCAGTTGTGGCAGAGTTTGACGCGGAAGGCCGTGTTGTGATGCTCACGCGCCACATGCAACTCGTCATTGTCACGGTTACGATTGTGGTTTGGGGTCTTGTGCCCACCAGTCTTCTTGACTGGGGGATTTTCCGGCTGCTTGCCCTTGGCTCTGTCCCGCTACCCAGCAGCTCCTTGAGTCCCCACAGCATCCATGTGACCTTGCTGTGCACACGCGTTTGGTTGCACGTCTGAGTAGTGCTTCGGGTTCGTCGAATACACTTCACTCATGCAATGCCGCAACGCCCTCCAGATTGTCCAAGCCTTGTCGGTTGCCGTTTTGGTGGTCTTATCCTTCAACTTATCGCTAGCAATACCGTCACGTAAATACTCTAGCAGCATGTACTCCTGGTACTTGAAGGTCTGAGTCCTATCGCCCTCGGTGAAGCTTTCGACTTCCTCCGCAAGTGCGGTGACCTCATTTAAGTAGGCTTCGAGCGAGCTACCAAGCTACCTGAAGTCCTTGATCACATGGAAGGCACGTTGCGCCTCCTCACCCTGGGTGCACTTCTTACGCATGATCGTGCAGAAGGCCTCCCGCGACATGGTCTGCCACTCGAGGTGCGGCTGCTACGCACCCCACTCCTTGACCACATACTTGAAGAGCTTTTTTTCAAGCCGTGTCATGGTAAGGTCACCCCACTGACTAAGTGGAGCCTTTTGGAAACATAGAAAGTGCTCCATGCGATTCAGCCATTCGGTCAGCTTCACACCCTTTCAGGAGATCTAGACACTGCCAAGGAAGGACTTCTTCATGACTGGCCCCAAGGTTATCGAGGTAGGCAAGTCATCGCTGCCACCAGCAGTGGCATCAGCAGCTGCGGCGTGCTACGCTTGCTGTTGCTCCTGCACTTGTGTCACGCTTTGTAATGCCTTGTCAAGGTCGTTGCATCGGCGGCTTGCCTCATGAGCGGCCAGGCGTTGTAGCTGGTGATTACGGTCCAGGTCTATGATGCTCTATCTGACATGGGCTTGTAGGTTGGTGAGTGCATACTTCAGCTCTAATGGCGTCAAAGCATCGGCGATAGCCTCCAAGACTTCACGTTGTCCGTGTACATTTACCCACTGTAGGAGGGTACGGTTTGCGTACACGCCTCCAAGAAGTCCCACCATTTGGAAGAGGCTGTCGTCAGCAAGGACGCTCGAGTGGGCACTGCCCTATCCCATTACGGCCACATCGTAGGAAGGGCGGTTCACCCTCACTACCCCAAGTGGTGTCGTACCTCCACTGTCGGTGGTGATCTTCAGTCGGCCCGTCGCCCCAGATGCAAACTCAGCAAGCCTGCGATGGTCATCGTAAATTGCCTTCTTGGTGACGTTGTCCGGATCGTTCTTGTAGGAACTTCCCGTGTGGCTACTTTCGGTACCTTTGCTGTTCTTGGCAGCCTTGCTGCTCTCGGCAGCTTGTAGCGATCCGGCGAGCATCTTGCCCTTCTCGAGCGATTGGCTCAAAATTGCCACATGGCGATGGTAATGATCGTGATCCTCGCCGCCTTCGCCATTGTCGGCGTCATGCTCTTCCTCGGAGTCAACTCCCGGGTGGTCTTCCTCAAGCACATTGTCTGTTTCGTGGGGGTCATCCACGTTTGCATCGACATGCTCATCAAGCAGTTTTGTGGCTTTTGCACGCTTCTTGGTGTCACAGGGGTTGGCGCCGGATGCCTTTGTTGGTATGGTTGCCTTTGGTTTGGCAACTATGCTCACAGTGGTGGCTCCCAAAATTTGGAGTCTGTCGAGGTCCTGTAATGAGGTCGTCAACACCTTGCCCTTGTTGGTCTTGGATAGTCCGGCACTTGCCATTTTGTCACCCGTGCAACTAGCATGTGAAGACCGTTGTGAGGATCACCCCACCACTTTGAGGAGATTTTTCCTACCAAAGTCTCCTTGCTCTCACGATTGGTGAGGAAATCATAAACTTGATTTATGATGTCCTAGGCCACTACGGCCAGCACAACTACGTGGTATGAAAAGACTATCTTTCTAAGCGGCCACGGTTCAGCACACGCACATGGATTTTTAGGCAAAACCCTAAGCCGTGACTCTCAGCACTAGGAAAGCAAAGAAAACATAGAGATACAAGCAAGTACAAGATTAACAAGCTCTAAGAGTTTGAGCACCGCTCAACAAGGTGAGGGGGAGGCAAGGGGTCAACTCTAAGTAAAAGTTTGGACCCCCTCACACATCCTCCTCACTAATCTTATGTCTTCTTTTCTTCTGGTCTTCCTTGGCCTCTTCTTACGTCTTCTAGGCAGACCTTGCCCCCCCATGGAGGCGCCTTCTTTGTGCTCCGCAGCAATCTGGCGGCCTCCAGAAATTCTCAAAGTGGTGCCTTCTCCTTTTTCTTTTTCTCTTAGACCGTGAGAGTCTCTGATATTGGGAAAAGGTATTGCCCCGACTTTCGGTTGAAGAGGAGGAGAGGGAGCCTTGAGAAGAGGGGAAAAGTACGTGGTTTTTGGGGATGGGTACTCCCAATCCCGTCAAACAATGTTTCCCCTAGTCCACTGGGATGTAGTAGAGGTTGTGGAGAAGAAGCCCCAAAAACAAAAGCTCTTCTCCAGCTTCCTAACACACTTTACAACCCTTCAAACGTTGAAGTGTAGATGTCGTAGTCCCTTCTAATATTTATGCTGCTGCTTGCAACTGCAGGCGACATTTTATACACGTCATAGCCACTGTTTCCGTCGAACCCTTTATCGCGGGGGTTGTCTCGCTCTAAGAACCACTGAAACGGGCTGGAACCTCCGGATTCTGCTCTGAAGTCATGGTCGGAGTTCACAGAATGGCATTCTCACTCTGCGTCAGGGGTTTACCCCCTCCGCAGGACTGAGGGGCAATCTTCATCAATGACTCAGAGCAGGCAGACTCGAATGTTTCGAGTCTCCGGAGGCCCATTTCCATTTTTAGACTTACCCTGGTTTTGGGACCCATACAGAGGGTTTTTACCTCGAACTCGTGCATTCGCATGAGTTATTCCATTATTTCATGTATAATTTTGTTGCAAACAAACTTTGATTTACGTTTTTTATGTTCTGGCGTGAAATCGTTGTGTGCGAAACACGTTGGCGATTTCGCGCCAGTGCTCTCTTGTCTCTCATCCCTCATCCCCCTCCCTCGTCCTCGCTTGCTCGCTTGCCAGGAGGGCAAGCGGGGGCTGGAGCACGAGGCCACGAGGCCTTGCCCTCAAGGCCCTCGTGGCCCCTCAGCCGCCGATCGGGCTGAGGACGCGATGGGCAGCTGGCGGCTGGTCGGCTGGTGGCGGGTTGGTCACTTGGCCGGCTGCCGGCCGTCCAGCCGGCCGACAAAGAGCTGGCCGGCGGCTTGCAAAGTGCTGGCTGTCGGCCAGCCCTCGCTGACGCGAAGGTTGGTGTGCAATGACCCCTCGCTTCAGCGAGGAGGGAGTGCCAAACCAGCCCTCTTGTTACAAATTCGATGACCAATGTTAGAAATGACTAAATACATATGTACAAGTGTTGATTTACAAATGAGACGTAGTCGGGGTTGTTGGGTCTATCGTCGAGCGACGCGTGTGAAGTCGCGTCCTGAGTGGTCGGATCAAGAAGCTCCCCTGAGGAATTCGGGGGCTTCAAACATCGACAGCGAAGATGCGAGATGCATCTTTATAAATCGCGGAATTTCTTGATGTGTCGAGAAGTCGACCGGACGTCATCCCACTTCAGTCATCGATTTTTTAAAGTTGTGAGAAGGTGCAAGAAGGTTCGTTTGAGGGCGAGGGTAGTTGGTTGAATTGCCATCAACGGTCAGAGTGAAAATTGAAGTCTCGACGCATGGTGGGCTATTTTTTTAAAGACATAATTGTCCACTCAGAGGACATTTATGTCTGGTACGTAACAATTCCCCCCGTTTAGCTGCAACGTCCCAGCGTGATAGACGTGGCCCGGTGACTGCGGTAGTATCCGTCGATCAGGTGATCAATGTTTCGGAAGTTTTTTTAGGGTTCCCAACTGTTGTGCCTGGCGTCGTGACCGTGCCACTTGACAATACATTCTGTCATTTTACCACGTCATTGATGGCGGAGGATTTCCTCAATGTCATACTCTGTGTCCTCGTCCACTTCTGTAGGAGGGGGGCACATCCTTGCTTGGGAAGTTCTCTCCAAGGTCTCGGTAGTGCTTCGTCTACTGATATGGAACACTAAATCAACTTGCATAGTGTCTAGGAGTTTGGGTCGTGCGACCATAGGGGTTTGCATGCGCTCAATCTGAAATGGGCCGAACCATCGGGATTTGAGCTTCAAACACTCAGCTTTATGGAGTTTGATGTTCCCCAAATTGAGGAGAAAGTTGTCACCTGTGGCAAACACATTGTCGCTTTGATCTCAGTCCAGTGCTCGTTTCATTATCGCGTGTGTCTTTGCAAGTGTTTGCCGTGTTTCTTCCCAAATGGAGAAGTCGAGACGCTGAACGCCGACTGCGGGAATGTTGCTCTTGCTATGTAGTCCAGCTGGTGTCATGGGAAGTTTGCCGTAAACCACATAGAATGGAGTTTTACCCGTTGCGGTGGAGGATGCTGAATGGGCGATTTTGGCTGTCGGGAACATTTGTGCCCAATACGTCCCCTGGGGTTTGTATAGTGTTCATGGAAGTTGTTCGAGCTTCTGATTGGTCAGCTTGATTTGGCCGTCGGTTTGAATGTGGAACGCCGTTGAAAGCTAGTTCCGACTGCCATAGTGAGTCATTAGCTCACGCAAGAAACGACTGGTAAATGGATTGTCCCTTACTTGTGATGGTTCTTGGCACACCGTGGAGCTGTACGATGTGGTTTAGAAACATTCGTGTTGTTCCTTTGGTGCTGATGATGGTAGTCGCTGGAAAAAAAGTTAGACATTTTGGAAAACCTGTCGAGTACCACAAGGATTGTGTCATATCCCTTGGGTGTGTCTGGTAATCCCGTCACGAAGTGCATGGAGATGTCGGCCCATGGTCCGATCGGAATGGGGAGTGGTTACAGAAGTCTGGGAGGCCGTGTACGTCAGGATGTTTGTCACAGACACGTTTTGTAGGATTTGCTGAAGTTGGCCACGTCGGATTGCATCGTGTCCCACCAGCAGTGTTTTGCAAGCTTCTTCAGCATCTTGTCTTCTCATGACTGCCCACCTGGACCGTTGTCATGGCATTCTTTGAGCAACATACGACAAAGCTCATCGTTTAGGGGGAAGACCACCTAGCAAATGAATCGTCGCCGACAATAAGGCGCTTCGTACAAGAGCTTCGTTTTGTCATATCCACCATGCTGGTTGCAGCCTTGTGTGAACAACTGCTTGAGATACAAATCTCGTTGCAACTGTACCATTGCTGCCTCTGCCAATAGATCTGGTCGGCAACTGAGCACGCTTGATGGGTTGGTTTTGCATGGTCGGTACTCGATATTGTAGTTGAACCCAGGTTTGAGGAATTCCAACCATTGGGTTTGACGTCGACTGAGGTTTGGCTGTGTCTTCAAATGTTTCAGCACATGATGGTTTGTGCATACAATGCATCTACGGCATTCAAGGTAGCACCGCCATGTCTTAAATGCATGCAATACCGCTAGCATCTTCTTCTCGGGTATGCCGTGGTTGAGTTCCGGTCCTCATAGTTCTCGTGACATGTATGCGGCCGGTTGCTCTGTGTTGCCGTGACCTTGCAAGAGGACCACACCAATGGCGTGATCTCAGTATTCCTATCCATGACGTAGTCCACTACTAGATCGGCTAATCGCAGGGCTGGCACCAATGTCAAAGCGTTCCTCCAAACTGGTCAATGTTTCCTGCTCAAAGTCTCTGCACTGCCAATCGTTTTCTTTTTGAGTGAGGTCAAAGAGATGCGCTGACACTTTGGAGTAATCCCGTACGAAGGGCCCATATTCATTGCACAAGCCAAGAAAAACTTGAATGTCTCAAACGTGGGTCAGCGTCCGCCAATCAGCAATTGCTTCCACTTTTTTTTTATCCATGGTGATCCGTCCGCCGATGATGAAATGACCCAAAAACTTGATGGAAGGGCGACCAAAGTCACACTTTGAGAGTTTTTTGAAAGATTTCTCTCGTTGTAAAACTTTGAGAACTTTTATGTGATGTCCATTGTTCTCCTCCGGGGTGCAACTGTACACCAGGTTGTTGTCGAGATGTACCATGACGAAATCGTCGAGGTTGTTGGTTTTTTCAAACCTCTCATTCTGTTCTGTTATGTCTTCTTGACTTGTGTGCATTGGCATGCAGATGACTGACGGCGAGATGCGACGCTGGTGGAGCGTCATCCGTTAGAGCCGATGCATGCTGAGGTCTACATGCGTCTTTCTGGAGCATCTTCCCTCGGCGTGAGAGGCACTCAGCTCCATCGGCTGACCTCCACAGCAGTCACACCGCTACACAAGCAAACCATCGCGTCGTGAGGATAGTGATATTCACTCCTGCAGCCGAGGGCAAACTGGCTAATGCTGACACCACCAACGGACTTGAACAAATTCTCACGCGCAATGCTGGCACGCTTTGCACAACTAAACAAAACATCTGATGCGTAGTACAAAATCGAGCGTCTGCTTCAACCGTTCAAGATGGCGAAGTACACGTAGAGATTCTGCGAGATCATTATCAAAGCAAACATTATCCTCAATAGACTCTCTTTTCACTACAACAACGGCCTCAAGCAAGATACCTGGCGAGCGATCGCCATTTTCGGCACATAGAACGACTTGCCGCGGATGATCCCAGTAGCAAGAAGGATCGACAGCGTCGACTACAACGCTCGGATCCAAGAATCCTATGGCTGGCGACCTCCTAACCACAGTTATCGTGGAAATGGGAGAAACTAGTCGACGGACTCCCCGACTCCGATGGAAGTGGATGACGTGGACAAGAGATATACACAAACCTGCTACAACGGCAAAAAAGTCGGGCACATTGCTCAAAATTGTTGAAACAAGCAGTAGGCCAAAATGGGGGGGAAGTCGCAGAAAAATGAGTCGGGAAACAACAAGGGGTAGGAGTAAAAGGCGCAACTCTTGTCTGCGAGGAGCAATCTACCCAGAACGATCGCCCATCTGAATGGCCCACATCACCGCATAGGGATTATGAGATCGCAAAGTTTGACGAGGGGTACGAGGATGATCAACTAGCGATCCTGTTAAAAGTTGAGTCTCGAGGATGCAGAAGTCGTAGAATGGTACCGGCACTATTGGATGGAGGAGCTACACACAGCTTCGTAAGCAAGGACATGGTTCGTAAGCTGGATTTGCAGACCAAACCAGGGGTGTTTGATGGAAAAATAGTCAACAGGAAACTACAGATACGGAGACTCCAAGAACCACTACAAGTACAAGTAGGAGATCTTCGAGATGTAACAGTCTGGAGGTCTTGTACAATGAGCGATCAAAAAGTCATCCTCGGACGAGATTTCTTGTACCGGCACAATTTGCAGGTCGACTGGAACAGCGGTGCCGTTTAAGTGAAGATTGATGGCACCAAACAACTTCTCCGTGTAGGATTAAAGCCAGCTGCAAAAGGAACAGAGATGGAAGCAGCACAAGAAGCTACAAAAGCCAAAAAAACGACAATCGGTGCAACCGATACCGCTCAACGTGGCCAAGTACTGTATATGAAGAGGGGCATGTGCCTGGCTTGTACATCTCAAGCCAATGGGAGAAGCGGAAGTGGCAGCAACTGACTCATTATCGACCTCATCAGCGTCATTGGCCTTGACAGAGTTCGCGATGGTACGCAAAGGGTTTGCATCGCTCATCGAGGAGTTTGCGGACATCTTTCCCGACAAACTCCCAAAGCCCTTACATCCCCAACGAGACATCGACCATCGCATGAAGCTGAAGCTGGGCAGTAGACCTACCGTCCGAGGGACTATCGGATGAGCGATCACAAACTGACCGAGCCAAACGAGGAGCACGACAAGATGCTCCGTCAGGGGTTCATCCGCCCTACCATGTCACCATACGCCGCAACGGTACTATTTATGAAACCAAAAACTAGCGAGATGTGGATGTGCATGGATTATCGGGCTTTGGACGACGCTACCAAAAAAACTGCCACCCTCTCCCTCGCGCCGACGAACTTTTGGACCAACTCCGAGGAGCCCAAAGTTTCAACAAAATCGATTTACACAGCGGATATCACTAAATACGCGTGGCAGCCATTGACATCAAGAAGACGACATTCCGAACTCGCTATGAGCACTTCGACTTCACGGTTATGCCATTTGGATTCCCAAACAACCTACCGACATTCATAGAGGCAACGAACAACATTTTCCGTCCGCACCTCGACGACTTTGTCGGTATGTACCTCGACGATGTTTTGGTGTACAGCCGCACCCTGGACAAGCACGATGGACATCTCCGAGAAGTTCGCAATGCTTTACAAAGAGAGAAGTTTTTTGGAAAAGTCTCGAAATGTGACTTCGGTCGTCGTTCCATCGAGTTTTTGGGTCATGTCATCAATGGTGGACGGATCACCATGGATCCGAAAAAATCAGGAGCAGTCGCAGAATGGCTGACGCCGACCAATGTTTGAGAAGTTCAAGTTTTTCTTCGATTTTGCATTTATTAGCGACAATTCGTAAGGGACTACGTGCGAGTGCTGGCGTGTATTTCTGACCTCACTTGAAAAGAAAATGAGTGGCGGTGGGGAGACAGGGAACATGAAGCGTTCACCACATTACGGAACGCTCTGACCTCGGTGCCAGCCCTACAATTAGCCGATACAACAAGCAACTATGTCATGGCTACGGATGCATCAAATGGAGCCATTGGCGCGATTTTTGTGCAAGGTCACTGCAAAGGCGAACAACTAGTCGCATACATGTCTCGAGAACTACAAGGGCCGGAACTCAATTACGCAGTCCACAAAAAGGAGATGCTAACAGCCGTGCACGCGTTCAAGACTTCGCGATTGCTACCTGGAGTGTCGCCGATGCATCGTGCGTACCGCCCACCACTCGCTGAAACATTTGAAAACGCAAGTGAATCTCAGCCGATGTCAATCCCAATGGATGGGGTTCCTTGAGTCCGGGTTCGACTAAGAAATCGAGTACCGACTAGGATAAACCAACCTAGCGGACGCACTCAGCTGTCGACCATATTAAATGACCGACTTGGAAACCCTACGACTACACCGAGACCCTTACATTGAGCGATTGTTTGCAAGGGGTTACGACTAGCATGGCGGATATGATAAAACCAAAATCTTGAATGACACACCCTACTGGCGACATCACTTCACTCGCCAAGTAGTCGTTCCTTCGAACGAAGAGCTTTGCGGTATGCTACTCGAAGAGTGCCACGACATCGGTCCAGATGGACACTTCCGAGAGGACATGACGCTGAAGAAGCTCGTGAAAAACTATTGGTGGGACAAGATGCAATCCGACGTGGCCAACTTCTACAAAACTTGCGACACATGTCAGCGACAGAAATCGCGTCGCACGAAGCCTCTCGGACTTCTGCAGCCGCTCCCCTTTCTGACGGAACCATGGGCAGACATCTCCTTGGACTTTGTCACCGGATTACCAGTCACACCCGAGGGATATGACGCCATCCTTGTGGTCGTCGACAGTTTTCCAAAGTGTCCCACTTCATCCCAACAATGACAATTGTCACCGCCCGAGGAACAACATGATTGTTTCTAAACAACGTTGTGTGCCTACACGGCGTACCGAGAACCATAACGAGCGACAGAGACAATTGATTCATCAGCCGTTTATGGCGCGAAATGATGACTCGCTACAGAAGCAGAATCCAACATTCAATGGCGGTTCATCCTCGAACCGACGGTCAAACCGAGCGGAAAAATCAGACGCTCAAACAAGTGCTTCAAACATTATGCGAACCTAATGGGACAAATTGGGCACAAAAACTCCCAACAGCCAAAATTGCACATGATTCAGCAATTTCCACTGCAACAGGTAAAGATATAGTTGAACTAGTGTATGGCAAACTTCCCGCCACACCACCCAAACTATAGAGTTGTAAGAATATCCCAACAGTCGACATGCAACTACAAGACTTCACCACCGTCTGGGAGGACGGTGGTTTCTAGACAAGAAAACCACCAGTGGTTTTCTTTTCCACCTTGTGCCGTGGGTAGCGGCGTTTGCATGCTTTATACCCCGCTGTTGTGCCGGTCAGGGGCGGCATATGCATGTTCATAATTTCAGTTAATACTCAACACAAGAAAAAGGAAAGACGGTACACTCTCGCGAAGACACAAGTAGCGATGAAGCGAGCAGCTGATCGACATCGCAGCGACGACATCTTCACCACTTGCGACAAAGTCCTCCTCAGCTCGGCGAATGTCAAGCTCCGTGGATCCGACTGTTCAAAGCTCAAACCCCGATGGCTGGGACTGTTTCAGATCGAGCGCATGCAAACCCCTTTGGTGGCGCGACCCAAACTCCCTGATACGATGCAATTTCATCCAGTATTCCATGTCAGCAAACTCAAGCACTAGCGAGACCCCGAAGAGAACTTGCCTGGCAGGGATGTCCCTCCTCCGCATCCCGTTCAAGTGGACGAAGACACGGAGTACTTCATCGAGGACATCCTCGGCTATTGACGACGAAGAAAGACGACATAATACATCGTAAAATGGCACGGCTACGACGACGCGCAAAACAGCTGGGAGCCCTACGACAACCTCTGAGACGTCAATCATCTCATCGACAGCTACTACTGCCGACTCCGGGCCACTACACGCGCGCCGGGACGTCGTAACTAAAAGGGGGATGTGTTTCGTACCAGATGTTCACGAGTCCCTAAACTTTTGTAGCGGGCATTTATGTTATTACACAAATAACCCATCGTGTTGCAAAGACTGCGAGATTCACTCCGACGGCCGAGGGCAAAATGGCCAACTGGCCCGCCCCCAGTGGATATTCTTGAACCTTCTGACAGTTTTGACTACTCTCGCGAACCAACAAACGGAAGTGTCACAACCTTTCGGTCGACTTCTCGACAACTCTCGACACATCTGGATTCATCAAAATGCATCGCGCATCTTCACCGTTGATTCATGAAGACCCCCAACTTCTCGGAGGACCTTCTTGAGTCCGACTACACTCATGAGGCGACTCCACACACGTCACTTGACATTCAACCCAGTGAACCCGACTATGCTTCATTCGTAACTTGTCACTTGTATAAATATGTTTGACCATTCCGACACTTGTCATCGAAGTACAGTTACCGCTATTTATAAGTTGCTCAAGTGTCCCAAAGTCTAAATCACGTTTTGCGTTGCAAATTCTACCTGTTTACCATCTACGTTCCGTTCGGTGTAACAGCACAAGTTTCCCAAATTCTAAATTGTTTTCTGCCCCGCAAGTTCTACCTGTTCTCCATATAGGCTCCGTTCGGCATAACAATCAAAGTACACCTATGAAAAATACAAATCATCACATTTTCTTGACTCCTCTGATTATCTTGTGCTCTGTACCTCATCCCTGTGAACCACCTATGTTATTCTTGGAGTAATACTCTGCTCCGCCATGTCTAGAACACAGATCTTCTTACTGTTACAAAACTGGGCCTGAGCCTGTGAGCATTTTGGAAATGGGGGACTCGATCAAGGTCTTGCCCCTTGAGGTCGGCTAATTCCTAGATTGCCCCCATTTTCGGCCGACCATGTTTGAGACGCCCCCATTCTGAGAAAAAATGACTAGGTCGCCCCCATTCGAAAAACTTCTGGCTAGGTCGCCCCCATTTTTATTTTTTTCCCAACTTGCCCCCATTCTGAGAGTTATGACTACGTCGTCCCATTAATGGGCGCGACTTAGCCAGAAGTTTCCAAAAGTGGGGGCAATACGTCAATAATATTTCATCCTTACTGGGCGTCCTAGCCATAATTCCGAGGAGCACCGAAAGTGGGGGTTGCGTAGTTATAAATTTCCGGTATGGGGGCGACCTAGTGACTTTTTTCAGAATGGGGGCGCCTCAGGCATGGTGGAGCCAGAATGGGGGCTAGTTACAAAGTCGCCCCCTTGAGGCGGGTGCTGGTCAGGCCAAGATATGGCCGCGGCTTCCTCTTTCCCCGACCAAGGTAGAGTCGCGGTGTGCCGAGCGGGGGGGGAGGGGGGGGGGGGGGGGGGGGGGGGGGGGGGGG
>SZWC01001118.1:91782-105593 GCA_023375785.1 Penium margaritaceum
CACACACACACACACACACACACACACACACACACACACACACACACACACACTACGGTCGTGCAAATGTCAGCAAGCACAAGAACTTTTGTACGAAACATCACAACAATAATATCACACCACCTCATCCTCCTCTTCAACCTGGTCTTCTGTTAAAAGCAGTTCCCCCACGTGTCACTGTGCCTCACACTGGAAAGCAGGCGTGAACACACTAGGGAACATGGTCTTTGCCCATGCCGCCTTCACATATTTACCTGTCCTTCACGTACTCCCATGCACCAAAGAACCAGCTGCATGCCTCCTCCTTGAGGATGGGCACGCCCACTGTGATTGGCAGTCCCTCGTGTGTGCAGGTCGTGCTCCATGTGATGCACTACTCCTCAACTTTGTTTTTGAATAGACGCATGAGTCCCACATCGCATGGTTGCGCTTTGGAAGTGCAACTGGGTGGGACGCAGTAAGTTCGCATGTGGGGGTAGTTGTGCATCAGCCACTGCTGGAAAGATGCACACGGATGTTGACACCAGCCATCCATGATTAGAAGCATGTTGGTGTCGCTCTCGGCCATGTGCATATCAGTGCACATGCGCTTGTAGTACGGCTGCACAACTACGCAAATCCATTCGCTAGCAGTCTCACCTTTTGCCCAGTGGTTGGACGTGATTGACAAAAGAAACCCAGTGTCAGCAAGCATGCAAGAGATGGGGCCACACGGCAAGCACCTCTTTGACTTCGCGCTGAAAATGAGCTGCAAAGGAAGCATTTTTCCAGCCAAACGGCAGGCAAAAAGCTCAGTCATCTGCCCCTTATCATCGAGTCTCAAGCATTTCCCCGTCATTGGAGCCCTTTGGAGCAAAGGTGTAACTTGCTGGCGGCATGAGCTGTATGCTGGTGCGGTCGCCGCTGAAGATAAAGAATGGATTGATGTTGTAAAGAGAGATCATCACACTGACGCGCTGATGCATTTTAAAAATCTTTGCCTCCCAATCAGGAGGAACCTTTTGTGTAGCCGTTGTGCCATACATCCACGACCACCCCAATTCCTGGCGCACAATAGTGAGAATCCACTGGCGCCCAAAACCACGATGGCCAAGCTGCTCCAATACTTCCGGTGCAAAACATGCAAAGACCCCGCGGATTTCCTTGTGAATAATCTTGCTGTTGAGGGCATTGCCGGCAGCACGAGCGTCGTTGAGATTTTTTCTTCATCTCCTCCACAATCTCAGGACGGGTGGCCAACCACGCCCTCTTCCCTTGATAGCCGTGCTTCCTCTTTTGATTCGTCGAGACTGGTGCCGTTGCAGTTGCTTTAATGGAAAAGAGCACGACATCCTTGTACTGAGGCTTGAGGAAGACAAATCGAAGGAATGTTTCTGGCTCAAATCAGCCAGCAACGGTGGAGGGAGAGAGGCGGTCGTAGATACAGAACCCATATGGGGTATGAAAGGTCGCTGGCAGATGTTTCACAGTACTGTACGCCACCTTATGCTGCTTCATCGCCTTGTAGATGGTGCAAAAGTGACCGCTGGCGAACCAGTCACAGTACAGGCCCTGTTTGGCGGAAGATGATGCGTCACTGCCGCTGTCAGAGAACGTTGAACAAGACAGCTGCAGCGCCACCACTTCAGTGTCCATGCTGCCGTCATTCTGCTGCTCGCTATCACTGCTGCCATGCCCACTCACGCTGCCGTTGCTGCTGCTGCTGTCCTCGTCGCTTGACACAACGACATGCAATGCATTGCTGTTACTGTCGGCGGTGTCAACATGAAGAGGCTTGTTCACGAGGATGGCTCCAGTACGCATGTGGGTGATAGGCGCAGCACGCTGTGGTGGCTCCTCCTCTACCACCCGCACCTTTCTCTTCTTAGCGTAGGTAGCTGGTTGCCTCTCAGCGGTAGGCGTCATGGACGACTGCTGCTGCATTTGCTTGCAGATGCCAGCAGCCTCATGATCACGTGGATAGCCGATGCCACCATCCACACGTTGCTGCCATGCCGTTTCAGGCGGTGCGCAGAGGATGAGAGGAACGGTGCTGGGAATAGTCAGAGGGGAGGCGAGTGTAATGCTTGTCTCCTCGGGGTAAGTGTCAGTGAAGTTGCATGCCGGCTGGGGATCTTTGGTGTCATAAAAATGGAGGACTTGGACCTTTTGAGGCCTACCTACAGGCCTCTTTGGAGGTTGCTGACGTGCGGGCGGTCCATGGCGGACGGCCTCAGTAATGCGTCGTGCACGCTCCTCCGGCGTGACCCGCAGCGAAAAGTGGTCCGTGACTGTGGAAGGTGGAGATTCGGTGACAGGACTGGTCACAGATTGCAGCTTACAGTGTTTCATCTTGATTTGGCCTGTCACTTTTCAAATTTCAGGGAACACGATCCCATTTGGCAGACAAAGCTTGGAGGAAGCGTTCAGGGGTACACGCGTCAAACGATGCCATGAAAGTGGATTTTCCGATGCACACGTGGCAACCCTGTACACAACAGAAGGACAGGCTACCGCGCACCCAGGGCAGCCGGTGAGACGTTCGTTGTTGCGAGATCACGCGCCCACCGGAGACAAACAAGTTCGTCGCAAAAAATAAAGATGCGATGTTTCCGTTCAACAAATTTCAATGTATAACCCACAATAAGCTACCCTAAATTGTAAGTTAAAATGTAAAAAAAGTATATACATATACATATATATATATATATATATATGTATACACACACACACATACATGTATATCAAGCACAGTAG
The DNA here is from genome assembly GCA_023375785.1 of Penium margaritaceum. Classification (NCBI taxonomy): domain Eukaryota; kingdom Viridiplantae; phylum Streptophyta; class Zygnematophyceae; order Desmidiales; family Peniaceae; genus Penium; species Penium margaritaceum. The sequence continues at coordinate 94,519 of SZWC01001118.1, forward strand.
TGTATACAGCATCCTGACAATGGCTACCGAACACATTCCCACATGTGCGGCTTGTTGGAAGACGTGGGAATCTAGGCATGTGGATGGGTTCATCCAGACCTTCTCACCTGTGGTCCCGTTTCCCGCCGATGACGACCAGGCCATCATTGCCATGGATCTAGTGGCCTCGTCAATCCCCAATAGCACACCTGGTCATGTGCTTGAATCAGTCCCCACTGGCACACATGCTCCTGTGTCTATGTAAGTATCCACTGGACCACCTGGCCATGTGCCTGCGTCGGTCTCCTGGTCTGTCCCTCAGTGTCACCCTGTCAGTTCCCCTGCGCCTGTCCATCCGTCTCCTACAACCTGGCCTCTGTTTTTGCCTGCATGTATGCAGTCCCAACGGTTACTTTTGAGGCAGACTGGAGTGAGGTCCACCCAGCGCGCCCTTTTGGCCATGAGCTGATCTCTTGTGAATTTTTAGCTGCTAGTGATGCCATAGCCAACGTTGTCATAATCAGATACACACCTGATGTGTGTTGTTCTAGCCACGCGGTGTTCCCCTCCAACGGTGCCTAATTCAGTCACGTTGAAGTAAGCAATATTAGTAGAGGACGCGGCTTTGTGGTGAGCGTCTTACAAGGTTGAGCTTAGAGCCATCCGAGAGCATGGTAACAAAGAGCTTGTTAACTCTCCGCCTTGGAAAAAGGCCATACGGACCAAGTGGGTCTTTTGCAAGAAGATCAAGCCTGATGGAGCACCGGATCTCTTGAAGACCTGCTTGAAGGCCAAGGGCTTCTTATAGGTTGAGGGTGTCGATTTAACCAACACCTTTGCATTTGTTGGTGGTATGAGTAAAACTTGTGCTCTGTTTAGCCTTGTTAGTGAGTATGACTAAGAGCTACACCAGATGGATGTAAAAAAACAAATCCCTTCACAAATATATGGAGGAGGATATCTACGTAGTCTAGCCACCTGACGTTGAGATTGGTGACAAGGTCTAGCACTTGTGGAGGACCCTTTATGGCCTTAATCATTCATCTTGGTGCTGGAGCCAGGAGATCACTTGCACACTGTATTGTGCCATGTATGTGTAGAGTGATGCCAATCCGTCCCATCTTCTTCATGCGGATGGATGAGGACTTCATCACCATCTTGTTCTATGTTGACATTCTCTTCACCGTGTCACCTTTCATGGAGGTTGTGAAGAAGGACAAGGCAGTCCTCCAAGCTGCCTACAAGATGAAATGATTTGGTCCTACAATTGAATTGAATTTCTTATGATGGAGATCATCACAGATGGAAACTCATATTGCACCGGGCAGGCTACACTCGCATTACGAGATCGCATTGCAGTTGTCTCCCCATAGCCTCGCCTCCGCTCGCACCAGATGGGCATGATACCTTCAAGGTTAAGGATCCAGTACAGCTCGGGAACACAATGGATGTGATCCTGTACTTGTGCCTCATTGGCTCTCTCATGTACTTTCCCATGATCACTCAGCCCAACTATGCTTTCATTGTGAACCTCCTTGCACAGTTCTCATATTGTCCTCAAGCCAGAGTTGTTCATGTAGCTATGCGAGTGGTTTGATAGGTGGTCTGCAAACCGTAGACAAGAATCAGCTTCGTTGGTAGTACCATACTGATCTTTTTATTCATTCAAACTAATTAGGTTTCATTCTCCCATGAGCACCACCATAATTCTGAGTTAACTGGGCGAATCACTTGTCTAACTTTGAAATTCTAACTTCCATACCGAAAGAAATAGCAAAATGGGAACTGATCTCTCTCGACTCAATGGAGGGCTCACGTCGAGCATCGAGCTCTAGTCGAGTGCTGAGTCGAGTGCACTCTGACAAGTCAACAGGCTTGCTTTGTTGACACGTCAAAGTTCGCCCGCCCTAATCAGCCGCTCACTCGCTCGTCCGAGGTGGCCATCACTTGACGACTAAAATCTACGAGCTGTCAAAAGCCGTTTTATTGACGTGGAGAGCTATCGATGAGGGCCTGAAAAGGACTGTGGACGCAATCAAGTATCTAGTGCTAAAACAGGTCTGCTATGGGAGAATCACAACAACAAAAAAGAGGGCAAAAATTGGGTGAATTCAAAGATCACTTAATGCGTTAAAAAAAAAGTGAACGAATACAAGAATCAGTACGGTATGTTGAGTTGTGTGATCGTGCCCAAGTACATCACAGAGCCAATAAGGCACAAGTACAAGGTCACGTCCACTGTCTTCCCCAGCTGTGATGGATCAACCACCTTCACGACATCCAATCCGTCAGGTTTTCTGGAGATGGAGGCTGTGGGAATTGCATGAAGGAGATCAACAAACCACTCCATACAACGTGGCCAGATCCGGCTCAAGAGCTAGTCCATAGAGGAAACTCTAGCTACTGTAGAAAATTTGCAAGGCACTAAAAAAAACACTCGGGACTCTGTGGCTGCTATCTAGCAGCTATAGGTGTGTAGAGCCACCTGAGAAGATGTGTGGTAGCTTCCTAGGGACACAACCACTGACTAGGCGTCAGTGCCAGGTCACACGGTGACGACAGTCACAAGTCGTACAGTCAACGACAAGGGTCTAGCTAGGATAAACAAGGCAAAGTGTCAGAATGCTTCAATAGCATTTGCAGAGAGAAATGACAAATGACAGGTTCATGGCATTAGTACCTGCCACGGCGCACTGCAGGTGTCGCACACGGCAGTGCAACATCTGTCCTAAAACTGACCCAAAACCCTTGTTTTGGCCGTAACTCTGCGCAGACATGTCAGAACGCTATGCCGTTTGAACCTAGACGTGCAGGATCACAAGCCGGACGCTACGAACGGTCACATGCACGCATCCAGCATCAAACGGTGAACACACAATGCAAAAGCATGCAATTTGGGCCCACAACCAATCCACCGATAAACTCCTGCGTGCTGCACAAAAAATGCAGGAGGTCACAGGTAGCGTCCAGAGCTCAAGAACGGTCGTCGGTCAGCTCCAAGCTAGTATTCCGCCACCAGATGACACACCGGTACCGCCAGGGTCCGCATCAGGGATCTGCATGAATATGGACACGGCCGAGTGGTCACAATAAACTGTACAGGTCGACAAGAACGTCACAAATCACAACACCACTATCCGCTGGTGCTACGACGCCAGCTGGGTCCACATCAGAAATTTACATGTGCATGGACACATCCGAGAGGTCACAATAAGTTGTATAAATAGACGGAGACGGCTCTAATCATAACACTTGCACTCACTTCGCACCCTAGTGCGCTTGCTGGCAGGACACCAGAAAAGAAGACACCAGAACTAGGAAGCTTTCTTTCATCTCCTTAAGCACGCCTCCAGATAAACAAGACTTTTGCCAAGAAGGCAATGTGACCACACCAAGCCTCTGCCATTGTTGTTACCATGCACATAACCCCCCTGAGAGAGTGCGTAGAAGCTTCCTAGCAATACAGCCGCTGACCGGGTGTCAGTGCCTGATCAGATGGTGACGACGGTCACAGGTCGTACACACAACGGCAAGGGTTTGGCTAGGAGACACAAGACACAGTGTCAGAATGCTTCAATATAGCATATGCAGAGAGAAATGAAAAATGACAGGTCCAAGGCATGAATACCTGCCGCGGCGCACGGCGGGTGTCGCACGCGGCAGTCCAAGCGCTGTCTTAAAACCGGCCCAAAACAACTGTTTTGGCCGTAACTCTGCGCACACATGTCAGAATGCTACGCCGTCTGAACCTAGACGTGCAGAATCAAAAGACGGACACTACGACTGGTCACATGCATGAATCCATCGACTGACAGTGAGCATACAATGCAAAAACATGCAAATAGGCCTCATTGCCAGTCCGCCAAAAGACGCCTGCAAGACATATAAGACTCAGTAAAGAGTCCCGGTGGCATCTGGGGCTCTGGAACAGTGGTCGGTCAGCTCCAAGCGGGTAGTCCGCCGCCTGTCGTTGCGCCGGTGTCACCAGGGCCGCCTGCCTCAGGGATCTGCACGAGTATGGACACGGCCGAGTGGTCACAGTAAACTGTACAGGAACAGCACAAAGTACAACACTCCCCCATGACCCGACGGTACGCATGTCCATACGCGTGCAGCACTGGTACAACCACATAGTGGGTGACACAGACAGATGAGACGCAGACGCACATCCCACATTCAACCACTATCACGCACGGGGCGCAGCCCAACAGAACGAATGGCCACCAGGAACTTTCTGCGGGCAAGTGCCTTTGTCAAGAAATCAGCACGCTGCAAGTCAGTGCCAACCCACATGATGGAAATCACGTGTCGCTCCACCAGATCATGAACAAAGTGATGCTCAACCGCAATGTGCTTTGTGAGAGCATGAAAAACACCAGAGTTCTCCGCAATGGCGAGAGCACTCTGGTTGTCGCAACGCAACACAATGGCGGGTACTGACTGCCCAAGCTCAAGAAACAAGCGCTGCAGCCAAACTGCCTCAGCAGCCCCTGCGCCCAAAGCCACATACTCTGCCTCCGACGAGCTACGTGCGATGCAGCCTTGCTTCCCGCTTCGCCAAGACGAAGCGGTACCACCAAGCAGAAACACGTAGCCAGTGCGACTGCGCCCATCAGGGCTCCAAGCCCAGTCGCTGTCAGTATAGCCGTCAAGGACTACCAAACACTGCCGACGAAAGCAGAGTCCGAGATACGGCGTGGAGACCACATACCGTACCACTCGCACAGCCGCGTGAAGGGCTCTCGCACGTGGAGCCTGCGATAACTGAGCGAGGAGGTTGACGGCGAACGCGATGTCGGGACGCGTGGTAGTGGCCAGGTACATCAGAGATCCGATAAGACGGAGGTACGAGGTCACGTCCATTGTCTCCCCCAGCTGTGTAGGGTCGTCCACCTTCAGAGCATCCTGCCCATCAGGTGTGAGTGGTGTGGAAGCAGTGGGCACTGCACCAAGGAGATCGCTAAAGCGCTCCCCCACGACTCGTGCGTATTGGGCCTGATGCAGCAATGGTGTGCGATGTCTGCGATCTCGCACGATCTCCATACCAAGAAACACCGATCCAGGACCGAGGTCCTTCATCCTATAGGCAGTCTGCATGATAGCCTTGGCCTCCTTCACGGCCTCCAGGGACGGAGACGCAATCAGAAGGTCATCAACATAGACCAGGATGGCGGTGAACCGCTCGGGTGTCGGTAGGATGAAAAGCGAAGGGTCTGCCTCGCTCTGTACGTACCCTGCGCGAGTCAAGGTGCCAGTGATCTCCCGGTTCCAACTCCTTGGAGACTGCTTGAGGCCGTACAAGGACTTGCGCAAGCGCCAGACCTTGTCACCGTCCTCAAAGCCTGGTGGTTGAGCCACGTAGATGTCCTCATCCAGAGAGCCATGGAGGAACGCGTTGTTCACATCCATCTTGTGTAGTTCCCAGTCATGCTGAGCCACTACACCGAACAGAGCTCGAGCTGACGTCATGCGGCCGACAGGGGCAAAGGTGTCAATACAATCAACTCCCTCAATCTAAGAGAACCCCTTGACGACCAAGCGGGCCTCGTAGCGTTCCAGTGAGCCATCCGGCTTCACATTCTTGCGAAAGACCCACTTGACCTGAATCGCCTTCCTCCCAGGGGGAAGGTCGACTAGCTCGTAGATTCTGTGCTCTCGGATAGCGCGAAGCTCATCCTCGCAAGCAGCTCGCCAGGCATCAGCATCCTGCGATGAGAAAGTCTCCCTCAATGTGCCCGGGTCAGGCGCCATAGAGGGGGAACTCTGCATGGCAAGTGCACACGCCTCAATGTCAGGCCTGATAGCCACGAGATCAGCTGCTGCGTCATAGGCGATATGGAACTCGCGAGTGACCAGGTCGTGCCCTATGGGGCACGCTGGGTGTACCTCTGAAAGCTCAGTGCAGAAACTCAGGCCTAAGGCCTTTGTGCCTGGATCACCGCTCGCGATGATGCGAGAGGAACGCTTAGGTCTAGGACCCGACGCTCGCTGAGCTCCGGAATCCAGTTGTTGAAGGCGACCACCCAACTCACGGGAGTAACCGGAGGTCGAGGGGCGCACCTCAGGCTCAGGAATAGGTACGACCACAGGGATAGGTACGACCACAGCTGGTGAGGACTGAGACGAGGCAGCCGGAGATGCCGTGCGAGGAGATGCGTGTGTGGGGGTCACACAGCTGGGGGTGACAGCGAGCAGGGCTGGCCCGGTCACTGAGACAGGAGTGTCAGCCAACGTAGGGACAGGAGTGGGCTAGACTGGGTCAGACGCCGGAGCAGGGGTGCCAGTAGACACAAGTGGTGATGCAGGAGGAGGCGTGAGAGCAGCGGTACCTGTGGGGTGTGAAACAGGCTGAACGAGCAGGATCTCTGGACCAACGGCAATAATTGCCGGATCATCAACTACTGGAGACTGAGAGGGGACTCGAGCGGACACATCAGCTTGACGAGGAATGGTCACTGGCGAAGAAGTCTCCCCCATCCGCCGAGGACCCTCACTGGAAGGGACATGGGCTGCAGAGAGGACTGTGATGGAAGTCAGATCACGGTATGTGAGTGACTAAAACAATAGCGCGTCACGGGACTCAATGACACGACGGCGAGTGGGGTGCCAAAAGAACTAGGCCTTCAACCGCGGGGAGATGCCGATGAAGGCACAAAAGCAACCCCAAGGGGAGACCTTGGACCCCTGCTGGTCCTTGGTGTACTACACGGAGGCCAGGGAACCCCAGAGGCGAGCGAGACGAAGATCAGCACGGTGGCCAAACCAGAGCTCGTACGGTGTAACATGATCCGAAAGCAGACCATGCGGGAGGCGGTTCCAGACCCAAGTCATGTAGGCGAAGCCCTCAAAGGCGAAGGACTCCGGGAGACCGCATTCAGACCGCATGGCGCGGACCGCATCCTCCATGGTGCGGTTCCAGCGCTCAGATACACCGTTCTGCTATGGGGTAGCACGAGCGGAGACCTGGTGAAAAATGCCGTGCTCAGCAAAGAAGGAGTCCATCTCACCGAGGAACTCGCCGCCGCGATCCGAGCGAAAGGTATGTAGCGTGTGGCGAGACTGACGCTCAGCCATCACGAGCCAGAGCCGAACCGCAAGAGCGGCGTCGCTCTTCTGACGCAGACTGTAGACCCATCGCATCCGGGTGAAGTCATCAGTCAGCGTCAGAACATACCGGCCCCTCTCGGACAGGGACTCGACCGGGAGAGGACCGAGCAGGTCCGAGTGGACCAACTCGAGAGGCCTCAGCGCTCGGGAACGCGAATCAGGATAAGTGCACCGGTGTATCTTTCCCTGAGCGCAAAAGCGACAGTCGGTCTTGGGTGGCTTCTCGAAAGAAGCCACGTCAACTTCAAGAGCGGGCTGTGTTAGAATGAGCTTCGACATAGTGTCGGAGCCCACGTGACACACACATCAGTGAAGCGACCGCTGGTGTTCCGAGGATAGAACACTAGTGACAAAAACGCGACCAGAGGAGGAGGGAGAGCAAGGGGAGGAGGGCCGAGCAATGCGGTACAAATCATCTACGAATGAATCACGCAGGACAATGCTAAGGGTGTCAAGAGCAGTCACAGTCGCTGAATCAGCGGTATGCTCAACGGAGAGACCCATCATAGTGCAGGCACACACAGACAGCAGACTTAGCTCAAGATCAGGCACAAACAGCACGTCAGAGAGATACAGGGGGCCAGACGGACCATCAAAGCATACAACCCCAACGCCGTGGACCGGTACGGACTGACTAGAGCCTGTACGAACAGAACGGATAGTCGTGATAGGACCAAGTACCACAAAGTCACTACGACGACACGTCATGTGGTGGGTGGCACCAGAATCGATGATCCAAGTGCCACCGGAGTGATGACTGGTGGACGTCACTGTACAACGAGCAATGTAACACTCAGCATCAGAGGGACGCTGAGCCGTTAGTGGGAAGGAATGACGTACATCACGAAGGTGAGACTCATGAATCCAGTCAGTGTAGTCAGGCCCAACATCATCACATGCGCACTGTGGTCCCCCACACGTGTCATCACGAGTCACAAGGACGGACAAACAAGCAGTCTGTGATCCACTCGACGATGACAACACACTCGCACCTCCCTGAAAGCGAAGCGCTAGAAGATGACGAAGCTTGGCGATGGTGCGATCACGTGGGTCGGGATCACTGCTGCTCGCTGGTGAGGACGCAGGAAGAGCTACAGTCGTGGTCGCCGCGCGTCCAGAGGAGTGTGCGGGCGACATGCCGGACACGATGCAAGCAGCATGGGCAGCCTGAAGTCCACGAGTGATGCGCTCCCAGTCAAGCGGCTACTGGCACTCGGTGTAGCGATGGGCACCTCCACAGTTGTAGCAGTGCACGGAACGGCCACTGCTACCACCGGATGACGGTTGCTGCTGACCCGATCCGCGCTTCCTATTCTTCTTCTTCCCCTGGGCAGCTGCTGCAACGCCCTACGTCTGCGTGGGTGTAGACGGGGTCGAAGAGGAGGAGGAAGATGAGGTCGTGATGGAGGTGGATGAGGGTGACTACTGGAGGGAAGATGGTGGTGATGCAAGGACTGCTGTAGCGAGGGAAGTCTCCCGATGCGCTACTGCTGCCTCACGGGCCGATGTCACCTGGAGGAACAGCTGATGCGCCCAAGGGAGCAGGTGCAGAGTGGCTGAGAAAGGCTCGAGAGCAGCGTCGCTATATGGTGTGAAGATGTCGGTGTACTCCAGGCAAACTCCGAGCATGATCGTCTGAAGTGCCCACAGCTGTGTGCCCGATGAGGTCCCTAGACGCGTGTAAATACGCATGGCGCGTCGCCAGTAATCCGCCGCAGGCTCGGTTGGTCCCTGACGGAGCGAGTGGAAAGCACGAATGTGTGACGCACGCGTGGCGTGCGTCTCTGCGGCCAGTAGGGACAATGCCAGATCCCAGCCTCCACGAGAAACAGCTCCGGTGCATGTGCCAGCCTCGCCAAGGAAGGGGCGGAAGTCGACGACAGTCTTGCGTGGCATGGCATAGAGAAGTCCTCGCATGGCCCGAGCTGCTGTCAACACCTGTGTGGATCTGTAGACTGGTATGGGCTGCGGTAGTAAGGCCACACTCCCTCAGAAGTGGCCCACACCTGAAACAGGATCTCCCAGCAGTCAAATCCATCCTCGCTGATGTACCGTGGAGGTGGTGCCTCAAAGTCCTTTGGCTGCCGCTCCGTGGGGAGAGCAATCGCAGGCTGAGGAGGGCGAGAGACGGGGAAAACTCTTGGAAGGGGGTGATCACCGGGGAAGTCAGGTGACGATTGTATCGGGGACACGGGTGGAGGTCGGGTACCCGTCTGCAGATGACGGAGGCGCTCCTGTAGAAGACGAATCTCCCTCTCCTGGGAGTCATCCTCGAAGCCTGGCATGAATGGCTCGTCAGCAAGGAGGTTCGCAGGTGGTGGAGAAACCACACCAGGAGGTGAAGCAGGCGGAGCACCTGTCACGGGCACCTGGGCCGAGTGCTGGGTGGTGGCCGCAACGCCGGCAGCTCCCTCAGAAATCCGCGAAGGAGCCGTGGACTGAGTACGCAGAAGCTTAGTCAGCGTGCGGATCGTGTCAGTCTGCTCTCGCTACAGACAACGCATCTCCTGCTGCTGGCTGCGCAGGTCCGCAATGGCCTGCAAGCGAGGGTTCAACACCCCTGAAGAAAAAGAGGAGGGATCACTTGGTCCCTTGTCCTTGTCGTCTGGGGAACTCATGTCGCCGCTCACTATAGGACGACAGGTCAAGTTTGTCGGATTTCAAAACGGTTTGTGCTTCTCGAAAAGTTGAAACTCTGGCAACTTTTGACTTTCCGGGTGAAAATTTGGCCAAGTGTAATGCTGACGTCAGCAATTGGTTGCTGACGTCAGCACGACTTGATGACGTCAGCAATCAACAATTCTGACGTCAGCTCGTCCCCTCCTTTTCTTTTTTCATGATTCTGCGCGCGTGTGGAGCCGCTTCGCGGTGGCGCGCGGCAGCTCCGCGGAAGCTGCGTAGCAGCTTCCGCCGAGCTGCTGCTGCAGGTGTTCTGTCAACTGCAGCAGCAGCTGCGTTGCTGCGTGTGCAGCGGTGGCAGCAGCGGCTGCGCGGCTGCTGCTGCGCGCTGCAGCTGCTGGCTGCCGCCACCGCGCGCTGCTGCTGCTGCCGTTGCTGCTGCTGCCGCTGCTGCTGCTACCGCTACTGCGCTGCTGCTGCCGCCGCGACTGCCGCTGCTGCTGCTATGCCGCTGCCGCCGTTGCCGCTGCTGCGCTGCTGCTGCCAACGCTGCTGCTACGCTGCTGCTGCCGCCGCTGCTGCCACGCTGCTGCCGCGGCCGCTGCTGCTGCGCTGCTGCTGCTGCCGCCTCTGCTGCTGCGGCTGTGGGAGGGCGGGTGCACGCACTACAGCCGCCACACACCTCTGTGTGGTGGTACACGCCGCTGTTGCTGCCTCTGCAGCTGCGATCTCACATGGTGGGTGGAGTGCGTTGACGGCGACCGGCCGTCTCCAACAGACCCCAGAGACTCTGCTGCAGCGGTGACTCTCACTGCTGCTGCTCTGCTGCGTCTCTGCTGCACAGCTAAGTGAGAACTGTGTCTCTGCTCTGATACCATGAGAGAGTGCGTAGAAGCTTCCTAGCGACACAGCCGCTGACCGGCCGGCGGCCTGATCAGACGGTGACGACGGTCACAGGTCGTACATGAGAAAGTGCGTAGAAGCTTCCTAGCAACACGGCCGCTGACCGGGCGTCAGTGCCTAGTCAGACGGTGACCACAGTTACAGGTCGTACACACAACGGCAAGAGTTTGGCTAGGAGACACAAGTCAAAGTGTTAGAATGCTTCAATATAGCATATGCAGAGAGAGATGACAACTGACAGGTCCAGGGCATGAATACCTGCCGCGGCACACGGCGGGTGTCGCACGCGGCAGTCCAAGAGCTGTCCTAAAACCGGCCCAAAACCACTGTTTTGGCCGTAACTCTGCGCACACATGTGAGAATCCTACGCCGTCTGAACCTAGACGTGCAGAATCAAAAGACGCACGCAACGACTGGTCACATGCATGCATCCATCGACTAACAACGAGTATGCAATGCAAAAACAT
>SZWC01001118.1:136966-193817 GCA_023375785.1 Penium margaritaceum
ATGGACCATCAAACCGTACAACTCCAACTCCCTGTACAGGCAACGACTGACCAGACCCTGTGCGAACAGACCGAACGGACGCAACGGGACCGAGCACAACGAAGTCACTACGACGACAGGTCATGTGATGGGTGGCCCCTGAGTCAATAATCCAGGTGCCACCCGGCTCACGACCAATCGTCGACACTGAGCAATGTGCCAAAGAACACTCTGCCTCTGCTGGACGCTCAGCAGAGGACTCGGGACAACGACGAACAATACGGGTTTGTGACTCATCAAGCCAGTCGGTACTGTCAGGTCCATCCTCATCGCAAGCCATCATAGCTCCACCACAAGCATCATCACGAGCAACAGACGCAGTAAGACAAGCTGTATCGAGACCACTCGACTGTGACAACATACTCGCACCTCCCTGAGTACGAAGCACCAGCAGCTGACAAAGCTCCGCGATCGTGCGATCCCGAGGGTCCACATCACCGCTGCCGCCTGATGAAACGGATACGTCTGCTGCACTCGTGGTCGCGGCACGCCCAGTCCATGTGTCACTCGAGGAAATCCGCTACGTGTGTGCCGCCTGAAGGGCACGCATGATCCAAGTCCAGTCAAGGGGCTCCTCACACTCCGTGTAGCGGTGAGCGCTTCCACAGTTGTAGCAGTGGACAGAACGTCCACTGCCACTACTCGCCGGCTACTGCTGCTGCTGTTGCTATCCCTTCCCACATCGCTTCTTCCCCTTCTTCCCCTGTGTGGCCGCTGCAACGCCCTGAGTGTGGCCGCTTGGGGTAGAGGAGGAGGAAGCGGTCAAGGTGGGACTGGTGAGCAGGGACAGAGGCGTAGGAGGGGTCGCAGTCACTGCTGCATGAAGTGGACCCTGCTGATGGGCAATGGCAGCCTCATGAGCCGATGTGGCCTGGATGAAGTAGCGATGGGCCCAAGGAAGCAGCTGTAGTGACTTTGACAACTCAGAGAGAGCCACACGATCGAAGCCCGTAAAGAGCTTCACGTGGTCCAAATGCGCCCCCATCATGATGGTGTCGAGTGCCCACAACTGCGTCCCGCCACCGGTCCCAAGGCGCGTGTAAAGGCGCATCGCATGCCTCCAGTAGTCAGCTGCAAGCTCCGTGGGACCCTGACGGAGGGAGAGAAACTCACGTAGTCGTGCCGCCCTCGTGGCATGAGTCTCCGCAGCGAGAAGTGTCAGGGCCAGCTCCCACCCCTGACGTGGATCTGCTCCAGTCCCGGTCCCGGTCTCACCGAGAAAGGGTCAGAAGTCGACCACAGTCTCCCCCGGCATGGCGTAGAGGAGACCCCGCATCGCTCTCGCTGCTCTTTGGATCTGGTGAGCGTCGCGGGTCTGGTACTGGCTGTGGTAGTAAGGCTAGACACCCTCAGAATCGGCCCACACCTGAAACAAGGTCTCCCAGCAATCGAAGCCCTCCTCACTATTGTAATGGGGTGGAGGTGTCTCAAAGTCCTTCGGTCTCCGCTCCGTGGGGAGGGTGACCTCAGGCTCGGGAGACGGTGGACGGGGTATGGGGAGCCCACCAGTGAGAGAAACGCCACCAAAGGTGAACGCTGCTGAACGACGTGGCTGATCCTGATGGCGAGAGGGTGGCGGAGTGGGAGGCTGTGATCCTAAACGTAACTCACGGATGCGCTCCTGAAGCACACGAATCTCGTGCTCGCGTGAGTCATCCTCAATCTCCTCCTCATCCTAGGAGTCCACCTGTGATGAGTGATGCTGAGGCCGCGGCACTGTGTAGGGTGTAGACTGCTGAGCAGATGGTGCAGCTCTAGTAGATCCTCTAGGTGGCTGCTGTGAGGCCATCAAACGGCCCCGCAGTAACTCAGTGATCTCCTACAATGCGTCGGACTGCCTCTGCTGCTGTCGGTGCATCTCGTCCTGTGACCGACGAAGCTCGTTGATCATGCGGGACTGCGACCGCGGACTCATAACGCCCGAAGAGGAGGAAGAGGGGTCAACGAGTCCCTTGTCCTTGTCACGGACCGGCGCCATCGCAATGCTAAGTATGGGGCCGAACGTCGAAAATACTCCAAACAAGAAACTGACAGTGTTTCTCGAGGAGTTAAAACATCCAGAAAAATTGACGTTTTGACCCCAAAACTGCTGACGTCAGCACAGTGTATGATGACGTTAGCGATTTTACGCTAGCAAAAAAAAATGCTAGCGTTTTTTTTGCTAGCGTTTTTTACGCCAGTGATTTTTTTTTTGGAGGTCACGTGAACCCCGCGTGACCGGTAGGGGTGACCTCATCACCCCTTGCTCGCGGCTACGCAGGGGCTGCGCAGGCCTGCGCAGGCCTGCGCAGTGCCACGTAGGCCTACGTAGTGCTGCACAGCTTCTGCGTAGATGCGCAGCACTACTGTGCAGCAGCAGTGCTGCGCAAGCTCACCGCTGCTGCTGCGGCGGATCTGCTGCTACGTGGCTGTAGCCGCTGCCGCTGCTGCTATGCTTCTGTTGTCGCTGCTACTGCTTTGCTGCTTCTGCTGCGCTGCTGGTGCTGCTTGCGGGTGCTGATGCTGTCGCAGCTGCAAGCTGCTGCCGCCGCTGTCCGCTGCCACTGCTCGCAGCTGCCGCCGCAAGCTGCTGTTGCGAGCTGCTACTCCTTTTATTTCTTTTGTACAGGCTGGCAATCATACAAGGCTGCTGCTGCAACCCGGTGCTGCTGCTGTTGGCCGGCGTGGCTGCTGGATCTCGTCACTGCCACGGCTCCACTTGCTACGGTGGTGGCGATTGCGTGGTGACGTTGCTGCTACCAAAGTCGGCTACGACGGGTCCCAAGATGTGGCGACGACGGTGAATCTCACTACTGCTGCCTGTGCTACGTCTCTGCGGCGCAACTCAGCGAGAGGGGTCTCGCTGCTCTGATACCATGAGAAATTTCTAGGAAGCTTCCTAACCTTGTTGCTGTTGACATGGCGACACTGTCCAGTCAGCTAGCGCACTAGCAAGCAAGCAGGTGCAAGAAACAGCAAGGATCAGGCGAGGGAGACGCGCAAAGTCTCATAAGCTTCAATAGCTTAGTAATGCAGAGAGAAATGACAAGTGACAAGCACTCAGCATAAATACCTGCCGCGGCACACGGCGGGTGACACACGCTACAGTGTCAGTTTGTCCTAAAACCGGCTCAAAACCACTGTTTTGGCCGCAACTCTGCGCACAGACATCCAAACGCAACACCGTCTAAACCTAGAGATGCAGAATCTTGAGCCGGACGCTACGAATGGTCACACTTACAAGTCCGGCATCGATCGGTGGACGGACAATGCAAAACACACAAATCGGGCTCAAGAGCCAGTCCACAGAGAAAACTCTAGCACCTACAGAAAAACTGCAGAGCACCCCAGCAAGCACCCGGGACGTCATGGCAACCGTCTGGCAGCTGCTGATGGCTGGATCCACCAACCGTCAGTGCTCTGGCGCCAGTTGGGCCCGCATCAGGGATCTGCACGAGCATGGACACAGCCGAGTGGTCACAGTAAGCTGTATAAATGGACGGAAACACCTCATAGCACAACATGCCCTCCCCACGGAGCGGCAACCCAAGGACTTTGAGACACCACCTCCACGGTACATCAGTGAGGACGGCTTTGACAGCTGGGAGATCCTCTTTCAGGCTTGGGTTACTTCAGAGGGCGTGTGGCCCTACTACCACAGCCCGTATCAGCCCATAGACCCAGCACAGGTACTGACAGCAGCCAGGGCGATGCGCGGACTCCTCTATGCCATGCCATGCGAGACCATCGTCGACTTCTGCCCCTTCCTTGGCGAGCGCGGCACAGGCACGGGCGCTGACCCACGCGGGGGTTGGGATCTGGCCTTATCCCTGTTGGCCGCAGAGATGCACACCACCCATGCAGCACTCATTTGTGCTTTTCACTCTCTTCGTCAGGGGCCTACAGAGCCTGCAGCTGATTACTGGCGACGTGCCATGCGCATCTACACGCGCATTAGGACCTCCAGAGGCACACAGCTGTGGGCGCTCCATACGATGATGCTCGGAGTTCACCTTGAGTATACTGACATGTTCACATGGTACAGCGACGCTGTCCTCGAGCCCTTTTTAGCCACTCTGCAGCTTCTCCCTTGGGCCCATCAGCTCTTCCTCTAGGTGACTTCAGCCCGCGAGGAAGTAGTGGCCCATCAGGAGACTTCCCTTGCTACAGCAGTCGTCGCATCACCACCATCATCCCTCCTACAGTCTCCTTCTTCATCCTCCATCACATCCTCGTTTTCCTCCTCCTCTTCGGCCCCGCCCACACCCACTCAGACACAGGGTGTTGAAGCAGCAGCTGAGGGGAAGAAGAAGAAGGGGAAGCGTGGATCATGTCAGTAGCAGTCACAGCAGCAGTCTTCCTCCAGTGGTAGTAGCAGACGTTCTATTCACTACTACAACTGTGGAGGCGTCCATCGCTACACCGAGTGCCAGCAGTCCCTCGACTGGGCGCGGATTACTCGTGGGCTCGAGGCTGCACACGCCCTCTGTTCCACGTCCAGCACGACATCCTCGCCATCCTCCGGTCGCATGGCGGCCACGACTGCAGCTGTTCCCGCTTCTCCACTAGCGAGTAGCAGCGATCTGGACCCACGTGACTGCACCATCGCAGAGCTCCGACACCTTCTGGCGCTCCGCTTTCAGGGAGGTGTGTGTTGTTATCATCGGGTGGTCCACAAACTGTCTGTCCGTCTGTTCTTGTGACTCGTGACAACGCGTGTGGGGGAGGATAGTCAGCATGTGATGATGATGGGCCTGACTGCACCGATTGGGTTAATGAGTCTCATCTTTGTATCCTACGTCGTTCCTCCCCACTGACGCCTCAGCGTCCCTCTGATGCCGAGTGTTCCGTTGCCCGTTGTACAGTGACATCCACCAGTCTTGACTCCAGTGGCACTTGTGTCATCGATTCTGGTGCCACCCATCACATGACGTGTCGTTGTAGTGATTTTGTCGTTCTCGGTCCTGTTACATCTGTCCGTTCCGTCCGTACAGGCTCTGGTCAGTCCTTGCAAGTCCATGGTGTTGGGGTTGTATGTTTTGACGGTCCGTCTGCACCCCTGTACCTTTCTGACGTGTTGTTTGTGCCTGACCTTGAGCTTAGCCTGCTTTCTGTGCGTGCCTGCACACTGATGGACCTCTCTGTGGAGCATACCGCAGACTCAGTGACTGTGACTGCTACTGACACTCGCAGTGTTGTCCTTCGTGCCTCTGTCGTAGATGATCTGTTTCGCGTCTCTCTTACCTCCTCCCCTTGCTCCCTTTCCTCCTCCGCTCGGGTTTTTGTCACTGGTATTCTGTCTCCGGAATACCAGCGATTGCTTCATCGTCCTCTGTGTCACGTGGACACCGATACTGTGTCAAAGATCATTCGGACATAGCCAGCTCTCGGTCTTGATGCGGCTTCTTTTGAGCAGCCACCCAAGACCGACTGTCTCTTTTACACTCAGGGGAAGATGCACAGATGCACATACCCTGACTCTCGTTCCCGAGCGCTTCGGCCTCTCGAGTTAGTGCACTCGGACCTTCTCGGTCCTCTTCCGGTCAAGTCCCTATCTGATCGGGGCCGGTATGTTCTGACTCTGACTGATGACTTTACCCGGATGCGGTGGTTCTACAGCCTGCGTCAGAAGAGCGACGCCACCCTTCTGGTTCGACTCTGGCTAGTGATGGCTGAGCGTCATTCACGTCACACGCTGCATATGTTCCGCTCGGATCGCAACGGTGAGTTCCTTGGCAAGATGGACGGATTCTTTGCCGAGCACGGGATTTTGCACCAGGTCTTCGCTCCTGCTACCCCTCAGCAGAACGGTGTTTCCGAGGGCTGGAACCGCGCCATGGAGGATGCGGTTCGCACTATGCGGTCTGAATGCGGTCTCCCTGAGTCCTTCGCTTTTGAGGGCTTTGCCTACATGACATGGGTCTGGAAGTGCCTCCCGCACGGTCCGCTTCCGGACCATGTTACACCGTATGAGCTTTGGTTTGGACATCGTGCCGACCTTCGTCTCGCTCACGTGTGGTATACTGAGGACCAGCAGGGGTCCAAGGTCTCACCTCGGGGCCGCTGGTGTGCCTTCGTCGGCATTTCCCCGCGGTCGAAGGCTTGGCGCTTCTGGGACCCTACTCGTCGTCGCGTCATTGAGTCCCGCGACGCACTCTTTTTTGAGTCTCTCACATACCGTGACCTGACTTCAATCACAGCCCTCTCCGCCATGCATGTTCCTACCTGTGAGGGTTCTCGGCGGATGGGGGAGACTTCTACGCCAGAGAGCACCTCTCATCAGGCTAATGTCTCCGCTCGAGCCCCTTTCACCTCTCGGTCTCCGGCCCTTGATGACCCGACGATCATCGCCGTCGGTCCAGAGACCTCGCCTGTAGAGCTTGTTTCACACCCCACAGGTTTCCCTGCTTCAGCTCCTGCGCCGAATTCTACACCAGTACCTGCGTCACCCGGCACTCCTGTCTCTGTGTCTGGTCTAGTCTCGCCTACCTCCGTACCTCCGTCTACCGGCACCCCTGCCTCTGTGTCAGGTCCAGTCTTGCCTGCTCCCGCTGTCACATCCAGCCCCGTGTCCCCCACACATGCGTCTCCTCACACGGCATCACCGACTACCTTGCCTCAGCCCCCACCAGCTGTGGTCATGCCTGTCCCTGAGCCTGAGGTGCGCCCCTCAAGCTCAGGTTACTCCTGTGAGCCTGGTGGCCGTCTTTGACCACTGGATTCCGGAGCTCAGCGAGCGTCGGGCCCCGCACCCAGGCGCCCCTCTCGCAGCATCATGAGTGGTGACCCCGGCACAAAGGCCCTAGGCCTGAGTGTCCGCACTGGGCTCACAGAGGTACATCCAGCGTGCCCCGTAGGGCACGATCTAATCAATTGCGAGTTCCATATCGCGTGTGATGCAGCAGCTGATCTTGTGGTCGTCCGGCCTAGTACCGAGGCATGTGCCCTTGCCACGCAGAGCTCTCCCTCTATGGCGCGGGACCCGGGTACCCTTGAGGGAAGCTCTCTCATCACAGGATGCTGACGCTTGGCGAGCTACCTGCGAGGATGAGCTTCGCGCTATGCGGGAGCATACAGTCTACGAGCTCGTCGACCTTCCGCCTGGGAGGAAGGCTATTCAGGTTAAGTGGGTCTTTTGCAAGAATGTGAAGCCAGATGGCTCACTGGAACGCTACAAGGCCCGCTTGGTCGTCAAGGGGTACTCTCAGATTGAGGGCGTTGATTACACTAACACTTTTACCCCTGTCGGCCGCATGACCTCAGCTCGAGCTCTGTTCGGTGTAGTGGCTCAGCATGACTAGGAACTGCACCAGATGGATGTGAACAATGCATTCCTCCATGGCTCTCTGGATGAGGAGATTTACGTGGCTCAGCCACCAGGCTTTGAGGATGGTGACAAGGTTTGGCGCTTGCGCAAGTCCTTGTACGGCCTCAAGCAGTCTCCGCGGTGTTGGAACCGGGAGATTACCGGCACTTTGACTGGTGCGAGATATGTACAGAGCGAGGTAGATCCCTCTCTCTTCATCCTACGGACACCCGAGCGGTTCACCGCCATCCTGGTCTATGTCGATGACCATATGATCGCGTCTCTGTCCGTAGAGGCCGTGAAGGAGGCCAAGGCTGTCCTTTAGACTGCCTACAGGATAAAGGACCTCGGTCCTGCATCGGTGTTTCTTGGTATGGAGATCGTGCGAGATCGTAGGCGCCGGACGCTGTTGCTAAATCAGGCCAGATATGCACGAGTCATGGGGGAGCGCTTCAGCAATCTCCTTGGTGCAGTGCCCACCGCTTCCATACCTCTTACACCTGATGGGCAGGATGCCCTGAAGGTGGATGATCCCACACAGTTGGGGGAGACAGTGGACGTGACCTTGTACCTCCGTCTCATCGGACCTCTGATGTACCTAGCCACTACCACACGTCCTGACATCGCTTTTTGTTGTCAACCTACTCGCTCAGTTCTTACAGGCTCCTCGTGCTAGAGCCCTTCACGCGGCTGTGCGATTGGTGTAGTACGTGGTCTCCACACCGTACCTTGGACTCTGCTTTCGTTGGCAGTGTTCGATGGTCCTTGACGGCTACACTGATAGCGACTAGGCTTGGAGCCCAGATTGACGCATCCGTACTGTCTACGTGTTCCTGCTCGGTGGTATCGTTCTATCTTGGCATAGCGGGAAGCAAGGCTGCATCG
This sequence comes from Penium margaritaceum, assembly GCA_023375785.1. Taxonomy (NCBI): domain Eukaryota; kingdom Viridiplantae; phylum Streptophyta; class Zygnematophyceae; order Desmidiales; family Peniaceae; genus Penium; species Penium margaritaceum. The sequence goes on from SZWC01001118.1 coordinate 145,176, forward strand.
CACGTAGCTCGTCGGAGGCAGAGTACATTGCTTTGGGCGCAGGGGCTACTGAGGCGGTATGGCTGCAACGCCCGTTTCTTGAGCTTGGTCAGTCAGTACCCGCCATTGTGCTTCGTTGTGACAACGAGAGTGCTCTCGCCATTGTGGAGAACTCCAGTTTCCTTCATGCTCATACGAAGCACATTGTGGGTGAGCATCACTTTGTGCGTGATCTGGTGGAGCGACACGTGATCTTCTTCATGTGGGTTGGCACTGACATGAAGCGTGCTGATTTCTTGACAAAGGCACTAGCTCGCGGAAAGTTCATGGTGGCCATTCGTTCCGTCGGGCTTCGCCCCATGCCTGAGGGTGGTTGAGTGTGGGATGTGTATTTGTGTCTCATCTGTTTCACACTCACTATTGTACTTGTCCCAGTGCTTCACGTGTATGGACATGCGTACCATCGGGTCATGGGGGAGTGTTGTGATTTGTGATGTTCCTGTACAGTCTGCTGTGACCACTCGGCCGTGTCCAAACTCGTGCAGATCCCTGAGGCGGGCCCTCGTGACATTGGAGGGATGACGGGCGGTGGACTACCAGCTTGGAGCTGGCCGACTACCATTCCAGAGCCCCGGACACCGCCGGGACTCCTTGTTGTTTCCTTGCAGCCGGCATGAGTCTTTTCGGCGGACTGGCCATAAGCCCGGTTTGCATGTTTTTGCATTGCATGTCCACCGTTTGATGATGGATGCATGTATATGACCAGTCGTAGCATCCATCTTGTGATCCTGCACGTCTAGGTTCAGACGGCGTAGCATTCTGACATGTGTGCGCAGAGTTATGGCCAAAACAGTGGTTTTGGGCCGGTTTTAGGACAGCTCTTGGATCGCCGCGTGCGACACCCGCTGTGCGCCGCGGCAGGTATTTAGGCCATGGACGTGTCATTTGCTATCTCTCTCTGCAAATGCTATTGAAGCATTCAGACACTTTGCCTTGTGTCCCCTAGCCAAACTCTTGCCGTTGCGTGCACGACCTTTGACTGTCGTCACCGTCTGATCAGGCACTGACGCCTGGTCAACGGGAGTGTTGCTAGGAAGCTTCCTTCTATCTTCTCACCGTGTACATCTGGTAAGTAGAACTTCCCCCTCTTTTAGCTACGACATGCCGGCACGCGTACAGTTGTGGCCCGGTGACGACGATGGTAGCCATTGATGAGATGATCGACGTCTCGGGGGTTCTCCTAGGGTTCCTAGCTGTTATGCGCAACGTCGTAACCGTGCCACTAAAGGAGATATCGTACTAGTATCTGAAATATGTTTTAATTGAGTTTTTGCACGTCTTTTTGGCTTTGTCCCATGTTCAGTCACCTACATATGTCTGTGTGAGAAGATACGTGGAAGCTTCCTAGTGACACAGCCGCTGACTAGGTGTCAGTGCTTGGTCAGTAAGCACGCAGAGAAATCCGAGAGACGCTGTACATGTCATCCACAACAAAGGTACGAAGAACAACACTACGGGTGTCAATAGCAGTCACTGTCGGAGAATCTGCAGTGTGCTCCACAGAGAGTCCCATTAATGTGCAGGCACGTTCAAAAAGCAAACTGAGCTCAAGGTCATGCACAAAAATCACCTTGAAAAGATAGAGGGGGCGAGACGGACCATGGAAGCACACAACCCCAATACCCTGGACTGGCAAGGATTGACCAGACCCTGTGAGGACGGAACAAATAGACGCAATTGGACTGAGAACAATGAAGTCACTACGCCGACGGGTCATGTGATAAGTGGCACCAGAATCGATGATTAAAGTGCCACCGGGATCACGAGTGGAGGACATCACTATACAACGGGCAATGGAACACTCGGCCTTAGATGGGCGCTGGGCAATAAGTAAGGAGGAACAAAAAAGGGCACAAAGGTGAGACTCCTGAATCCAATCGGTACTGTCAGGCACATCGTCATCACATGCCAGCTGCGTCCCCCCACACGAGTCATCACGAGCAACAAGGAAAGATGAACAAACAATCTGTGGACCATTCGGCTGTGACAACACACTTGCACCTCCCTGAACGCAAAGCGCCAGAAGGTGACAGAGCTCGGCGATGGTGCGGTCACGTTGGTCCGGATTGCCACTGCTCACCGGTGGTGAAGTGAGAACTGCTGCAGTCATGGTCGCCGTGCGCCTAGAGGATGTGCTGCTCGACGTAGACTATAGTGCATGGGTAGCTTGAAGCCCACGAGTGATCCGTGCCTAGTCAAGCGACTGCTGGCACTCGGTGTAGCGATGAGCACCTCAACAATTGTAGTAGTGAACAGAGCGTCCAATGCTACTACCCGATGACTGCTGCTGCTGTGGCTGCTACTGGCCCGAACCGTACCTCCGTCTCCCCTTCTTCCCTTGTACTACTGCCGCCACACCCTGTGTCTGAGTCAGGGTAATCGGGGTGGAAGAGGAAGAGGAGGACGTGCCTGAGGATGGAGGAGTAGACTGTAGGAGGGGCGTCGATAGTGATGCGATGACTGCTCCAACAAGGGGACTGACCTAATGAGCTACGGCTACCTCACGGGCGGGAGTCACCTAGAGGAAAAGCTGATGTGCCGAACAAAGAAGCTACAAAGAGGTGGAGTAGGGCTCGAGCACGGCGTCGTTATACCTCGTGAAGATGTCTGCGTGCTCATGGCAAACTCCAAGCATGATCGTGCGGAGTGCCTACAATTGTGTACCTGAGGTCCCAAGGCACGTGTGGATGCGCATGGTGCGTCTCCAGTAGTCAAATGCACACTCGGAAGGTCCCTGACGAAGGGATTGAAAGGCACGAATGTGGGTGGCGCGGGTGGCGTGCGTCTCTGCAGCAAGCAGGGATAATGCTCGGTCCCAGCCTCCACGTGGATCAGCACCTGTGCCTGTGGCGGCCTCTCTAAGAAACGTGAGTAAGTCTACGATGGTCTCACGCGGCATGGCATGAAGGAGTCCGCGCATTGCCTTAGTCGTTGTGAGCACATGTGCGCGATCTGTAATCTGATACGGACTGTGGTAGTAGGGACGCACTCCCTTTGAAGTGGCCCAAACCTGGCAAGGGATCTCCCAGCAGTCAAAACCGTCCTCACAAACACACCGTGAGGTCGTTGTCTCAAAATCCTTGGGTTGATGCTATGTAGGGAGAGCAACCACAGGCTGAGAAGGACGAGGGATGGGGAAGACACTAAGAAGAGGAAAGTCGTTGGGGTGGAGATCAGGCGAGGATTGAATCTTGGGGTGAGAAGAACGAAACGTGTGTGGGGGCCGAGAGCTCATCTAAAGCTGGCGAAAACACTCTTGAAGCACACATATTTCACTCTCGTGAGAGCCGCCCTCCATGCCTGGCATGTCAAGGTCCTCATCCCAAGGATCGAGAGATGGTGGGTCGCGTCCTGCTCCTGTCACCGGTGCTAGTGCTAACTGTTGTGCGGAGGGTGCGATACCGACCGCTCCCTCGGAGGTCTGCAGTGGGGCCGTGGACTGACCACGAAGAAGCTTAGTGAGCGTACGAATGGCGTCAGTCTGCTCGTGCTATAGACGACACATCTTGTCCTTTTGGCTCTGCAGGTCCTCAATAGCTTGCGAGCGTGGGCTCATGACCCTTGAGGAGGAAGAAGAGAGGTCTTGTGGTCTCTTGCCCTTATCACCGGCTAGAGCCATGTTAGCGCTCAGTATGGGCCAGAATGTCAAACTGGTCGGATTGTAGAACCGTCAGCATTTCTCGAGGAATTGAAACGCTGGCAACTTTTGACTTTTCCAAGCAAACATTTGACTAAGGCAAGTGCTGACATCAGCAAGGGTTTGCTGACATCAGCATGGATCTGATGATGTCAGCAAGAAAAAATGCAGACGCCGAGACATCCCTCCTTGTTTTTCTTGACTACCCTCGCGGTTGTTGCCTTGCTGCGTGGGGACGGCTGCTCCGCAGGAATCGCGCGGACGATATGTAGAAGCTCCGTAGTACCTTCCGCTCGGCTGCTGATGCTGTTGCATTGGCACCTACAGCAGGAGCCGCACGGCTGTGTGCGCAGCTGTGGCAGCAGCTACACACTGTTGCTGCTGTTGCTGCGCAGTACGTCTGCTGCATGCTGCTACCGCCGCGTGTAGCGACTACGTTGCTACTATGTTGCGTTGATGCTGTTGTGGCTAATGTATGCCGCTACTGCTGTTGATCAATGCTGCTGCTGCTGCACGCTGTTGCTGCCTGCCGCTACTGATGCTGCCGCTGCACAACGGTGCTGCACGCTGCTCTTGCTGTGCGCTGCTCCTGCTGCGTGCTGCTCTTGCTGTGCGCTGCTCCTGCTGCGCGCTGTTGCTACTACGCGCTGCTACTGCTGTTGTACGCCGCCGCATGCTGCTGTAGCGACCTACTACCACCGCTGCTAGTACCAATGTCAACAGCTACTAGCGGCTGCCGCTTGCTATAGCTACTACCTGCTAGTGCTAACGGCTGCTGCTGATGCACTCTCACGTGCTGTAGGTGGATGGTGTCGACGACCGTCGACTGTCATCGAAAGGTCTCAGTGGATCGGCTGCAGCTGTGACGCTCACTGCTGCTGCTCTGCTTGGTCTCTGCTGCATAGCTCGGCGAGAACTATCTCACCGCTCTGATACCACGAGAAGATGCGTGGAATCTTTCTAGCAACAAAGCCACTCACTGGGCGTTAGTGCCTGGTCAGACAGTGATGACAGTCACAAGTCGTACACACAATGGCAAGGGTCTGGCTAGGAGACACAAGACAAAGTGTCATAATGCTTCAATAGGATTTGTAGAGAGAAATGACAAATGATAGGTCCATGACATAAGTACCTGCGGTGGCGCACAGCGGGTGTCGCACGCAGTAGCACAAGATCTATCCTAAAACCGGCCCAAAACAACTATTTTGGCCGTAACTCAGCACAGACATGTGAGAACGCTATGTCGTCTGAACCTAGACATGCAGAATCACAGGCCACACCCTACGACTGGTTTCATACATGCATTCAGCATCGAACGGTGGACACACAATGCAAAAACACACAAATCGGGCGCACGGCCATCCCACCGGTAAACTCCTAAGTGCTGCAGAAAAATCTACAGGAGGCCGCGAGCAGCGTCCAGAGCTCTAAGACGGTCATCGGTCAACTCCAAACTGGTTGTCTGCCACCTGACAACGCAGCGGTACCACCAGGGTTTGCATCAAGGATCTGCACGGGTATGGACATGGCCGAGCGGTCACAGTAAACTGTACGGGTCGACAGGAATGTCACAAATCACAACACCTTGTCCCTAAGTTGTGTCACGTCTGTGTTTCGTATTTTTTCCCTAGCCTCCCTCGTGTGTGTGCGGCACATACAAGGCAATTACGACAACTTTGCGCGAGACCTCAGGTACAACACCGACATGTGCAGTCAGCACGCTTCGAGGAATGACTGCACACTTGGGTGTCAAAGTTTGAAGTTCGAGGTTGGAACTTTGAGCTTCGACAGTCGCACACATGGCCGGGGTCGAGACGGACCTCCTGAAAAAAGAAAAAATTATCTCCTTGTGTCAAACACAGATGTATTATTTTCTCCTTGTCTGTAGTTCATGTAGCTCCACAACTATTTGTCTTCATATTTTTCACTTTTTGACTCATCCTTTTAAGTACTAGTATGGTATTCTCTTGTCTTGCCTCGTCGTCAATGGCTTGGGATGTCCTTGATGACATACTCCATGTCTTCATCCACTTGAACGGGAGCCAGAGGAGGGACACCTCTCTTGGGGAGGTTCTCTCTGGGGTTCGGTAGTGCTTAAGTCTGCAAGCATGGAACACCGGATGAACTTGCATAGTGTCGGAGAGTTTGAGTCGTGCAACCACAGGGGTTTGCATGTGTCCGGTCTCAAATAGTCCCAACCATCGGGGTTTGGGCTTCAGATAGTCAGCTCTGCGGATGTTAATGTTTGTAGAGTTGCGGAGGACTCGGTCCCCAACGACAAATACGTTGTCGCTACGATATCGGTCTGCTGCTTGCTTCATCGCTGCTATGTCTTCGCAAACATTTGTCGTGTGTTGTCCTAGATGGTGGTGAAGTCTCAGCATTGAACGTCAACTTCAGGAATGTTGCTGTGACATCATAGTCCGACTGGTGTGGATGGATGTTTACCGTACACCACTTCAAACGGAATTCTACCTGTTGCGGTGGAAAATGCCGAATTGTATATATGATTTCAATGGTCAGAAGTTTTTTTTTCCCAATCCGTCTCGTGAGGTTTGCAGAATGTTCGGAGAAGTGGTTCAAGTGTCTGATTGGTCCGCTCGGTTTGACCAACGGTATGAGGATGAAACGCCGTTGAAAGTTGAATTCTGCTGTCGTCGCGATTCACCAGTTTGCGCCAAAAACAGCTGGTGAATTGACCGTCTCCGATGCTTGTGATGGTTCTCGGTACGCCGTGTAACCGCACGATGTTGTTTAGAAACAGTGGTGATGTTCCCTTGGTGGTGACGGTGGTCTTTGTAGGGATGAAGTGGGACATTTTGGAAAGCCTGTCAACGTCCACGAGGATAACGTTATATCTCTCAGGTGTGACTGCCAATACTTTGATGAAGTCCATGGAGATGTCTGCCCATGGTTCCATCGGAATAGTGAGCGGTTGTAGAAGTCCGGGTGGCATCGTGCGATGGAATTTTTTTCGCTGACATGTGTCAGAGGTTTTGCAGAAGTTGGCCACGTCGCATTGCATCCTGTCCTACCAATAGTTTTTCTCTAGCTTCTTTAGCATCTTGTCCTCTCCGAAGTGTCCACCTGGTCCGGTGTCGTGGCACTCTTTGAGCAGCATACAACGAAGTTCGTCGTTTGGGGGAACGACCACCTGGCAAGTGAAACGTCGTTGCCAGTAGGGTTCGTTGAACCAGAATTTTGCTTTATCATATCCGTCATGCTGATTGTAGCCTCGTCCGAATAGTCACTCTAGGTATGGGTCTCACTATATGTGTAGGGTTGCCACGTCAGCTATAAAATCTGGTTGGCGGCTGAGTGTATCCGCCAGATTGATTTTGCTCAGCCAGTACTTGATATCATAGTGAAACTCGGATCAAAGGAATTCCATCCATCGGGTTTGACATTGACTGAGATTTGGCTGCGTCTTCAAATACTTTAACGCATGGTGGTCGGTGCACAGGATACATCAGGAACACTCTGGATAGCATCACCACGTCTTGAACACGTGCACAACCACGAGCATCTCCTTCTTGTGTACTGCATAGTTGAGTTCCGGCCCTCATGTCTTTTGAGACATGTAGGCTACCGGTTGTTCGCCATTGCCATGCTCTCGTAGAAGGACCGCGCCAATGGCTCACTCTGATGCATCCATGGCCATGACGTAGTCGACCGTTGGATCGGCTAATCGTAGGGCTAGCACCAAGGTCAGTGCGCTTCGCAAAGTAGTGAATGTTTCTTGTTTGCTGTATCCCCATCGGCACTCGTTTGATTTTTTAGTGAGGTCGGAAAGAGACGCTGACACTCGGGCATAGTCCCGTACGAATCACCATCAGTAATCGCACAATCTGAGAAAAAACTTGACTTTCTCAAACGTTGGTCGGCGTCGGCCAATCAGCGACTGCTGCCACCTTCTTTGGATCCATGCTGATCCGTCCACCATTGATGACGTGACCTTGAAACTCGATCGAACGATGACCAAAGTCGCATTTTGAGAGTTTTCAAAAAAATCTCTCTTTGTAAAACTTTCAGGACTTTTCGAAGATGTCCATCATGCTCCTCCAGGATGCGGCTGTAGCCCACAGTGTCATCCAGGTACACCACAACAAAATCTTTAGGTTAAGGATGGAAAATGTTGTTAATTGCCGCCATAAACGTTGTTGGGGCGTTTGTGAGTCCAAACGGCTGGATCACGAACTCAAAGTGCTCGTAGCGGGTTCAGTATCTACGTCTGAAACACGCATCCGGTGATATCCGCTGCGTAATTCTATTTTGCTGAAAAATTGGGCCACTCGGAGTTGGTCAACAAGCTCCTCAAGCTCAAGAAAGGGGGTAGTTGATCTTGATGGTAGCGTCGTTCAACGCCCCATAATCCACGCACATCCGCATCTTGCCAGTTTTCTTTTTTACGAATGTTACCGGTGCAGAGTATGGTGACGTGGATGGGCGGATGAACCCCTGAACGAGCATCTAGTAAAGCTGCTTTTTCAGCTTAGTCAGCTCGTGATCACTCATTTGATAGGTCCCTTGAACCGTAGGTCTGCTGCCTGGCTTTAGTTGGATGCGATGGTCAATGTGGCGTTGAGGAGGTATGGTTCTCGGGATTTTGTTGGGGAAGACGTTTGCAAACTCCTCGATGAGTGATGGGAAGTTTTCAGGTACCATCACGAACGTTATCGATGCCGATGAGGTTGATAAGTTCGATGATGAGTCAGCTCCTGCCAATATTGCTTCTCCCATTGTCTTGAGATGTATGAGCCACGCACGATCTCCTTGTCGTATGTAATGCTTGGCCATGTTGAGCGGTATCGGCTGTACAGGTTGTCATTGTTTGGCTTCCGCAACTTCAATTGCTGCTTCCACTTTCAACTTCCGTCCCACATGTGGAAGTTGTTGTTTGGTGCCGTCAATCTCAACGTAGAAATTGCCGCTGTTCCATTTGACCTGTGGATTGTGCCGGTAAAAGAAATCTCGTCCAAGGATGATTTTGTGATCGCTCATTGAACAAGACCTCTACATCGTTACATCATGTAGATCTCCCACTTGTAGTCGTTGTGGTTCTTGGAAGATCCAAATCTACAATCTCCCGTTGACAGTTTTTCCTTCAAACACTCCTGGTTTGTTCTATAAATCCTGTTTTAAAACCATGTCGTTGCTTAAAAAACTATGTGAAGCTACTACATCCAATAGTTCCAGTACCGTTCTTTGACTTTTGCATCCTTGAGGATGAACTTGTAGCGGTATTGTTAGTTGGTTGTTCTTGTACCCCTCGTCGAACTTTGCGATCTCAGAAACCCTCTGAGGCGATGCAGGCTGATCATATGGGCAATCGTTCGGTGCAAATTGCTCCTCGCGGACAAGAGTTGCGCCTCTTACTCCTGCCCTTTGCCATTTCCTGGCTCATTTTTCTAACTTCCCCCCTTTTTCACCTGCTTTTTGTTCCGACAGCTGCGAGCAATGTGCCCAAATTTTTCGCAATTGTAGTTGGTTCACGTGTCTCTCTGGTCAACGGTGTCCACTTCCATTGGAGTCAAGGAGTCCGCAGACTGGTGTTTTCCATTTCCATGATGATTGTGATTAAGAGGTCGCCAGCCGTAGGATTCCTGGATCCGAGCATTGTAGTTGGTGTCGTCAATCCTTTCTACTACTGCGATCATCTGCGGTAAGTCGTTCTTGATGCCAAAGACAGTGATTGCTCACCGGATGTCTCGCTTGAGGCCGTTGTTGTAGTGAAAACAGAGTTTGTCAGGGGCGGTGTCTGTCCGGTGATGATCTTACGGATTTTCCGTGTGTACTCCGATATGTTGGACTAATGACGTAGACGTTGGAGCTTGTACCGTGCGTCAAACTTCTTATTCAGTCATCCAAAGCCTGCGAGCATCGCGTGCAAAAATTCATTCCATTTGGTTGGTGGCGTCAGCTCATCTTGCAACTGTAGGTTGATCTCCTCCAAGAGCAGAATTCCTGCAATCGGTGATGTGAGACGGGCATCGTTGACCGTGGATGAGGCTCCGCCGGTCTCTTGCTGCCGTTGGATGGTCTCTAGATTGGACCACCAACTTAATGCCGTGCCACGCAAAAGCGTGGCCGGAAGCTCAATTTTCTTTTGATCGTCATTGACTTTAACAGCGGTGAAGTACACCTCCAAACTCCTCAGCCACATCCAAATTGTTTGATCCGGATGGAACGGTTCTGGTGGAGCCATTTTTTTTTGGGTTTGCTCAAGAGTTGGGAATTTAACTTGATGAGCACCACTTCACTTGTACTTGCATTGCGAAAAGCTTGCATCGCGGCGTTGAGCCGAAGACCCACTACTGGTCATCGGTTGTACTTGCTTGCCTCACATCGTAGTTGCAAAGTCTGCAAAGCCTTGACGTGCGAGATGCGCTGAGGGATTGTGGGAGGTAGTCCTTTGGATGGGTACAGTGTTCAAATGCCTCTCCAGCAGTGCTGTGCTCTGATACCAAGTTTTAAGCTGAACGGAGCGTAGATGGTGAACACGTAGAAGTTTTGAGGAAAAACACAATATATAATTTGGGACACTTGAGCATTTTAAAATTAGCGGTAAGTGTACTTTGATAGCAAGTGTCAAAATGATCAAACATATACATACAAGTGTCGAGTTACGAATGAGGCATATTCCGGGTTGTTGGGTTGTTTGTTGAGCGATGCGTACAGAGTTGCATTGTGAGTTGTCGGATTTGAGAAGGTCTGCCAAGAAGTTGGACTTCTTGGAGAATCAATGGTGAAGATGAGAGATGCATCTTGACAAATCCAGATTTGTCTCGGTGTGTCAAGAAGTTGACCGAAAGGTCGTGATGCTTCTGTTCATAAGTTAGCAAGAGTGGTCAACGCTGTGGGAAGGTTCAGGAATATCCATGAGGGTGGGACAGTTCGCCAGTTTTCCCTCAACCGTCGGAGTGAATATCGCGGTCATTGCGACACGATGGGATGTTTGTGTAAAAACAGAATTGCCCTCTTGGAAATATAAAGGACTTGTGTACGTTTGGTACGTAACACTTTGAGCAGATCTTGCTTGTCAGTGTCGCGATCAGGCCAAGTCATATGCAAACACATGTCCTTGATCGAGTTCAGTGAAGGTTCAAGTCACTGCTAAAAACCCTCGTCGCTCAATGAACACACTGACAAAAAACTTGGGATTGACTATCAAACTTCTTATTTGACGTTGGTTTGTGTTGTTGAATCACATGAAACCATATTTTCACGACAACTAGTCGGGATGGACTGATTGATCTTCGGACCCATGGAGTGGGCCAAGTCCCATGTTGCGATGAGGTGTCGCCGATCGGCACTAGAACCGGCAATCACGAGCTGCGAGGCTTGTCGATTGGCCCTCATGTTGGTCGCTGCCAAAATGCAAGCTCCGACACTGATCGATCCGTCAATGCGGGTCCTCGCGTGCGGCCATTGGCCTAACCTGGGCCCCAGGGTCAGTTTATCCTGTTTTCAATACGCATGTGTCCTCAACGTTTTATGACTTCCATCAGTGTTCTCATGAATGGAAGACAGGCCATGGAGTTGTGGACAACCAATTCATGCTTCATTGCATGAAAACCACCGAGGGAATATAGCTCAGGATGTGTTCTCTTGGATTCACATGGATGGGCGCGATCACACACCCATGTGACCGCCTGACAACTTGTCTGGTTCACTCTAGGGCTATCAGACAAATACGTCAACAAGGAAAACTGAAGGAAATCCGATATGTTCAAGCTGAGTTTTTTTTAACCGCAATTGCGTAGACTTGCATGGTTGGGCAGCAATACATGTCTATACGCGGTCCAAACGCATAGATGCACACGATCGTGCATACCTGCAACTCCAATAGAACGTACACTCATACATCCACGTAAGTATATAGTAAATGATGCCATGTCCAGGAGTTTACTTACAAAGAATCCGTATCCAAAACATTAATTAAAACAAACGTTATATCTGGCTTGATTTCCATGCCAGATCAGTGGCATGCGTCCTTGGTTGAGAGAAGCAAAGGGTGATTTGTTGCCATCAACATTGCAATAATTGTAATATACTAATTAGCCCTTTTTTTTGTTTTTTGAAATGCAAGCCTACATTCCAGGGCTTGGGCTTTCTATCCCTACACAAGCACAGCCAATACAAACATAGAACCCTACATCTTGAATGGGGGATTGCGCGCGAAAAATGAATGAAATTTTAATAAGAAAAACTTAAACTTCATTGAGCACAAGAAATTATTGAAAAATGTCCCCCATGTACAAAAGACCAATGTTTTCAGCGCACGGGGAGTCTCAACCCTTCCAAGGAAACCACTCTTAAATTTTCTTTTGAATAGCCTTTAACCCCTCGGTAGAGGGGTCAATGATTGTTTGTTAAAGTGGAGCACTTTCATATGTCACCCTACATTCCAAAGAGCACTCACATTGTGATCATGCATGGATGGTTTTTTCTTTCTCATCATTGTTGAAAACTGCTGAGATCCTAGGAATATTTGGTTGCCTGTGTGATTGAGTAAGCATTGACATTCTACACATGTAGTCGTAATACATTGTCTTTGGCAACGGCTTTTATGAACTAGACGTAGTGAAGCACCATCATATATGGCCACGAGCTTAACACTTCAAGTAATGGAAAGGGATAGCCAAACATGCCAATACTATGTGCACATCACCCATACATTAATGGAGATTGAATCTGTGTCATAGCATGTGGAGTACATGTAAGGTTTTTGTTTTTTCCGAGGAAAGTGTTCATACTAGAGGTGTGCATAATCATTTTAGGTTTTTTGTGTGTGGTTGTATTCCAATCTGCTTCGCATAAATGCATGTTGAATTTGAATTCCCTCACAATTCCCTCACGGAGTTCTCTTGCGTATTCAGAAGTCTTAAGCATGATTTGGTTGCCATTTCATTTCCAGCAACAAAGGAAACCTATCCTCTACAAAAGTGCAATTCCATTGACAATATGAAGTGGTCGTATGCAAAACCAATAATGTATAGAGGCTGTGGCTGGGTGGTGACTTGTGGGACATCCAACGGGGTTTTTCCACGGCCATACCAGACCCCGCCAACAGGTAGAAATAGAGAGACGAGCAGAGAGTTTGTCAGAACAGTAAGAGATTGAAAGAGGACTTGGGAAACCAACTCCTAGTCTCCTTTCCTTCTTCGATGCCAGATTGAACACCACAAAACAACAGTATGTCACCTGGAAATCCATTCCCTCACAGTTTTTGTGACCACATACCATGAAAAATGCCAGTATATCCAACAAAGCTGACTGTCCTCAAAGTACAATACGCGCTTCATGTGTCAGTAATCACGACACAAACACAAACAAGTTACTTGGATTTTTTCCCAGCTATATGTTATAAAAAAACATGAGCATTGAAGTAAAGTAACAAATGAAGCCACTTCCTTGAACTAGTTTCAACCTACAACTCCGACCGTCTTCAAACGGGTGTTTTATCTTCAGCAACTTCATACAAAAGGAGAGTTTTAACATATAAAACCATCATATCCTTGTGGTACCTGATTTCTAACTCATCTTGAACATCCTATACAAGTTCTACATATGAACCGTAACATCCTTTTGCTACACCAGGACAAATTCGAATTTGGCAAGGCTTCTAGTGGAAACAATGGAGGGTTCTCCACAAAACATGATTTTTAGCACCAGCCACTTCATATCACGGCGGTTCAGATTACATCTTCACCATGCGATCCAAACATACGTTTTCATACAGTAAACATATGAATCCTGTTTTTTTTCATTCAATGTCAGAATCTGGATTCCACTGGATTCCTTGAAAACTCTTAAAGTGTCGTACCATAATTGTTAAGTGCTCGTCATCAACGGATGAAAGGGAGCGTTTTGAAGAGGAAGGGGGAGGAGGGGGATGGAGGAATAAGCCAGGGCACTGCTCGACACCTACACAAACGAGGAGACGGGTCCCACCACTCAGTTAATCACATACAATTAGCGGCAGATGCCAGGTGTGAGTGCTACCTGTAAACGACATCTTGGTTTCATGCAGGTCATGTGTGCAGTTTCCATGGGAATTGCTGCTTGTCTATGGTTGTGGATGTCTAAATCTGACCCTTGGATACACGTCTTGTGGACTGCAGGAGTAATTTGAGTATGTTATTGAAAACAGGAAGGAGTAAAACCTTGTGTATCTCACCACTTGGGCAAGGTATTTTTGTCATGTCATTGGTCAGAAGAGAGAGTGCAGGTTGCATCTCTGTTCGGGTGAAATGGTTGAGTGGGGCAATTTTCTTTTCAAGATCTGGGAGAAGGTTTTCTGCTTTAATTTGAAGTATATGGCTTTGAGTTGTTTTATGATTTTTGTCGAAGGGCTTCATTGCCTTTTCTTTCAGGGATGTGGAAGAGTTTTGGTTTTCCACAAGTACATGCCTTGTATAGAGTCTCCAATGTTGTGCACTGTGATGAAATCATTTTTGGCAATGGATTCAAGTGTGACATACCTCTACACCATGGAAGAGTTTGAGAGTCAGCAAACTTCACAAGAAAGCATTGTCTCTTTATTGATGTTGATGATTCGTGATCTGCTATTATGTTTTGTGTGGTGCATATGCATGGAGAGTCTTGGAAAACCTGTAAAGTTACATGTTTCCCCAGACGTCTACACCAGAACGGCATGATTCTGGGTAAATATACTACATACCATTTTTTCTCCATCTTCCTTTATTGCATTGTTATTTTCAGATGTTGGCACTTTTTCTAATTTCTCCACTACTTTTGTGTGCATGCAGGGAAGAAGATGAACATCAGAAGAGGAATTGGTTTATTGGTTGAATGTGAAAGTTGTGGAGGTGGTATGGCTGAGAATACCACAGATGTAGTAGCGTTGAAAATGGGGGTGAGTACAAGTCTGCGAGGAGGCTCAAGAAATGTATCTGGGTTTGCACAAACTTGTGTGGTTGGCAGTGTGGGAGAAGCAGGTCAAATCCAATTGAGTGGTAGCTCTGCTGGGACTATCCAAGTGGTCTCCAGTGGTTCAACACAAAGGAATGGAGGAGGTTCAACCAGTCACGGTCTTGGTCCAAGGCGTGGACATGGTGTGCATTCTGTCCATAGCACACATGGAGTCAGTCAAGGGTCAGCTGAATGTGGAATTCATTCAATGATCCAATGGCTCATTTAAAAATATATTGTCATAAGGTCTCTTTCTAACATGGGGCTTTTACCTCAAATTGTAGCTGGGTACCTTGTCAACAGTGTGGGGTAGAATTGAAACATGGAAACACAAACATTTGGCAAAGAGCCTTCTGTTAAGTATCCGTAAGCAGCGGAGGATGGAAATAATGGTCGGAGGATGGAAAGAATGGTGCATCTGCTATTGAAGACACACACACACACACACACACACACACACACACACACACACACACACACACACACACACACACACACACACACACACACACACACACACACACACACATATATATATGTATATATGTATATGTATATACTCCTTATCCTATGGTAATGTAATGCATGCCTATGTGGTTTGCACCATTCATTGGTGCCAATTCCTAGTGTTCCTATGGTTTTGTTCCCAAGGACTATGTACATATCTGCTTGTTCATGTTTGATGTGTGTTTGTGCCAATAGAGTGGATAAAGTTGTTGAAAGGGAAGTGAATCTGGGTACTCCTGATAAGTTGAATTTGAACACTTTTGTTTTGTAGCAAGTCTTGGTGCTTTTTGTAGGTGACAGCAGCACATTACTCCTCTTTCATGACATGTTGAGTCCCATGAGTGGTAATCATTGTTAACATCATAGAAGATTTCAACCTCAGCTGCTTTAGAGGAAGTGATTTAGTAGAGTTGCATTACATAAGAAGATTCTATGAGGACGTAAGTTGACCCACCATCATAGAAGAATGTTTCTAACATTGGAACACCAAACTCTGCTCATTACATTTCATTCTCAGAGCACAAACAATATTGACCGTTTATGGTTGGGACTCTTTCCATGGTATACAATAGAATTTCTTGTTTTAAAAAAGGGTCAATCTTTCTTGTGTAAGAACATCATGGTGATTTAAACACAGAACATGTTGGCAAAATCTATTTCTCCCATGCAAATACATTTAAAAAGATACTCAAGCAGTACACTTTTCATATGGTTCCGTTAAGTGTGGAGGATGTAACACACCCCACATGCAGCCTGTCCATGCATGATTTAGCCATAAGCCTCTGCCCTCACACTGACTTCCAAAATACACACTCTACTAGCCCCCATGTCATCCATCAGGTATAACTCAGATCTCCACATGAGTGTACCATAAAGCTGAACAGTCAAAGATTACCCAAGGAAAACTAAGAGCTAGAAATCATTCACTAAGATGAAGCATGGGTTCTAGAGACGGCTAATGTAATCCACATGTCGCAAGAATAAGCATGCCCATGATAACCTTAAGTATTGGGACTTGTTGCCGTCTAAGCTACTCCCTTAAAACCCCCCTCTGCTTCCTCATGTATTGTTCCCTGGCTTGTTCTCCTCCTACATGAGAATCCCCTGTGACTTTTCCTCGTGGTACTAAAAGATTTCCTTTCTTTCATTTTCCAAGTCACCACTGAAGTAATTTAATGCATCATTGACCACCTCCATTTGCAGAAAAAAAATGTAGTGTTTCTTCAGGGTTTTACTCGTCTAAATCCTCATTGGTTGCATCTTCTCTTTCCAAGATATGCACTACTACTACATTTTCATTGTTTTTTTCATCATTACGAAGTAACATGGCTTGTTCCGGGGCATACAGATAAGGGTACCTCCACTTGGGAAAAATGTGGATCCTCTTGCGAGTGGACTCACCGTCTGTCCGTGCACTCCTTGAGCGCCTACATCCACAACATGGACCTTGTGGCCCCCATCCACCACAGGTTTGATGAATGCTACATGGATCAATAAATGACGTGGGTTTGTTGCACGTGCAACTCTATGACATGATAATCTGGCCAGGGTGAATGACAGCTTCCAGGTAGGGACCGATTTCCATCTACCATGTACATGCATGGTAGTAGGGTTTCTTACTGTGATTTTCCCTTCCATATTCACATATCTAGATCTACGGGTCCACCAATTGCCTGAGATTAGTAGCTCCTCTACTTTCTCTGAGTCAGGGGGCCCTCTTGGATCATGTCGTACTCTTGTGCAAAAACTCTACTATGGAGGATTCTCTTGCTCTTGCTGGCTCCTACACTCCATGATGGCCTTGTGATTATCCAATGCGAGCTTGTGTATGAAGTCATACAACTTCACATAGATTGAGATATTAGGAGATTAACATGCGTTGTCTGTGGTATGGCTCTCTTCTCCTGTGCATTCCCAGGATATCCACTTGACCAGCCGTATGCCACCCTTGTGTTCTTTTTCCAAGACAACACTAAATTGCCTGGATGTCGACAACACACAGGTGCCTCAATGGCCAGTGAAATTGGTCAAAAGTTAAATAATGGCTGATCTTTTGTGTCTAAGGTGCTTCATTCTTACAAAAATGCACCCATATTTTTCTCAGACATGCCATGTTTTGGAAGTGTAAATGGCTCATAACAACCCCCTCTCCATTGCATTGTTGAGGCTAGCCTGCATACCATGTACAAGGATTAAAGCAGGAATTGAGGCTCTAGAAATGTTAATGTCAAGTTTCTTGCAAGCACACTTCCATTATTTGTCTTATTTTCAAGAATCCAATGCCAAGGCCACTGGATGTGCCTGGTCATTTGCATGAAAATCCTAGGAATTTGGCATTCCATGTTCTTATTTAGATTTTAAAAACACGTCCATGCCAATGCTGCGCCTTGAGTAGTCCCAGCCCAGTTTGGTCAGCCTTTGAGGACAATATAATTTTTCAAGTTGTGATCCTTTCCCATCTTCACAAGATCATGCGTTAGATCCACGCCCTAAGATTACACTAAAAAAAAACAGGATAAAGAAGTATGACTCATGTCAAAAAGTGATAGGAGCATAACAGGCGTGTGAAATATTGAAAATGACTCCCTCTCATGTCACCATCATGAGATTGGAAAACTGCCGACAATTCCTCAACCTTACCCAAAACCAAGATTGTACCGATGATTCTCCTTAACAGAGGGTGTCCTTGCAAGCTTAGATCTCAAGCGGTGATTGCAGGGATCCATTCCATCGTTACGATGAATTTTCAGGCAACCTGTCAAGAGGAACACACCAGGTTCCTGGGGTCCATCAAGTGGGTACAACGCTGTCCCTTCATGAATTTGAAAACCTGCCATGATTCTCCTGCATCCTTTCCCCTTCCCTTTTAGTCCACAACCTGTGTAGCTGTGACCAAGAAACCCGAGGTGAGCACGTCAGCATCGGGCTAGTCTCGCGAGCCTGGTGACCATCTTTGACCAATGGCCTCCAAGGCACAGCGGACGGGTGATTTGGCGCCTAGACGCCCGACTCACAGTGTTCAGTGTGGCGAGCCTTGCACGAAGGCACTTGGCCTGAGTGTCCAAGCAGACTATGTTTAGGTGCATCTAGCGTACACGGTAGGTCACGGTAGGCCACAAGTTGGTCTCCCGTGAGTTCTTGATCGCTTGCGATGAGGCAAAGTCTGGAGGCATGCATTCTGGCCACCCGGAGCTCTCCCTCCACATTGCCTGATCCAGGCACGTCAAAAGAGGCAATTTTGGCCGAGGACGTAGATCTGTGGTACGCTGCATGTGAGGATGAGTTGAGAGCTATCACTGAGCATGGCTTCTACAAGCTTGTCGACCTCCTGCATGGGTGGAAGCTTACACAGGCCAAGTGGTTCCTTCACAAGAAGGTGATACCTGACAGCTCACTGGATCCTGTCAAGGCCCGCTTGACGGGAAAGAGGTTGTTGCTCACCACGATCAAGAGCTGCACCAGATAGATGTGAACAACGTGTTCCTCCATGGCTTCATGGATGTTGTAAGCACACCAATTAGGTTTTGCCTTGGTTCACTTCATGTTGGTTCACCTAGCTCATTGTGGATGCGGACCAGTCCAAAGTCATGGGCCACCGTGCAGTAATTTACCAAAGACTGACACACCCTCATGCTGGGAAACGTATGGAACTTTAAAATGTTGCTTGATTTGGAATTCCCCTTGTTAATTGCATGATCAGGGTCTTCATGACGTATTCCTGCAGATTATGGAAAACAAAATGGAATTTTCATGAGTCGAGTGAAACTAGCAACAAGAAGGAATGACCAAAAGAGCACGCAATGTCGCCACAACTAGAAGAGTAGTAGAAAACCATCACAAAGATACCACAATACAAAGCTTAAATGCAGTGTGCACAGCGACACACCAATGAAATTTCCATGGAAGAAGAATGATACTTTATCGCCATACAGTGAGAATCCATTTAGAGGAGAACATGGGCATTGTAGTATTCCTTGTTCCATTGCCTCTGCCAGAGATCATCATTTTAGTGTAAAATCATGCAAAGGAAGATTTCTGCATGGCTTGAATCATGATGTGAAATTGGCGGTGAAGGCGGGTGAAGATGCTTGGCTACTCATGCTCAAGGTGGTGAAAGTGGATACATGCTGAATGCCTGGCCTCTGCCCTTCAAGCACAAATCCATTATTGGGCTACCACGGTGGTAGAAGTGGGCAAATTGACGATCTCATCCGATGGTCATCACCATCATATAGCAGTTTATGTTCCACACAACACCTTGACATGGTTCCCTCTCCAGAAAAAAAGGTTACAATAAAACTGTGGGGTGTGACCTCTCCCATGTGTTTCAGCCTTGAATATGCAATTGGTGCAACTCTTATAGGTTTTGACTATCCAAATGCCACACACATTATGCTTCTTGAGTGAATGTACAAGTACAGATGACTTGAGCCCATGACGAGAGTGTGTATTTGTGTGTCCCCATCGACCACTGGCACCACAAGTAGTGCACTTCAGGATATTCTGGGTGGAAAACCTAGCATTGGTATGCCTCATTCTTATTTGTCATGTTTGCGTCTGTGTTGGAAGAGACAATAACAATGAATTTCCTTGAGTCCAATCTTGAACCTTACATTGAGAATCAACTTGGCAAGGAAATTCCAAGGGTCATGCTCTCTTGCTAGCCAAATATTTTAATCAATATCAGCACTATGTAGTTTAATCTAGACCCGTACATGGAGATCTTTCTTTGTAAGTGGCTGGATACAAGCAACATTTGTCGTACAAAAAAGTGAGTTTTTTCTTTGATGCATGCTAACAGGGGAAAATGTTAGCATTTCAAGTCATGGTACCTCCAAACAAGGAGCTCTAGTGCATGTTCTTAGAGAGGTGTGAGACGTTTGACCTATGTGGAATTTTTGGTGAGGACAATGATACGAACAAGATTTTCAAGCAATTGAGGTGCCAAAAATATATTTCATATGACAAGACTATAGAATACATGTGATGATTATAACAATTGAAGGCTAGAAAGACCAGGTTATGCTCCCGATGTGTCGAATTCTAATCGAACCAACACCACAAAGATGAGTTGGTTACATTACAATTTGCCTGTCACACCAGAGTTTTTTTATGCGATGCTCATGTATGTCAGCTTCTCCAAGAAAGAAATCACCAGAACAACCTTGGTCACCTTCAAGGGGACCATGTAGTTGTTCCTTGTCTGCATTGTGCTAGTGCTTGGAGTTACATCGCAATAGTCTTTTATGGTTGGTCCATTAGTTTACAGAGGAAATTGATGGATTTTTATGACATCTACATCCATCGTCACCGTTTTTTCATGTGCAAGACAACAGGTAAACTGAGAAATCCAACCAGAATCTCATAAATCTTAACCAAATGTGTTCCAATCCCACACCACACAGTTAGAAGCTGCCGACTGCCAGAAAAGTAAACTGGCTACAACATCTGTATCAATAGGAAGATAAATCTAACAGTTTGTATACATGTTGTTTTCTGAAGAACCCAATGGAACTCCAAAGTTCCACCGGTCAAAGTGAACATAAATGTTTTTTTTATTGAGAAAGATTTCAGCCCAAAATGGAAAAAGCACACGTGGCAATGTAAGAGATTGTGGACTATCAATGATCATATGTCCACTTCAGTCACGAATATTACATCTTCAATGATATGATGAATTTCATAAATTAAGAGCCCTAAAAATGACTAACACGTCAATCATGTGATTGATTATAACATTTTCTGCAACTGGCCATTGCTATATAATGTGCCAGAATGTTGTTTCTTGGGGGGGGGGGGGGCAGTTATGTTCCTGACAGATGCAAGTATGAAAACCAAGCACGGTTATTCTTTCTACAACATTTGGCCCAAAAGTATCAAATTCCCATATTTTCCCCATGGACTTATCCTGGAAACTAGGCCAACTATCCACACTATTTATGTTCTTCTTCTATTGTCTCAATTTCTGTTGAGCACCTAAAAAAATTGTCAACATAACCGTCACGAACCTTGTCAGAATTTTAGCATTGATCAGTTGTAGACACTAGATCCTTGTTAAAGAAAGCCTCAAGAACGAATAACAGATAGAAAAACCTACCAAATTTTTAGCAAGGTTTATTGCAACCAGAGACATTGCCTAATTACACATGTAACAATATTTAACCACCAAAAACCTCCATTAGGCATTTGTTTCTGTTTCAAGTGTACATGTATGCACTAAAAAAATTCAGAATCTGTCATATGATCACACTTTCAATCAACCACTGAGGTATGAAGTGTAAGATCTCCCTACATTGCAGTGTTTTGGTACCTTCTAACTGTGAACCTGCTCTGGCATATGGAGTGAAGACACCCACCATAAAACACGTGGGATATCACAGCTGTTTCCAGTTTTGAGAATCTTCTGATGAGGTTGGGTCAGAATCTTGTTGCATTCATAATGTGCACGACTCCTCAAAATCCAGACCTGGATACTATGTTTAAGGCTCAATGAGAATCCATATCCAGATTTTACATCAACACTCTGTGGTATTTCTAGCCAGCTTCTCAAACTTTAGTATTCCATCTCAAATGATTCACTACTTTTTTGTCAGCTGTTACAACAGTTGATACATATTTTGCCAACCTCATGAATTTTGTTTTTTAAATTATTATGAAAATCAATGATATCTCATGCCTACACATGTATATTCCAATGTAATCTATACATTCCAATTGTCCTTTGTACCAAAATCCAGCTTAATCTTACAAGCTTATGGTACAACAGATGACAATGCAACTTCTTACATATTGTGTACGTTGAGAACTTCTTGCGCTTTTTCTCATCGTTCTTTCTCATGTTTGGCTAGACAGTGCTCATAGATATAAAAAATTTCATCATCATACATTTAATTACAACCATGAATGGTACTGCTACCATACTCTTGCCTAAATTCAGAACATAAATCATCAATTTTAAATTGATACTGGCCCACAATTACGTTTGGCTCATTCTGAAGCAACCAAAAACTATGTTGTAAACTGCATTAAAAAATTGCTAAAAAAAAACAGAGGGATCACTGTCAACATGTTGTTATGCTTATCATCGTAACAGCGCATGTGTATTGTGCGTGAATAATGCCTGTGGTGTTGCAAATATGGTGTCATGCTAGGGAGTTGGATAGAAAAGTTGGAATTTAAGTGTGTATTTCTCAGTCTCCTCCACTTGGTAGCGGCCCAAAACTCAAACCCAGTCTGTTGAAAAGGGCCCAAAAAAAATCCTTCTCAAAATGTTGTATGAATTTAAGCAACAATGCGGTATCTCATTATTCCACATTGTGGTGCTCCCTTACCCTTGCTATTTGAATCACTATGCCTTGGTCTGTTTAACACCTGGTATCCTTGATTCTTCACTCATTCTTTCCTATGTTACCATGTGTTTTCCAAGTCTTTGCCGCATCGTTTCCCAGCCCTGATGTGGGTCTGCTTCAGTCTCGTTCCCTGCCATACCTAGGAATGGACAGATGTAGACAACAATCACCCGTGGCATGTCATAGAACAGACCGCGCATTACTCTCACTGCTATATTGACCTCGTAGACATCTACAATTCGGTTCTCATTGTGGTATGAAGGCTAGACACCCTCCGAGTCAGCCCGCACCTGAAACATGAATCCCCAACAGTCCAAGCCTACGTCGCTGTCATAGTGGGGTGGGAGGAGTCTCAAAGTCCGCTGGTCATTACTCTATGGGGAGAATGACTTCAGGCTCCAGTCGAGGTAGGCGCAAGATGGGTCGACCACAGCTCAGAGGGATACCTGTAAAGGTAAAACCTGATGACAGCCGTGTGTGGTCCTGTTGGCATGATGGTACCGGTGTGGCAGGTTGTGTTCCCTGTCGCAGCTCATGGATCCAAACCTGAATCATGTGAATCTTAATCTCAAGCACTGAGTCATCTATTTGCTCCTCATCCCAGGTTTCAAGCTATGAAGGGGGGTGCTGAGTAGGTAGTGGAATGCTTGCTATGAAGACCCACATGAGGAGGACAGTCCAACTGTGTGAGTTCCACCCCCTCCGTCAAGGTCCCTCAGTCCTGGCAGCTGATTATTGGCAGAATACTATACGCATCTACATGCTTTTCAGGACTTGTGGCGGGACAAGCATGTGGGCACTAGACGCCATCATGATCGGGGCACCCCTGGACCACGTGAAGCGCTTCCTTGGCTTTGACCGTGCAACCCTCTCCAAGTTGTCCGAGATACTTCAAATCCTCCCTTGGGTTCACCATTGCTTTCTTGGAGCAACATCGACCTATGAAGCAATCCGCTTGCATCAGGAAAGCCCACTTGTGATAGCAGTGGGTGCGACACCTCTCGCGCCTCTATCCCAGTTCTTTATCCCTACCTCCACTGCTTCTTCCTCCTCTCCCTCCATCCCAAGTGGGTAGGCCTATGACGTTGCAGTGGCCACACAGGGGAGGAACAAGAAAAAGAAATGCAACAGGAGATAGTAGCAATAGCAGAAGATGATGGCGAGCACTGGTAGTGGACATTCTATCCATTACTACAGCTACAGTGGCGCTTACTACTATACAGAGTGCCAAAAAGCCCCTTGATTTGGGTATGATCACGTGTGGCCTCCAGGTGACACACGCGTAGTGGACGTCTTCCGGTGTGAGACAAGCAAGTCATACTGTGACCACAATAGTAGCATGTACCTTTGCTTCCTTGGGCAGAATTGGTATCAGGACCCACTGGATTGTACCATCATGGAGCTTCATCAGCTGCTAGCGCTTTGCAAACAAGGAGGTGCACGCATGTTGTCACAGCCGAGTGGCCCCCCAACAGCTTCTCTTGCTATGTTTGTTGCCTTTGGTGATTCTTGTAGGGAGCTCCATTGGCTTGTGATGAGGATGTACCTGACACCACAGCATGGCTTCACGAGTAAAGAATTTTTTTATATTTTTCATTTTTTTAGCACTCTATTGAGTGTCCAGCAACGGCAAAGTGTTATGTGGCCTGGTGTCCAATTTCAACGGCATGCCTTGAGGTGATTGGTGCCTTGACCATAGACTCCGGTATCACCCATAACATGATATGTCATCCATGTGACTTCATGGTTCTTAGTCCTGTTGGAACTTGGTATTTTTTCATTGGATCTGGTCATTTGGCCTTTTGTACATTTCTGATATTTCATGCATGCACAGGATGGATCTTTCTCTTGAGTACTCTACTGACTCAATCACAGTCACTACTTGCAACACTTGTGCATCGTGATCCGTGCCTTGGCTGTGGATGACCTCCATCGCATCTCTCATTGCAATCCCTCTATCTCCTCTCCTTCATCCCCTTCTGCATTTATTTGTAATTGCTTTTCTCTCCCTTTGGCATTGTCACTTGATGCATCACTGCCTTTGTCATGTGATCTTAAATGTAGTGTCCAAGCTCATTCAGACACTGCTAGCCCGCGGTCTTGTCTCTACTTGTTTTGAGAATCTATCCAAGAACAATTGCCTCTAATGTGCTAAGGGTAAGATGCATTGCTATCTCGGGAACCACGTTCATTGGATTTGGTCCACTCAGACCTCCTTGGTGGCCTCCTAGTAAGTTACTCTAAAAAAAGGTCAATTTGTTCTCACCCTGACTGACGAATTCACCCGAGTGTCTTACATTCTCTGCCACGAGAGCAATGCGGCCCTGCAATAAGCATGTGGCTGGTGACGCTGAGCGCCAGTGTTGTCACACACTTCACATGATCCGCTCAGATCATGGTGGTAATCTTTTTACGTGAGACTGAAACCTTCTCTTGCATGACATGGGTCTGGAACTGCCTACCACATCGTCCCCTTCCAAACCATGGCATGCCTTATAAGCTGTGGTTTGGCCATCACGTTGACCTTTATCTCACTCGTTTTGGGGGATTCCTAGCCCATATCTAGTACACCGAGGACTGGCAAAGGGTCCAAGGTCTCACCTCGGATTTGCACGTGTGCCTTTCTCACCATCTCCTATTGGTCAAAGGCCTGACACATATGGGATTCAGCTCGCCACCATATTGTCAAGTCTGTAGACACCCTCTCCTTAGGAGCTCAAACCTACCATGACCTGTCATACATTCTGGCGCTCGCCGCTGACCATGTTCCCGTGAGGCTTCCTGGTGAATGGGAGAGTTTAGGCCTATAGATAGGTCTGCCCCCGCCCCCTCACGTGTGGACTGGTCTCTGGTCCATTACGATCTGGCCCTCTTGGCTGTGGGTCCGGTAACCTCAATAGTCTCTGCTGGTTTACCTCATCCATTGCATGTGTCCGGTCCCTATAGCGCACTTAGCCTTGTGCATGAGTTAGTCCCCTCTAGCACACCGGATTCCATGCCGTTTTCTGTTTCCTCCGGCACACCTGCTCATGTGCGTGCATAAGTTCCCTTTAGAACACCTGATCTTGTGCCAGTCGCAGTCCCCTGGAGGCACACCTGGTAATGTGTCCATGGTTGTTCCCCTTGTAGGCAAGTGGGCCGCCTCACACGTTCTTGCATCTGTCCATGTGTCTCATGCAACTGCACCCTCTTCCCTTACCTACAAGTCCACAACCCATGCAGATGCAACTCAGCCATTGGCTCCCCATCCTAAGGCAAGCACCTCAAAACCGGGCTACCCTAACAAGCTCGGAGGTTATCTTCGACCACTGACTTCTAGGTTTCAGCGAGCGGCACACTCGGCACCCAGACTTCCCACTCATAACATTGTTATGGCGAGTCTGGTAGAAAGTTCCTTTGCCACGGTGTCTAGGTAGACTACACTAAGGTGCACCTAGCTTGTCTTGCGGCTATGAGTTTGTCTCCCGTGGGTAATCCGTCAATTTTGATGTCGCAGCTAGCCGAGTCTTGAGGCATGTTTCTTGGCCACCTGGAGCTCTTCCTTGATTCCATCTGATCTGGGCACATTTAGGGAGGCACTCTTGGCTAAGGACATACAGGTATAAAGTGCTGCTGGCAAGGAAGAGCTCAGATCCATTTGTGAGCACGATATCTACAAGCTTGTCAACCTCTTACCAGGATAGGAGGCTGTACATGCCATGTGGGTCTTCCGCAAGAAGGTGGAGCCTGATGGCCCATTGGATCCCCACAAGGCCCGGTTGATGGCCTAGAAGTTATGACACATTTAGGGTGTGGATTTCATCCATGCATTTGCACCCATCAATCTTTTTATTACACCTTGTCTGCTACTTGGGTTGTTGCTCAGTACGACTGTGATCTTTGCCTGATGCATGTGAACAATGTGTTCCTACATGGTACCTCAGAGGACGGCATGCATGTGGTCCAACCACCTGGCTTTGAGGTCAGTGACAAAAGTCTTCCACTTGTTCAATACCTTGTATGGCTGCAAAAATCCACCCCAATCTTGGAACCAAGAGATCACTGGCATATTGAATTGTATTGGCTATGTACAGAGTGACATTGATCTGTCCCTTTTTCTGAAATGCACAACTGAACATTTCACCATCATCATGTTCAATGATGAAGAGGTTATGATCATTTCTCCTTTGACAGAGGCCATGACAGAGGCCTAGATTGTCCATTTTGTTGCTTGGAAGAAAAAAGACCTTGATCCTATATGTGTTTTCTGTAGATGGAGATCGTGAATAATCCTTGACGATGAACACTCTTGTTGCACCAAGCATGTTATGGTCACATTGTGGAGCAACGGTCTGCTGAAATCCTTGTTGCATTTTTTTTTTGTGGACTTCACCTTCATCACACCTGATGGACACGATGCCTTGAAGGTAGATGATCCAGCACATGTTGGGGAGACATTGGACATGACCCTTTCCTTGTGCCATTCTGGCTCTTTGATGTACTTGGTCAAGACCACACAACCCAACATCTACTTCATTATAAACCTCCTAGTGTAGTGTCCGTGGAGAAAACTCATTTTTGCAGCTGTGTGAGTGTTGCGGTTTGTTGTTTCCACACCGTGTCTCAAAATCTGCTTTCTTTTAATGTGTTTGGTAGTTGTCAGTGGTTACACGGACAATGACTGGGCCTAGAGTCCTTATGGAAAACTTTGGACAGGCCAAGAATTCCTGTTGGATGGCATCAATATCTTGTGGCATATCAATAGGCAAGACTACATTGCACGTAGCTCATAAGAGGCTGAGTATGCTGTGCTGGGGGCTAATGCTACTTAGGTAGTGTGGATGCATTGACTGCTTTTTAAGTTGCATCATTTTGTGCCTTCTATGGTTGTGATCTATGAAACCTAGAGTTCTCTTACCATCACACAGAATTTTAGATTGTTTCATGCATGCACAAAGCACATTTCTGTCACGCACAACTTTCTGTATGAATTTGTGGAGCAATTGGGTGTTCCCCGTCATCTCACTTGACACAAACATGCAATAGGTTGAATTTCTTACCAAGGCACTGGCAGGCTGAAAGTTCATGGTCGCCACTTGTTCTATTAAGCCCCGCCCATTGCTTGAGGGTGGTTGAGAGTGGGATGTGTGGATATGGAATGTTGACCATATTGATGCACACTTGTCTCAAGTTGCCATGTGTATGGACATGCATGCCATCGTTCATGGGGCAAAGTTGTTCCATGAGCCAACCTCATCAGTTTGTAGAGCTTATTGTTATCACTTAGTTGTGTTCATGCTCATGTAGATCCCTGATGTGGACCCAGCTGGCACAGGAGTATGTTGTGTGGTGGTTCACCCATCAGCAGCTAACAGACAGCTTCAATGACGTCCTTGCATACTTGCTAGCACCGAATTTCTTGTGAATACTCTAGTGTTTTCTTCGTGGGCTGGCTTTGGGATTTGGATTGCATGCTTTCTATTGTATTTCCAAAGATTGTTGGTGGTCTCATGCATGTTTGTAGTTGTTGCTTTCATCTCAAGACTCTACATTCCTAGGTTCAGATGGTTCTCCTCTGAAATTCTTGGGCACGTAGTTTTGGAACAAACAGTGGTTTGGGCCGGTTTCAGGCCAAGCTCACACTATTGCGTGCATCACCCTTTGTACACCGTGGGAAGCATTATGTTTTGTTCTTGTCACTTGTCGTTTCTCTCTTCATGTTAAAGCTATTGAAGCTTGTCAGACTCTTGACGTATCCCTAGCCCAATGCTTTTCGTCTCTTGCACCTGCCTAGCACACTGGTGTATGAACTGACTTGACAGTGTTGCAACGTTAATGACAGCTAGGTTGGGGAGCTTCCTAGCATCATTTCTGTCACTTCCTTAACCCACAAAACCCCTGAATTGTGCAAGTGGATTGTTGTTTCATCAAATCTATGGCTAGCTATGTTTGGAAGTATAGATTATTATTCCAATTGGCGGTGGAGATTCTTTCCAGCTCTCTTAATGTCTAGCATTCTATAACACAAAATCCAAGCACAATCTGCCACTTCAAGAAGGGTGGTTATGTATGGCACAAATCCTAATAATCGCCTTATACTCTTGTGTCCAGTTGTTGATGACGGTAGACCATGCAAAAGTGGAAGTGACCATTGTATCCAACAGATTTGCTTATAAGCACGCCATTTCCACAAATGATAGGAAATGAACCCCATGTATAGAACATCTGCTTTAAAGAGCATATCTATCCAAGGTTTGTAGAAAAGAGACACTACATTCGGAATGAATGAGCATGAAAACAATGTTGAAAGTGCATCACATTAACCATTAGAGTGTAGACATCAGTATCTCATTAGAACAACCATAAACCTCTCTATTGAGGTGGTTGTGCTTATTTGAGAGGTAGGGATATGTGGAGTTTGCGTGGGTGTCCAAGACACCCCATGCATTAAAAAGGGAACTTGATGGGCCCCGTTACTACAAGCCCAAGTAGTTGCGTGCGCATGAATAGAACCTTAACCTCCAAACATAATTCAGGACAGCATTTGACAGTGGTCCACCTGGAAATCTGCGATGGTTTACAGGTGGAAAAAAATGTTTTGCAACAAATTGTTTTGCTCGTTCCCAATCAAGCGATGGCCCCTGCTTCTTATTTTAATGTGCAAAACCCATAGTAGGATGCAGGTTTCTATATTTTACACCGACAACTCCTGCACAAAACGTAAGGGATCTCAATCCAAACAAGGGATTCATACGATAAAATGAAAACGAAGAAGAGAACTTTTACATTGCTCCATCTCAAGAATTACAATGGAGCAGAAGTAACAATCAAGCGTCAGTGTCACACAAACCTCCTTGCCATGCTTGAGTAGCCACGTTACATCGATAATTGGGCATTGAAAGGATCAGATGTATACTGTTTTGTTTCTTCATACTCTCATCTGGGAGAGTTACATTTTGACTGTTGGATATAGCAAGGTCAACACTTCAATTACGTGGAGGTTTGGACTAATTCACCCCTTTTCCCCTCCCATGATTCCATTGTTACGCCACGCGAAACAGTAGGCAGTTCACAGGGATGAGATGCGGGACACGACATGATTTGGGTGCTTGGGAAAAATGGATAGATTCTACTAAGTAGTAAGTGAACTTTGATGACAAGTTTTGAGTGCGTTAGGCATACACACAATGCCAAGAATGAGAACGAGGCACAAGTTGGGTCTTTGGTGCTTGAACGGCGCGACACATGCGAGGTTACATTGTGAGTGGCTGATTTGAGAAGCTTTGTCGAGAATTCCGGGGGCTTTGAGAATATCGTCACGTTTCTTTGCAAAAGTATAATGTCATTGAGAATTTTACCGAAACTTTGATATGGTTTACGACACTTCTGTCGACCATTGTAGGGAGTGGTCAAAGTTGTCAAAAACTCCTAGAATGGAACACCGGAGGTCGGGGCAGTTGGACAAAATTCCCTTGGCCGAACAACATAAAAATCCCAAATTCGTCGTGAGGTGGGCCATAAAAACAAACAAATAAATTCTCATTCATGGTGTTTAGAGACTCGTGTATGTCAAGAACATAACACTTTCCCCCCTTTTAGCCGCGGCGTTTGGGCACGCTAGCAGACGTAGGCCAGTAATGACAAAAAAAAGTCGTCGATTAGATGATGGACGCCTTGGAGGTCATCGTAAGGCTCTCATCTGTTGTGCGTGACGTCGTAGTCGTGCCACTTGACCATGTACTTGGTCATTTTTCACGGCATCGATATCCGAGGATATCTTCAATCACGTACTCTGTATCCCCGTCCACTTGTATAAGAGGTGGAGGCATGACATCTCTACCGGGGAAGCTCATACTGAGATCCGAGTAGTGCTTGAGCTTGCTAATGTGGAAGACAAGATGGATCGCCATGCTATCATGGACATGCGTAAGAGATGGAGATGAGTGACGACTGAGGTTTGCATTTGTTTAATCTCAAACGGTCCCAACCAGCGGGGTTTGAGCTTTGCAAAGTCCTGTCCTCGGATTTTGATATGTATAGAGCTAAGGACGACATGATCACCAGCGCAAAATAAGTCATCAGAGTGATGTCAGTCAGCTGCCTGCTTCATTGCTGCTTGCAATTTCCCAATGTTCTAACGCATTTCCTCCCAAATGCTTGTGAAGTCCCGGTGGAGGATGTCAATCACAGGGATGTTATTTTGACTTAGCAATCCAACCAGTGTGGCAAGAAATGTGTCGTACACCACCTCAAAAGGTATTTTACCAATTGTGGTGGAAGTGGCGGAGTTGTACCCGATTTTGGTAGTCGGCAGTTTTGTTGTCCAATCGGTGTCGCGTGGCTCACATAAGGTGCCGAGGATTTCTTCTAGCGTATGATTGGTGCACTTAGCTTGCTCATCGCTATGGGGATGGAAAAACTTTGATAGCTGGATCTGACTATTGCAAAATGTCATCAATTTGTGTCAAAATGGCTTGTGAGGCCGCCGTCTCTGATAGTGATGATGGTACGTGGCACTTTTTATAGCCGCACGCTCTAATTTAGAAACATTTGTACCGTTACATCCACGATGACGTTGGTTATTGTCTAGATGAAGTGCTACATTCTAGTAAGCCTGTCCACCATGAGGAGAAGTGCGTTATATCCCTTGGAGCTGGCGGTCAGTCCCGTCACGAAGTCCATGTTGATGTTGACCCACATTTCCATCACAATGGGTCAGGGTTGGAGTAAACCCGGTGGCCGCGTGCGACGGGACTTTGTTCTCTTACAAGGGTCGCATGACCTTAAGAAGGCCGCCACGTTGGTATGCATTTTGTCCTACCAGTAGTACTTTGCTAGCTTCTTTAGCGTCCTGTCCTTGCTGAAGTGTCCACCTAGATTGGTGTCAGGGCATTCTTCCAGTAGCATCCATCGTAGTTCCTTGTTTGGAGGAACGACAAGCTGGAGAGGGAATCATCGTCGTCGTGAGTAGGGTTCATTGAACCAAAACTTGGTTTTATTGTACCCGCCGAACTCTTTGTAACTCTTTGCAAATAGACTCGCAAGGTACAGGTCTCGTTCGAAAAGCAACATGCTGATCTCGCCCATAAAGTCTGGTTGTCGACTAACAGCATCCGCCGCATTTGTTTTTTCCAGGCCGGTACCTGATGTTGTAGTTGACGTTAGACTCAAGGAACTCCATCAACCGAGTCTGTTGGCGGCTTAGATTTGGCTAAGTCTTGAGATGTTTCAGTGCATAATGATCAGTGCACATGATGCATCATCGGCATTCCACGTAGCACCGCCGCATGTTGAATGCGTGCATGGCTAAAAGCCATTTTTTTTGTGCACCGCGTAGTTGAGTTCCGGTCCACGTAGTTTTCTTGGCATGTACACAACCGGATGTTCTCCACCACTGTTTTCTTAGAGGAGAACGACTCCAATGGCTCGATTGTTTGTGTTGGTTACCATGATGTAGTCCACCGTTGGATCTTCCATTTGTAATACTGGCCGCAAGGTCGGGGCATTCCTCAATGAGTCAAAGGATTCTTGTTTGTTGTCCCCCAAATTCCACTTGTTGGTTTTTCGGTTGAGATCGGAGAGAGGCACTGACACTTATGCATAGTCCTCTAAAGATATACGGCAGTAGTTACAGAAGCCAAAAAACACCTAGATTTCCTAAACATTTGTGGACATTGGCCAATCAGTGACGGCCTTCAACTTTTTTGGGTCCATGGTGATCCGTACACCGCTGATGATGTGGCCTAAAAAGCCAATCAAACGGTGATTGAAGTCGCATTTTGAGAGTTTGCTCAGAAACTTGTCTCTTTATGAAATCTCAAGACCATCTCAGAGATGTTCATTGTGCTCCTCTGGGATAAGGCTGTACACCAAGATTTCCTTAAGATGCATGACGACAAAGTCGTCGAGGTACGCGCAAAAAGTGTTTTTCACTACTACCATAAATGTTCTGGGGGCGTTTATGAGCCCAAACGGCATATTTATGAACTCAAAGTGTCTATATCTCATGTGAAATGCTTTCTTCTTCATGCCCTTACCAGATACGCAGATCTTGATGATAGCCGTTGCGTGGGTTGATTTTGTTGAAAATCCAGGCCCCACAGAGTTGATCAAAATGTTCACCTACTCGCAAGGGGGGTTTGTGGTTCTTGATGGTAATTTTGTTCAATTCTTGGTGATCCATGCACATCTAAATATCTCCTGTTTTCTTTTTTCACAAAAAGTACAGATGCTGCGTAGGGTGACGTAGAGGGTTGGATGGACCATGCCAGAGCATCTTATCCAGTTGCTTCTTGAGTCCAGTTAGCTTGTGGTCGCTTATTCCATAGGTCCCTTTCAATGTCGGTCTGTTCCCCGGCTTCAGGTCTATCTGATGGTCAATGTTGCGTTATAGTGGTAGCTCTCAAGGTAGTTTTAGGGGGGAAAACTCCTTCAAACTCCTTGATGTGCTCTGCAAACTCTTTCGATATGGCTACAGATATCTGAGCTATTGAGGCCGTTGATGTCGCTTTGGCTGCTATGATTTATTTTGTTTTTCCTACTTCAACATGGTTTAGGCACGCTTGGGCCACACGCTTCATGTATCGCTTGGTCACATCAAGAGAAACTAGCTAGCGTTTTGCGACTGTCACAGCTTCCTTTGTTGCTTCCACCTCCACTGCTTTCCGTAATTGCCGGTGCATCGTGGGTCGCTCAACCAGAGTCAGGAGTCACTTTCTAGTATCAATACATACAGTGCTCCACTGTTCTAGTCAACCTAGGGATTGTGCATGTACAAGAAATCTTGCCCGTTGCTCATTGGACAAGTGATTTGGACCGTTACATCGTGCAGATCTCTAATTCGCAGATGGAGTGGTTTGCGAGTCGATAGGTATGCAGTCATGATTTTTCCCTCAAACACTCTTGGTTCAGTCTGCAAACCTAGCTTGCAAGTCATGTTGTTACTGATAAAACTGTGAGAAGCTCCTTTATCCAATAATGCCGCGACCGTTTTGCAACTTTTACAGCCTCTGGGTTGTACCAGTAGAAGTATCCCTGGTTGGTGGTGCTGAAACTCCTCGTCGGACTTTGCGATATCATGAACCCTCGTTTGCGGTGATGTGATTCGATCATATGGGTGATCGGTTAGCATGTATTTCTCTGACTAGGCAAGAGACTCGCCTTCTAATCCTGTCCTTTGACATTTCCTGAGTCTTTGCTCTTTCCTCAAACTAACCCCCCTTTTGGCTTGTTGCTGCCGCTTTTGACATTCACGCGAGATATGGCCCGGTTTCCCGCAAGTGCAGCGGAGCTGTTAATCACGCTGATTGATGGTTTCAATATCCATCAGAGATGAGGCTTTCATTGACTACAAATGTCCTCTACCACGATAAAGATTCTGGTGTTGGGGTCGCCTGTCGTTAAATTCCTACATTTGAGCATTGTAGTTGGCATTGGCGATGTGGTCGGCTGCTGCGATGATTTGCGGAAAGTCATCGTGGATGCCAATAATGGTGGTTTCTCATCGAATATGTTGTTTGAGGCTGTTGTTGTAGTCAAAACACACTTCATCTAGGGCGAGATCATTGCCGGTGATGCTTTGGCAGAAACTCCGAGTGTACTCTGTCACGTTGGATTGTTAACTTAGGCACTGCAGACTGTACTGTGTGTCAAACTTCTCATTCAGCTTGCTAAAGCAAGCAAGTGTGAGAGATTCATTCCACGTCAAAACTATGTGCTTGAGAGGTAATATGCTTGTGGTTGACGATGTGAGATCGGTTGCGTGAGCCGTTGATCCAGCTTCGCAAGTCTCTTGCTGCCGTTGGATGGCCTTTAGATCGGACCACCAACTCAAAACCATGCCACGCAAGAGCGATGCCATAAGGCCAATTTTCTTACATCATTGTCGACATCAACAACGGTGAAGTACACCTCCAAAATCGTCAGCCACATCCTGACCGTCAGTTCCTTGGAGTTGGCGGGATCAAATGGCTCTAGGGTTCACTCGAGAGTTGCAAATTTCTCTCAGTGAGTACTGATTTGCACGCATGAGAAAACCGAAGCTCCTATATCACCGCGTTGAGCTGTTGGTGCAGATGGGTGTTGAGGCTCTCGAGTCTCGACATTTTCTCGTATAGGTCTTCATTGATTCGTGCTTGTCGGCCGATGCCTCTTATCCTGTCAGGTGTCGACCGAACGAGCTGCGACGGAGGCAAAGGGCTGGAAGAGCCTGAGGGGTCCTTTACTGGACTTGCCGTCAGGTTCGTCGGTGCTGCTCCATTTGCCACAAAACTTGTTGCTACTGCCTTGTTCGCCTGGAGAGCTTCATTATTGGTCTGCTGCTGATCTGCCATAGGTGGAGTTGTCGCCATGGATTGATGCTCATTGCGTGTTGCGCTTGTTACATTCAACGTTGTCGTCGCAAAGTCCGCATTCTTCTGAATAGTGGATAAGCGCTGAGGACTCATGCGAGGTTGTCGCCTGGTAGTTAATGAGCCGAGTGAAGCATGCAAGGTCGCACGTTGAGTGGCTGATTCGAGAAGCTCTGGCAAAAATGTGATTATGTGTAAGTCATCCATCCACTTGCCCATCATCAATATTCAGTGAATATTGGCCTGATAATCCTGTTTCCTTCACTGTCCTCATGCGAGGTAACGTGCTGTTGAAAGTGCACTAAATTTTGAGCCTATCTACTTCCTGATCCATCGTAGGCTCAAACCTAATGACGTTGTTTGAAGTTGTTGCTGAAATGAGTCTGGGGCATGCAGGCCCATTCTGCTAGATCAATCAAGTGCTGTGTCTCCCGAGGTACTGGTACACACCGCCAGGTACCCGAGTCTCGACCACGTAGTGAACTTCTATTGGGTCTCTCGGTGTACTGGCACAAACCACCAAGTACCCGGGTTTCGACCACCAAGAAAACTATACTAATCACGTATGGGTAAACTGAGCTGCTAGCATGCACCATACATGTCACACAAGGAGTAATGTAGCCACAAGAGAACCATCAGCTCAAACTAGGAGGCTCTCCTTAAACAAGGCTACATGATAGCTCAAAGCCCATACACCAACACTCCCCATAGGCTGCAAGAGCTGTCAAAAAGGTACTAGCTGAGAAGATGCAAATGCTCCCCCGCGATGAGAGAGTGCTGAGAACATGAACACAAACACCAACATGCTAGGATGGATCTGCTCCCCCTGCATGCAGAAGGCTATGAACCTATTGCATGTAGATAACACTACATCTCTTCCTGGCCCAACCGATCTTGGGAAGAACAATCCAACAATGATCATACCTGACAGTAGCGGGGGATGTGAAAACGTCATCAGAGAGGTGAGGATGATGCTACAATGACTACTAAGTGCACAATTTGCTCATGCACTGTCTAACGCCTGTCACTCAGAACATGGAAGCTGCCAGAGACCCCAACTAGCAGGATCATGGGTATCACTCTCATCAGACTGAGAGGGTGCAGGAGTGGAGAAGACACTGCCGAATGCTCCATGGCTGAGAGAGGAGAGAGAGGCTGATCCCCCCACATCTGAAGGGTGCCAGAGGCCCCAACCAGCAGATTCCAAAGCAGTACAGATGGAGAGGATGGTGCTGGAGGGTCCTCCGGTGGAGGGTGGAGACGAAGCCAGATCTGTGTGTGTGGAGCTCGTCACTGTAGGCGATGTAGGAATTGTACACTCCAACGAGCGGAAGTACTCCTGCGCTGTAACCAACTCACCCTGGAGATGAGAGGCACAAAGGCGCAGGTCAACGTGATCCTCCGGAGTGACTGTGCAAAGCTCAAACTCTGCATCCTCGAGCACCGCCACCACCTCACTGTAGGTGGTGGACAAGGAGTCAACCACTCTACTGAACACGACCACCTCCATCTCTGCTGCCTGAAGCTGAGCAACTACGGGTACCGTGCCTCCTGAAGCAACACATCTCAAAACGTCGAGGGACTGTGACAGAGGTTCATCTGAAGTATGTGGACAAGGGACAATCTCTGTGGCAGGAGGCATGAATGGCTCGGGAGTGAAGAGGAATGGACCAAGTACAGAGAAGGAGGATGGGGGTGAGATGAAGGCTGTCCCAAGGCTGACCGGGAGATCGTCACTGCTCACTACCTCAGGGTCCCCATCTTGTGAGTCACTCTCTGAAGGTGCTGTGGAACTAGACTTAGAGTCGTCTGGGCTGCGTCCGCTACAACCCTCTCAAAGGATCTTGGCCAGCGCATCTTGTAGTGCACACAACCACTCCTCTGCATCCCTCAGCTCACACTCTCTAGACATCTGGATGTAATCGCCCCTTCCCATGTACCTAGTGAAGATGTCACGGGAAGCATCATGTGGTGGAGGGGCATCACCGGAAAATGTCTCTCAAATGGTAGCGATGTAAGTCTCCTATGCACTGATCTAGGAGCGCATCTCATCCTCCTCAGCTCGGCATCTGAGAGAAGAATGACTAGGTGCTGCCGACCTGGTGAAGGGAACTAAACCTGCAGTCACTACCATAGGTGGGCAAGACTCCAATGCCCCCTCCCCCCAAGATCTCAGACGTCAAAATGGTGTCTCTCTCAGCTGCTGCACAATCACTGACCACTGAGGGAACAACAGACACAGTTGATGCGGTAGATACAGGTGAGGCTGTTGATGTGGCCAATGATGCTGATGCAGGAAAGACTGTCAATGTAGTAGATGCTACCAGTGAATCTGGTGCTGTTGATGCAGTTGATGAAGGCGATGTAGAGGAAGAAGATAACACCAAGGAGGAAGTTGATGACACAACTGCAGTGGAAGATGGAGCAGCTGGTGCTCATGGTGGAGCTGTAACAGCTGATGTAGCTGGTGTTGTAAGTGAAGTAAGTGCTGCAGGAGAGGCTGATGCCGATGAAGCTGTGGATGCAAGAGATGACGCTGATGCTGTGGTTGTTAATGAAGAAGTAGATGGAGCAGATGGTACCGCTGGTATAGTTGTCACAGCTGATGCAGCTGGTGCTCTAAGCAAAGCTGGTGATGTAGGAGAGGCTGATGCCAATGAAGCTATGGATGCAACAGATGACGCTGATGTTCCGGATGCTGGTGAAGAAGTAGGTCGAGCAGATGGTACCGCTGGTATAGTTGTCACAGCTGCTACAGCTGGTGCTGTAAGCAAAGCTTGTGGGGTAGCTAGTGTATCAAGTGCAGCTGTACTAGCTGGTGCAGCAGTACTAGCTGGTGCAGCTGGTCCTGTAGAGGATGCGCGAAGCGTGGATGTAGACTGTGTAGATGTGTCTAATGCTGTTATTGTCAATGGATCTGCTCCAACAGGTGTGGTGCTAGGTGCTCCTGCTCCATCCTCGGTGCTCACCGACATAGTCGATGTCAAAGTGGACGGATGCACACACCCCCCCTCAACCGGTGCAACGACAGAAGCCGGTGGAGATGAAGACGTGCCAGAGGCGAGACGAACATGACACGCTAGACGTCAACGACGGCGACGAGCTGGAGGCTGACTGGGAGGGGGCATGACACCAATGGAGTAGAGGATGGAGAGAATAGCTGCAGATTGAGACGGAAGGTCCAGTGTAGCCGGGGAAGGTCCCTTAGAGGAAGATGAGGAAGATGAGGACGATGGTGTAGAGGAAGAGTCAACCTCATGGGTGAAGAGATGGTCCCTGATCTGCTGCATCATCTGTCGCAAACTCTAGAGCTCGGTGTACAGGACAACAATATTGCCGGTGTGATGAACGGACGAATGAGGTAGGTCTGTCTGCTGTGGTGTGTGAGGGAACTAACGAGTCGGGAGTCAGGGTGGATGCCACCCACGGGGGCGCAGGTGACACTGGCGTTAACTGTGGCGTCCATCGCCATAGAAGTGGCAGGCAAACCCACAAAGAGCTGGATCCTGCCGCTAAAGAAGAGGGCCACTCCTCTGAGATTCATGGTGGTGAGAATGGAGAATGCCACGTCCCGGCGGTGTAACGACCAACAACGGGAGCGGCTGGATAGCATCCTCACTAAAGGGTGGTGCTGGTGGCCACACATCAACCCCCGGAAGGTGGGGGATGATGCAAATGAGCATCAAGGCTCGGTGGTGGCGACAAGGACCATCGAGAAGGCTGACCAGATAGTGGAGGTGGTCCGGACACCAAGCCGACAGGCAGATTACACGCGGAGGCGTGTAGAGCGCTGGCTGCGGTAGGAGAAGAAGCTGACCACAGAGGAGGCTGTCCCGTGTACCCATGAGAGCATGATTTCCGCGTCAGTGTACTGGTGAAGTGACGGAGCGAGGAAAAATCTCTCGCCTGGTGGTGAAGAAACCGACCACAAGAGTGACTGACCAGTACCACTATGAGGTGGTGGTGCTGGTGGTAGAAGCGTTGTGCTAGAAGGCAACCCGTGGTGGGAGTGACTGTGTCCCGGCGGTGGAGAAAACAACCACGGGAACACATGGCAGGGGTGACCACGCAGTGGTGGTCTCGGCGGCGGCCTTAGTGGGTCAGAGGGTCGCGGATGAAGAGGGTGAGAGTGCAAAACACTATTAGTGGGCGAGGGAAAAAATCACTGTGTGAGGTAGAGGCCAGGAGGTGGCCCTGGCCACGGCAACATCGTAACAAGAGGGAAAATCTAGAGTCAATTGAACTTGGAAAAGAGGGATGTACTGTACGGTAGGCGTGCTGGGGTGAAAAGAAAAGTAAAAGAAAGGAAAGGATAAATGGAAGGATAGGGAGGAAAAGACCCCCTTTTTGGGTATGCAAGAGAGAGGAAAGGAAGATTTTGAATCTACAAAGAAGGTGATAGAAGGTTTCCCTACGTCCTCGTGTGTTCAGAATATTTTCTAGACTACCCTTTTTTCTGGGTATCCTGGGTACACCGGGTTTGGCGAATGCATCCATTTTTTTGTCAGCTCCCTCTTGCCCAGTTCAAATCTGGTCAAGAATTCCTGCAAGGGGCACCACCTACGCAAAAGAGTGGGCATTGCCAGAGGACATCGCCCCAAGCGAGATCCTCTGGCAAGCCTCGTCACTAACCTCGATGCGAGGTTGTCGACGAGACGATCGCGAGGTGCCGATGGAGAAGGGCAGACGATGGTGACATCAGCTGTTGCTATCGCGCTGCAGTAAAAAGCGCAAGCTGCGCAAATCCTGTTGCTGCTCCTACCGCCAGCGCAAGCTGCGCAACACTCGCTGCTTGCGCTGAAACTGTCATGCTGCGCAAGGCTGCTGTTGCTATTGTCGCAGGTTGCACCCGCCGTTGCTCAGGGTGCAAGATGCCGTCGCGCGTTTGCTGCCGTAGCGAGTGGCTGCGAGCGACTGCAATGCGCGACTGCAGCTGCCCACAACGGCTTTTCGCAATGCTCGCAGTGGCTGCCGCTCTTGTTGCCGCTGCGCACTACACTAAGCACGCTGCTACTGCCATTCAAACCTGCGAGAGGATGCGCCGGCTTTTTTTGGCCTATGCACTACAATGCAAACTGCGCTATGCAATGCAAGTGTTGTTTATGCTGCTGTTGCTGCACAATGTGATTGCTGCTGATGCTGTGCTCTCCTTGCTACAGCAAGCTCCTACCCTTGCTATAGCATTGCTACTACACTTCTGTCTGCGTGGCGCCACGTGGCGTACCTCAGTTGCGTTTCAGACCCATTCTGCTGCTTTGTTGCTCACACAGCCCCCCTGTGCTCTGATACCATGCTGAAATGAGTCTAGAGCATGCAAGCCCATGCTGCATGAGGCATGAGCTCTGGCGGCGAGCAGGAGAAACACAGCACCAAAATTTGGCTAGGTCTGGAACGACTGAATTAAGAATCAAGGAGAGAGTACAATGAGCCCTATTGAGGGCTTATGTACTGGGGACTGGCGGCTAGACCACCAGGCCCCGTCATCCCCGTCGCACCAAAAGGCACGAGCGGGGAATGTGCATGTCATAGAGCATGAAAGCAAGAATGGAGGTCTCCCGAGGCACCGGAACAGTCAACCAGGTGCCCGGGTCTCGATCGACAGGAAAACGTGTGATGTACCCAAATGTATTCAAAGTCTACGGTGATACACTAGCATCACCGACTAGCTAGGCGAGACAAGTTTAGGACTCCCGAGACGCCGGAACATGTAACCGGGCGTCCAGGTCTCGGCCACATGCAAACTACACACATCTGACAAGGGGCCAACAAGACTAGATCAATCAGTGCTAGGTCTCCCGAGGTACCGGTACAGACCACCAGATACTCGGGTCTTGACCATGGAAAGAGTACATCACCAGTCACAGACTATGCAGTGAACTTCTATGGGGTCTCCCAGTTTACTAGCACAAACCACCAAGTGCCCGGGTCTCGACCACCGAGAAAACTCTACTAAACACGTATGGGTAAACTGAGCTGCTAGCATGCACCATACATGTCACACAAGGAGTAATGTAGCCACTGGAGAACCATCAGCTCAAACTAGGAGGCCCTCCCTAAACAAGGCTACATGATAGCTCAAAGCCCATACACCAACAATTGTAAGCCGGCCTGAATAGTTGGATGGTCATGGTGACGCTCGGGCGATTATGGCCTTCCACATTTTCTTACTTTAACAACTACCGTAATGAACCGTATATTCGCTTGAATTAATTGCTTCAAGTGGCCCAAGCGTTACCGGAATAGTTTTGGGGCGTTTGGGCAAATCAGATCCGATATTATGGCAGCACAAGAAATGAGGGCGCATCTTTCCTGTAGAAAATAAAAGGACGGACTTCTAATATGTCCATCGTTTTGCCAGACAAAGCAGCACTATCCATGGTTTTTAACGACATAACAACGATGCCCATGTTTGTCGTTCTTTGAGCAAAAATGGGCACGACCGTCATATATTTCATGTATTCACTGGATTCGACGTGGATTTTGACTTCGAGGGCGGAGCTGAACTTCGCCCGTCATCGCGAGCTCGTAGGAGGGGTTCCGCGGCAAAACCTCCCTGTGAGCTCGCGATGACCCTGCCAAACCCCCCATTTAAACTAGGGTGTTTTTCACAGGTTTGGAGTGGGTTTGCGAGATGCAGCGCACGTGTGATAGAAGAAAGGGAATCTGCCGGGCCCTGCTACCGTGAGGCTTGGTAGATGCCCGGGCAAGTAAAAAAAAACCCCAAATCCCCCATTCAATCTATGGGGTTTTTCGTTGGAGGGGGGGGGTTTCAAGATATGGCGCATGTGTGATAGAAGAAAGGGAATCTGCCGGGCCTCGGTAATGCGGGGCCCGGCAGATGCCCGGGCAAGTAAAAGAAGAAAACCCAAACCCCCCATGTAAACTAGGGGATTTGTAATAGGTTTGGTGGGGTTTGCGAGATGCGGCGCACGTGTGATAGAAGAAAGGGAATCCGCCGGGCCCCGATGCCGCGGGGCCCGCCAGATGCCCAGGCAAGTTAAACAATGAAACCCAAACCCCCCAGTGTAACTAGGGGTTTGTCGGATATGTTGGTTTGTGTGACTTCCACCCGTCATGACCGACACCGCTGGTTTGCCGAAAAACCCACATTTGGGGTACATGGTAGAGGAGGGCGTGACGACACGACGGGCCTCCGGACTACACCGAGACTTCTCCAACACCTACGACAAAGCCGGCGAGACGCGGTCGATGC
Organism: Penium margaritaceum; assembly: GCA_023375785.1. Classification (NCBI taxonomy): domain Eukaryota; kingdom Viridiplantae; phylum Streptophyta; class Zygnematophyceae; order Desmidiales; family Peniaceae; genus Penium; species Penium margaritaceum. Next base: position 187,185 of record SZWC01001118.1, read on the forward strand.
GTTTCGGCAGCCATGTGGGCTTGTCGGGAGGTAGGAGAGTTTTCTCGGTGGGTTCAGACCCGCGCACCCGGTGGACTCCATTAGTGCAACGAGGAGACCCGATGGCTGTTGTGGGGCTTCCGATGTTTGGAAAGCCGTCTATGATGTCTGGACGTTGACTACAATGTTTTTTGGCACTGCTCATATTTTCTCGGTGGTCGAGACCCGGGCACTCAGAGAGCTGTTCCGGTGCCTCCATGAGACCACCTTTGTTGCTCTCCTGGTGTATGCTGTGTGTTCTCCCTCTTGACTCATTTGGGTTCAGCGGGGGTGACGGGGCCCGGTGCACCTAGTTGCCAGCACCCTTATAGAAGCCCAATAGGGGCTCATTTGTCAATTCTCCTTGTTCATTTATATTCAGCATTCCAGACTTAGCCAAATTCTTGCTGTCTTGCATCGCACTCACACACAGAGCTCATGTTCGTTTTTGCATGGGCGTGCATGCCATAAAATATTTCCAATTTGGTATCAAAGCATATGGGGACGTGTGAGCAGAAGAAGCAGCAATAGTGGGTGGAACGCAAAGAGAACGCGCCACATGGCGCCACACCGGTAGCAGCGTGACAGAGCGCGAAACAACTGCACGTGAGCGCCACAGAAGCATTACTGATTGCGGCCAACAATAGCATTCACAGCAGCTGCGCAAGCGGTAGTAGTAGTAATAGCAGCAACCGGTTTGTGGCGCAGAAGTAGCAGCAACAACAGCAACAGCAATAGCAGCATCGCATCAACCGCTATAGTAGCAACGTCAGTAGCAGCAGCACATAGCAATAGTACCAGCAGCCATAGCAGTAGTAGCGGTAGCAGCAGCAGCGTGCTACAGCAAGCAACAGCGGCGGCAGTAGCAAGCGGCAGCCGCGGCAGCTACAAGCAGCAATAGTTATTACGTAGGTTAGCACCAGCAGTAGCACAAGCAGCAGCGAAAGCAACAACAGTCGCACCGGCGGCACCATCAAGCAGCAACAGCAGGTGCTGCGCAGAGTAGCAATTGCAGCAGCAGCGGCGGAAGCAGCAGCAGCAGAAACCGTAGGAGCTGCACTCGCCGCTGTAGCTTCTGCTATAGGAGGGCCTCACAACCCTCCTGTGAGGGCCCCTGCCCCCTCGGAGGGGCCCCCTCAAACCCCTTCAGGGGGCCTCTCTGAGGGGGCCCGTCGGCCCCTTTCGCCCCCCCCCCTCCCCTCTTTTCGAGGGGGCCCTCGGAGGGCCTCGTCGAGCCCCTCCGAGGGCCCCTCGAATGGGCCCGTCGGCTCCGTCGGCCGACGAATAGAGGGAGGGGTGGACCCCCCCCTCCCTGCTTCCTCACTCACTTGCTCGCTCGCTCACTTGCTCGCTCGCCTTTTTTGGCAAGCAAGCAAGGAGCGAGGGGGAGGAAGCGACCTGACATCGCCCCCTCATTTTTCTTTTCCCGCAATCCTGACCTGCCCTCTCTCTAGAGGGCAATCCAGAACCGGGTGACGGTCAAACCCGGGGTGAGCGGAAAGAAGAAAAAGGAGAAAAAAAGGGAATTGTCCAACTACTACCGCCGTAGCAGCATCATCTTTCCTAGCAGCAATAGCAGTATCGAACGGAGTTGCAACGAATTCATAGTGCGGCGACTACGCCAGCGCTTGCAGTTTTGCCTTCTCAGCCGACAGCGGATTGTACGTTGGCAACAATCTCTGCTTCGAGACGTGTCCTAGACCGGCGTCTTCATGGGGCCCGTGGTTTGGTGCGCGCACGTCACTCTGTAGGATGGACGGCGAGTCTTTCTTTCTCCGAGGGCTGGGTCATCTACCGCTTGGAGCAGCAGCCACACCTGCAGCCACCACCCGTTCTCCTCTTTGAGCAGTCTTCATTCTATAAGTGGCAGTAGCATTTGTATCCACAGTTAATTAGACTATAGTCTCCGGGCGTGCTGTGGTAGTGCAGCTCGTCCCGTCTGGTCACGTTTGCTGACCCGGACGCTATGACCTCCAGGATTGAAACTACCTACTGGCCTCATTTGCTCCCGTGGCTTGGTGTTTACCACAGAGAGTAGGTGCCCTCGGTACCTATCCATCGTCCAGCACACAAGATGATTGCGCGGACACCTGAGCAAGCACCCTGTGCGTTCGCTTGTTACTACTGTGGTGATGGATGCCATGGTTGGCGTCGTTGTTGGATACTCCCTCCCTACTGGCATCCACCTTGGCTACAGCTTTGTCCGAGCCTACGTCCTCCATATCATACAAATTTGCGGACGTTGGTAGATCCTCGAGCTGGACCTCTGGCCAGCATATTCGTCGAGATTCACGGCCTACGGCAGACAGTGCAGTAGCTTTGTGACCTCGTCATCACTGAGCATGCTTCTGCTACTTGTTTGTCGACGACCTCTTCGACCACATCTCCTTCATCATCTCTTTCTTCCTCATTCGGTGGTGTCCCTTCAGCTTCACCTGTGAGCCTGTCCCAGACTACCACCATCCTCTCGATCCTTTACTCTCCTACGACCACGACACCACCTCGCGATGATATGTCTACATGTAGTCGTTCCAGTCATGTGTCCATGCGACATCAGCGTCAGCGGTCCGCACATCGTACTCGCACCAGGTTTGATACATCCTCCACCTCCTCCGATTCCGTTGCTGTACCTGTGGAGGGGGAGCGTGGTCACCGCGCATTGCTCGTTGTGACTGTAGCATAGGATCCGCATAGGATCCGCACTCGCGCCATGCCCACGTGCCCTAGCATCCGCTCAGGCAGTCTCAGATGATACGGTGACAGCACATGGCGTGGAGTCTGATCCCGACGTGGCATTCATGGTTGAGACCTTCTTGTCATCGTCTGGGCTGAATCTAGATCTTCCACATCAGCAGGTGACATCAGGAGGAGCGCAATCACGGCGTCCCTGGATAGTGCCACTCGCGGCTCCATCCGGTGGAGGCCCAGGGGTGGCACTTGAGTGCCGTATGGATCGGGATGTATCTACCCAAATTTTTAGGGAGAGTGCGTAGACAACTCACACCAGTCCGGCAGATGTTGGAGTACTTAGAACGTGCATGTCATCAAGGTTGAAATCTATGCCGAGAGAGCAGCCGGACATTCTACAGTAGCAAGTTGCATCAGGAGGAGGGCAGGTCCCGTGTGCCTTGGTCGTGCCACTTGCGACTCCGCCCGGTAGAGGCCTTGTGCTGGCACAGGAGTCCCGTGCAGAATAGGATGCCCCACACGGATTTTTAAGGGCGTTGGCGTACGCGACTTACTCCACCCCGATAGTGGTCATAGTGCATGAGCAGAGTCGGCTGGCCGGTCTTTTAGAGGTTGAGGCATTCTTGACAGCAACAATTTTGAGAGATGTCACTGGGACATGTGTTGCAGCAGACTCACCAGGCTTCACCGTGTCATCCACGCTACCTAAGGACCAGCTTCAGCTTGAGGAGTTGCCTATGTTCCCAAAGTCTACGTCCCGTGCACAGGACGGAGTAGCGACACACATGACGGAGTCGGATGGTGGTCTTCACTCCATTATCGAGCAGGTGGCAGCGACCAGCCTTCTTGGCAAGAAAGTGCGTGAGCGCCAGTTGCGCTTGTTGGTCGCCTTGACGGGCATTGTCGAGCCGGTGTCCTGCACACTTGTGTCCACTACGGCGGCAGTCAAGGATACTGGAGAAGATCCGTACACACGGATGGATTCACCTCATCAACAGGAGCAGAGTTCTGCCCCCGCGTTTTCACCTGTTGGTGACCCTTCTGATCACATCGATGTTGAGAGTGGCAGTACCTGCACGGACGACATTTCCACATGCTCCACGGACTCTGACGACTCCTCCTTCTCCTTCTCTCTTGGCATGCAACCGCTCACTCCTCGCATGACAGACACGAGCTGTGATGTGCAGCTGCATCCGATGTTCCAGCGTCTCAGCACATTGCGAGCTTGGTTGACCCGTAGGAGGATGCAGCAGCACCAGCTCCATCGTCTTCACCAGCTGAGATGCAGATGTTGCTGTACTCACGAGTTGTGCAGTCTGCATGTGCAGCATCCAGTGAAGTAGAGTTAATCCTACACCAGGTCGATATGGGCCACCTCGACATGTTTGAGGCAGATTATGCTGATATGCAAGAGCGTGTAGTCATGCTATAACAAGATGATGGCAACGCGTGAGCATTTCTCAGAGGAGGGGAGCATCACTGCTATCGATAGGAGCCTTCCGCCAGCAGCACCTGGCACACCTATACTTAGGGAGGATCTTGTACGAGCTCCGAGTATGATGTCCGTTGCAGACATTGTCATAAGAGAGGTGAGCGTGCCTTCAGCTTCCACCATCCTCGCTCCTGTCGACCCCATCATCGGTCCTCCTTCTTCTACTACTGCCATCACGCACCTTCATCCACCCGACTCACCTGCCTCATCGTCATCTTCATCCACGAGTGGTGATCTGGTTCGTCGCTCCAGCTCTCCTCTTTACCGAGATACCCTTGTGCCTCAGGATGCTCTTTCCCGCCTCGGAAGCTAGCTCCGCCACTTCATCCACGCTTGCGTGTTGCTCGCCCATTTCCTTTCCTTTGTCGTACACAGATGCATCGCGGTAGAGCGGAGAAAGGAGAGAATGTGAGTTGGGACCCTTGGCAGTCATGCACGGGCTCGTACACTCTAGGTGATGCAGATTCACGTGAGGAGTCGCAGCCAGAGACACCACTTTGTCTTTGAGCTCGGGTGCCGACTCGCACGTGACAGGGGGAATTATCTCTACATGACGGACACACCACATGACTCATCGCCCAGGTTCTATTCAGTTTTGACATTAGCATCTCCATTGAGGACATCTCTACCAGGTTCATCTACCCATGGGGAGTGTTGTGTGGACCTCGACCTGACGCGACGTCATGGGAGATGCATGGCGAGGTCCATTCTCTGCTATGAGCATCTACAACATCCGACGTATGGCTCATGCTACATGCTTACACAGCTTCGTGTGGACGGTGGCACACTATTGGTCCAGACCCGGACACTTGGTGGGTTGCACCAGTGTCATGAGGAGACCATGTAATCGTGTGTCTTGGTGTGTGTCTATACTACGTGTGGCATGTGTATTCGAGCTGGATCCCTCTTGGGGGTCGAGACCCGGACACGTGGTGAGTTACACCCGTGTGACGAGGAGACCCTCTATGATCATATGTGTTGATTGATGATGCTATTGTGGTCTGCACACAGATACATGTTGGATTGCTCGTAGTGGTCGAGACCCGGGCACTGGTACAGCCAATGTCACGAGGACACCATTTTTTCGTGTGACATGTGTATGATGTGCATTACAATGGTTTGTGCATGTGAACATCACTCCTCTGATGGTCGAGACCCAGACACTTGGTAGCATGTGCCAGTGTCTGGGGAAACCTTAGGTGAGTAGCAGAGGTGTGTGTGTGGTTGCCTGGTGCATATTGTGGTTTTGGCGTACGTTTTTGTTTCATGCCTTCGTTCATTTGTTCTGGCATGGACAGCCAGCTATATCAGCCAGGGGGAGTGTTGGTTTGTGTGGCTTCCACCCGTCACGACCGACACCGCTGGTTTACCGATGTACCCACATTCGAGGTATATGGTAGAGGGCGTGACGACATGACGGGCCTCCGGACTGCACCGAGACTTCTCCAACACCTACGATGACGCTGGCGAGACGCGGTCGATGCGTTCCGGCAGCCATGTGGGCTTGTGAGGAGGACGGAGAGTTTTCTCGATGGGTTGAGACCCGCGCACCCGGTGGACTGTACCAGTGCGACGAGGAGACCCGATGGCTGTTGTAGGGCTTCCGATGTTCGGAAAGCCGTCTGTGATGTGTGGACGTTGATTCCGATGTTTTTTGGCACTGCTCATGTTTTCTTGGTGGTCGAGACCCGAGCACTCGGAGCGCTGTTCCAGTGCCTCGAGGAGACGACCTTTGTTGCTCGCATTGTGTATGCAGTGTGTTCTCCGTATTGACTCATTTGGGTTCAACAGGGGTGACAGGGCCCGGTGCGGCTAGTTGCCCGCGCCCTTATGTAAGCCCGATCGGGGCTCATTTGTAGACTCTCCTTGTTCATTTGTGTTCAGCGTTCTAGACTTAGCCAAATTCCTGCTTTCTTGCATTGCACTCATACACAGAGCTCATGTTTGTTTTTTCATGGGCCTGCACGCCTCAAAATATGTCCAACTGGATGTTCGGGGGTGGTTTCAAGATGCGGCGCACTCTGTCGCGAATTTTGGAGTTCGCAATTGCGAACTAGAAACTCCTGACAAAAGGAAATGCCTAGGCAGCAGGTTGGGGCAGCAGCGTTGTTGATGCAGCATGCGGGCTTCCACGCTCGTTGCTTAAGTCAGCTGCCCCCTCAGTCTGCTGCTCTAGAGTCTAAGTCTGGAAGCTCTGGGTTTGTTACTCAGAAATGCGCGCGCCAGTGTTAGCTTCAGAAAGCAGCTGAAAACTGTAAGTGACTGATTAGGAATGAAGAATGAACAACAATGGGAGACCCCTCCAAGTTCTAGGCCCCCCCCAGCTCTGTAGAGCTTGTTACTCAGTTCATCAGCCAATCAGAAAATAGCTCAGTTCAGGCTGGCAGGTTTTCTCGGTGAGGCCTGCCAGGCAGCCGACAGCCCAAAACCCGGGC
>SZWC01001118.1:196901-208352 GCA_023375785.1 Penium margaritaceum
GCGACTGGGGCTGTCGGCCCGGAGAGATCAGCGGACACGACGGGGGCTGCCGGCCCGGAGGGACCAGCAGACGTGACTGGGGCAGCTGGCCTGGAGGGACCAGCGGACGCAACTGGGGCCGCTGGCCCGGAGGGACCAGCGGACGCGACTGGGGAAGCTGGCCCGGAGGGACCAGCGGACGCGACTGGGAAAGCTGGCCCGGAGGGACCAGCGGACGCGACTGGGGCAGCTGGCCCGGAGGGACCAGCGGACGCGACTGGGGACGCTGGCCCGGAGGGACCAGCGGACGCGACTGGGGATGTTGGCCCGGAGGGACCAGCGGATGCGACTGGGGCAGCTGGCCCGGAGGGACCAGCGGACGCGACTGGGGACGCTGGCCCGGAGGGACTAGCGGACGCGACTGGGGCAGCTGGCCTCGGGGGACCAGCGGACGCGACTGGGGCAGCTGGCCTGGAGGGACCAGCGGACGTGACTGGGGCAGCCGGCTCAGAGGGACCGAAGAATGTGTCACCCGGACGCGGTAGGACGGAGGACGGACTCACCACTCCCCCACGCGACGGGATAGACACAGACGAGCCGGAGCGAATGAGATCGCGAGGAAACAAGTCCTCGAAGAAGAGGGCATCCCGGGACTCGACGATGCAGTGTCGGGAGGGGTCCCAGAAGCGCCAGGCCTTGGACTGACGAGAGACACCGAGGAAGGTGCAGGGACGGCCGCGGGGGGCGAGCTTGCCGCCCTGCTGTGGGGCGGGCAGCCAGACAATGGCGACACAACCCCAGACGCGAGCTGGGCGGAGGTCAGCGCGCTGACCGCACCAATGCAGGTACGGCGTGGACTGACAAGGAAGGGGAAAGTGGGGAAATCGGTTCCAGACCCAGGTCATGTAGGCCATGGCTTCAAAGTAGAAGCCCTCGGAGAGACCGGACTCGACACGCATGGTGCGGACGGCGTCGGCCATGGTCCGGTTCCACCGCTCGGAGACACCGTTCTGGGCGGGTGTGTAGGGCGCCGAAGTGTCGTGGTGGATCCCACGGGAGGCGAGGAAAGTCGTGGCCTCACCCATGTACTCGCCACCGCGATCGGAGCGAAAGCGGCGAAGGGAGTGGCCACACACGCGTTCTGCGAGGACAAGCCAATCCTGGATGGCCCGGGCGACATCGCTCTTCTGCCTAAGACAGAAGACCCAGCGATAGCGAGAGTAGTCGTCCGTGAGGGTGAGGACATAGCGGCCATGCGCGTCGACCGACTCGGTGGGGAGAGGGCCCATGACATCCGAGTGGACAAGGTCGAGAGGGGCGGATGCACGGGAGGCAGACAAGGGGTACGTGGACCGGTGCATCTTCCCCTGAGCGCAGTCAATGCACTCTGTGGGGCACGAGAGAGGGAAAGTCTCCGGGTCAAGGCCCGAGGCAGGCTGGGTGCGAAGCATGCTGTCCACAGTGGCAGAGTGGATGTGGCAGAGGCGGCGGTGCAAGAGGCGGGTGTGCTTAGGAGAAAGCGTGCTGGTGACGAGCACATGGCCTATGGCGGCCGACGAGGAGGAGACGGGAGAAGAAGAGGAGAGACGAGGAACAAGCCACAGGTTGCCACGGGCGGTGGCGTGCAGGACAACAAGACCAGACGGACGCAACGACACAGTACCAACACCACGCGAGTGCACAAAATCCATGCTCATGCGGTCAAGGGCAGTCACGGAAAGGAGGCTGAGCTCGAGACCAGGGACGAAGAGGACATCGGTCAGAGAGACGTCACCGGCAGGACCACAAAAACGAACGACGCCAACACCACGGACAGGTAACACCTGTCTGGAGCCCGTCCGGACACCGGAGACATCGCCGACGAGACCGAGCATACTGAAGGCCTCACGAGAGGCCGTCATGTGATGCGTGGCCCCGGAGTCGATGATCCAGGTCTCAGCAGGGTCCTGGACCGGGGTCGCTAGATCGCTAACGGTCACATGGCAGCAGGCGAGGGACGCAGACGCGGTGGACGGAGGCGCGAAACGGGACTGCCAATCGTCAAGCCAGGCAACATCATCAAAGAGAGGGGCGGAGGAGACCACGGGCAACACGAGATAGACGAGGAAACGGGACACGACCGCAGCTCAGTCTCAGTCATGCAGGGCTGGGCAGGAGAGCAGGAGGTGATGCAACTCGCACTTCCCTGGGGAGGAGGGCGAGGCAGGCCGAGCTGGAGAGCGATGAACTGCTCCAGCTGACGCTCACGGGAGGAGGGCCCGGGAGTGTAGACGGAGTGCAGAGTGACGGCGCCGGAGCCCGGGTAGTAGGAGGGCTGCGCCGGTGAAGGGAGCGGGGGCGCCGACAGCCGCGGGTAGTACTGTTGCGGCGCGGGTGTCTGCGGGACAGGCGGAGCTGCCGGAGTGGCAGAGCCGCTGGACGAGGTCAAAGTGGTCGGGCCAGCAGCGGTGACGGCGGCAGAGGCGAGGCAGCGCTCCCGCTGGCGCCGCATGGTAGCGATGATGCGCGCCTCGTCCTTCGGGAGAGGGCACGTGTACCATCCGTGCCCGGGCTGACCACAGTTGTGGCAGACCGAGCCACCACCGCTGGACCCGGTCGACGACTACTGCTGCTGCTACTGGTGCGGCTGACCCTTGCCTTTCTTGTTCCGGTTCTTCTTCTTCTTCCCCGACGACGATGAGGCTGCTGCGGCGGGGGAGGCGACGGCCACGGAGGCAACGGCAGGGGAGGCGACAGTAGGGGAGGCAACGGCAGGGGATGCAACCGCCTCCGTACGATGGAGCTGGGACTCCTGGCGAACTTCCTCAATGTGGAGGAAGAGCTCGTATGCCCAGGGCATGAGGGTGCCCTGGGTTGCCATGGTGGAGAGGACATCGTGGGGGTAGTGTACGAAGACGTCTGCGTAGTCGCTAGTGGCGCCGCGCTTGATGGTGAGGAGCGCGGACAGAGGGGGCGGAGCAGATGTGCTGAGACGACGAAGGATGTCCTCCGCCCGCTGCCAGTAGGCAGTGACCATCTCGGTCTCCCCCATGTGCAGGGAGTTGAACTCCCAGAGCAGACGACTGATCTCAGCGTCGCTGGACAGGCGATGGGGCCTGTTGAGGACGTGCCAGGCGGCTGCAGGGTCTAGGATGTCGCCAGCCGTGACGTCGCCGAGGAAAAGCTCTAAAGCCAGGCGGGAAGCTGGAGGGGCGACTGGGACAAGGGCACAGACGGCGCGACCAGCGTCATACAACTGGTCGGCCTGGGTGGAGTCGTAAGGGAGGGTGTAGTATGCCCACAGGCCCTCACCCTGCGCCCAGATCCAGAAGCTGAGCTCCCAGCTCCAGAACTGCTCGCCGGCCTGAAGCGGCGGCGGCGGCGTCTCAAAGTCTTTCTGCCTGCGGCCGGCACCCGGAGTGGGGCCAAGGACGGAAGCGACTGTCTGCCGCTGGCGCTGAGTTTGCTGCTGTGCCAGGTAGTACGTGGCAGCAGACACAGCTGGGCTGGCGTGCTCTAGAGGGACGAACGACGGTAGACCACTGGTGGCAGTCCGGGCGGCTACGGGCTGTAGCGCTGCAAGGTGCTGCGTCAAGGCGTCGAGCTGTTGCTGAAGAGCAGCGAGGGGGTCAGGATTGCCGCCGACGACACCAGTGGGCTGCAGCTGCTGTGGCTGCTGCTGCTGCTGCTGTTGCAGCTACTGCTGCTGCTGCTGCTGCTGGTGCTGCTGTTGTTGCTGCTGCTGCTACAGGCGCTACAAGAAAGGAGGGGTAGGGGTCCCCCCAACAGAGGAGGACCCCTCCCCACTTGGGCTACCTTCCATGGTGTGGTGTTCCTTGTTTTGTTTTTTGATTTTTTTTGTTTTGTCTTTGCTAATAACAGCAGGGGTGGTGGGAGTTCTACCCACCCCTTGGGTTGTCCCCTTTCCCTTTCTCCCCCCCTTGTTTTTTCTTTGTTGATGACGTCAGCAGTGACGTCAGTAGTGACGTCAGTAGCAGGATGCTGACGTCAGCAGTGGGGGTTGTTGGGGCCGCCGCTGTTGCTGCTGATGGTACTGCTGCAGACGCTACAGCTGCTGCTGTTGCCGATGCTGCTGCTACTGCTGCTGCGGCTGTTGGTGCTACTGCCGCTGCGGCTGCGGCTACTGCTGCTCCTGATGCAGGTGCTGCTACAGTTGTTACTGCGGCTGCTGTAGCTACTGTTGCTGCTGCTGCTGTGGCTGTAGCTGCTGTTGCAGCTGCTACGGCTGCGGCTGCTGAGGCTACTGCGGCTTGCTGCTGCTGCTGCACGCTGCTGCAGTTGCTACTCGCTGCTGCTGCGGGCTGCAGTAGTAGGCTGCTGCTGCGGGCTGCGGGATGGGGTTTTCCTTTTTCTTTTTTCTCTTTCTGTCATGGCGGACAGCAGCCCGCTGTCTGTTGCGAGCAGCGGGCTGCTGCTCGCAGGCAACAGCGAGCTGCTGCTCGCGGCTCGATTACGGCGAGCTGCGAGCAGCAGCAGCCGCGGCTGGTTGCTGCTAGCAGCAGCTCGCTGCTGCGGCTCGTTGTTGTGGCTCGCTGCTGCGGTTGCGGGCTGCGGCTGCTGGCTGCGGCTGCTGCAGCCCGCAACTGCTGCAACACGCTGTTGCTGCAGTTGCTGGCTGCGGCTGCTGGCTGCGGCTGCGGCTGCTGCTGCCCGCTGCTACAGCTGCTACGTGCTGCGGCTGCTGTCAGCTGCTGCTGTGGACTGCTGCTGCGGGCTGTTGCTGCGCGCTGCTGCTGCTGCTGCTGCTGCGAGCTGTTGCTGCGAGCTGCTGCTGCTGCTGGCTGCTGCGAGCTGCTGCTTCAGCCTGCTGCTGCTGTTGCACGCAACTGCTGTCGGTTACTGCTGCCACAGCTCGCTGCCGTTGCCTGCGGCTGCCGCTGCTGCTGCTGCAAGCTGGTGCCAGTCACTGCACCTGGGTGACGTTGCCGCGTGCGCCGTCGCCCACGGGTGTCGGACGCCGCGTGCCGCTCACCTCCTCGCGTCACGCGTGGGGGTCAGTGCTGCCGAAAAGATTTCGGCAGCATTTCCCCTGGCCCAGTGGCTGTGAGAAAAAATCTGACGCCGCCACCAGGAGGGTCAATGCTGCCAGGAAAAATCCGGCAGCATTTCCCCTACACTGGCGCGTATGGGGGTCCTCCGGCGTTGTCTGGCACCTGTTCATCAGTCTTCTGCTGCTATTGCTACGCTCTGGCTCTGATACCAAAAAGGAAATCCCTAGGCAGCAGGTTGGGGCAGCAGCGTTGTTGATGCAGCGTGCAGGCTTCCACGCTCGTTGTTTAAGTCAGCTGCCCCCTCAGTCTGCTGCTCTAGAGCCTGAGTTTGGAAGCTCTGGGTTTGTTACTCAGAAATGCGCGCGCCAGTGTTAGCGTCAGAAAGCAGCTGAAAAATGTAAGTGACTGATTAGGAATGAAGAATGAACAACAATGGGAGACCCCTCCAAGTTCTAGGCCCCCCCCAGCTCTATAGAGTTTTTTACTCAGTTCATCAGCCAATTAGAAAATAGCTCAGTTCAGGCTGGCAGGTTTTCTCGGTGAGGCCTGCCAGGCAGCCGACAGCCCAAAACCCGGGCGTCGTCCGTTTTGCCTGAAAACTGGACCATACCATAATACCGACGCTACAAACACAGCCGTGCGGTCAGAATCTGCTAGAAAACCGATATCGAGGAGTTATGGCAGCCTAAACCCAGATAGTGCCCACAATGGTTTATGCTGCCAAACGGGGNNNNAGGCTGGCAGGTTTTCTCGGTGAGGCCTGCCAGGCAGCCGACAGCCCAAAACCCGGGCGTCGTCCGTTTTGCCTGAAAACTGGACCATACCATAATACCGACGCTACAAACACAGCCGTGCGGTCAGAATCTGCTAGAAAAACGATATCGAGGAGTTATGGCAGCCTAAACCCAGATAGTGCCCACAATGGTTTATGCTGCCAAACGGGGCCATGCAACATGCAACTGGGACCCCAGGCAGTGCATGACGATGCAGACGCGATGGGACGCGCTGGACGCATGCAAGCAGCAACTGCGGTGTCAATGACCGCCGGCAGCACGACCGCCGAGGAGGCCTGCCGATGGAGCTGAGCGCGTCGCCGGAGAGAGGAGGCTCCAGCGAACTGCGAGAAAACCTCAGTGTGCGTCGGCTCCACCGGACGACACTCCATCAGCGTCGAGTCTCGCCGTCAGTCATCTGTACGCCGATGTACACAAGCCGGGAGGACACAACAGAGCACAATGAGAGATGCGAAAAAACCAACACTGACATTGCGACTTCTGACATCGATGAGGCTGGTGTCAGAAGTCGCTGACTTCACTGTCGAAGTCGGTGGCGGTCGACTTCGAGAGCGAAGTTGAATCCTGTTTCTGGTCGCTTATTAGGAAGCATGGGCAGCGCTGTCATGTCGATTTCTACTATGGACAGCGCTGCTAAATGTGGGGAAACCGTGGGCACCGGAGCATTTGGAACCAAAGCAAAAATGGCGAGACGAGTAGTTCAAATGGGAAAACACAGATGGAATGCACACCCACTTGCCACTTCGGCTTGCCTTACTTGGATTGTCTCGCTTTCGTCGTGGAATTTTGCCCGTCGCTTGCATTGCTACCTTCGGGTTTGCTTACCGAGTGTGTGCGAAGCTGTGCTTGTCGGCAAAATAGACTTTCAGTAAAAAACACACTACTTGTTTGTGCAATCACCTACAAAACTTCCCAAGGCCTAAAATCCAGTGAATGTAAACATCACAAAACATGGTTTGAAAAAGCCGGCGAATGTACCAACTAGTTTGGTACATTTTTGTGGTTTTCTGGGGGCTCTCAACCTGAGAGTTTGATTGTGAAGGTTTTTTGCGGTAGATGGTTTATTTTTAGGAAGATAACTCCCCATTGAAAACTCTACATTGGGGCATCATAGGAGGTGAGAATTTTACGTTGGGTGGAAGCTTGGCGCTGACGCTTTTTATCGGCGAAGCAATCACATGGTCATCGCAAAAAGTCAAAATTCTGCTTGGTAGCTTTTTGGAGTAGGCGCTTGCCATGTCCCGATGTCCAGATCGTTTCGGTGTATGCTGACTTGTCAAGTCATTGCCCTGAGTGGAAAAGTTTGCTGTCAGTGAATACGTGGATGTTTATTCAGGACCAGAATATGCATTGTGTCATTCTGCTGTCGTCCCTCGCCGTGGCCGTATAAGCGACCGGATGCCGCTGCAGCCTTGAGATCAATGGCGGCCTCCAAGAAACGAGGCCCTGTTCTTGGATTGCGACCTTCCGAGTGGGAGGAGACAACATACATGGCGAAGACCCTATCCACGACAAACGACACCATCGAATACGTTGGTCTCAGCGTCTGGAGTAGAAATTCGGTGAAACACGTGGGAAAAGATCCAACGGGACGTTTTGCCCTCCATGGCGGCAACATCTGTCCAAGCGTAGTGTGGTTGATTTCCTGCGTGCAAGGAAGGTTAGCTTCCAGTCCATATTTCAATACGTTGTAAAATGTGCATGAACAGTATTAGAGATAAAGTACATATCAAGGAGGATTGAAAAAATCAAACTGCGTCTAACAAACATTGGCATTGAACATTCTCAGGGTAATGAGAGGTTGTCTACGTCATGAATGCTTTCTTGGTAGTATCTTAAATTAATTGCCCCTTTTATTGTGATTTTTCTAAAAGAAGTATTTTTAATGACAATGACAAGGCCATGAATAAGAATTTCCCACACTTTCACATTTACAAATCCTTTTGATCACTACTTAAACCTCATGATTTACAAAAGATATGAAAAAAGGGTTTGTAAACAAAATTTTCATCTTAACTTTAGGTATTAAGAAATCAATATTTCTTAGAAGAAGAAAAATTTGAACGCATGAATGAAATTATATGTGATGCCTTGCTTTTACCAAATTTTGTTCAGTGTAATTGCTTCATTTGGCAAAGCCCATATAGGTTTTACTAAGATCTTGTTTTAGGAGGTACTATGGTTAAACACACAAACACACACACACACACACACACACACACACACACACACACACACACACACACACACACACACATGTGAAATGGAATAACCTTACAACTTTTCATAGTGCAAGGCCATGAGTCCTATGTTCCATGATACTTCCCACTACCTAAGGCCACAATGTTTGGTCCTTGTAAAAGGAAGATTTATATCATTAAGAAGTTTTGAAAAGCAAACATTACCAATGAACGAGGTAAGCACAAGAAGGTTTCAGTGAAATTATTCAGTTTCATTGAAATATGAAGTTAGTTTTAAAATTTTCATTGGAATTATAAAAATCATACATCAAATAAAACAAAAATTCATTGAACTTAAAGTACAAGAGGATGGAATGATCCACACCATTGAAAAAACGGAGCATCATACCCACCCTTCAAAACAATAACATCTTACAAGTAGAATGGAAAGGTAAGAAAATTTAATATTGAAGTTGCATGTCATGCGACATCAATATATGACCATCATTGAATTAGAATCAACATAAAAATCACTCTAACAGGGTTTTTTTAATGGTTTTCTTTGAGGTTGAATGAGTTTTCTTTGGGTTTCAACTCCTTTTATGTTTGAAGGGAAATTACTAGGAAACAAATATGAAGAATACTAAGCGCATATGTAATTATTTCTAAACTCATAGCATGTAAGATATTTGTAGGGTGTTCATAGAAATATCAGGTGGGTTATAACTCTTTTAATGTGGAATGAACACTTAAAATGTTTGAACTTATAGTGCCTCTGAACCATTGAGGATGAATGCCCCAATATTGACCTACCTTCATTTACATGCATCATGGTTGCATTTTTTGTGCTTCATGAGTGAATCTTTTCATAAATCAATTTTTAAAAGTTTGGTATTTAGATTAGTTATTTACCATTTTACTGCATTTTAAAGGTGTATGTGATTATGTATGCTTTAATCGTTTTTGAATTAGGTATGGTTCCATTTTTCTAGCTAGTTTTTTGACCTAAATTTCATTCATACATACGTATTTAACATGCTCTTGATGTGTAAAGAACAAATAATTGTGGATTAGTTTTGAAATATGTAACATGTGTTGGATTCACTAGGAAGGAAATGTAAGTACGTGGTGATAACTTGGTTTCTAAATGCTTGCATTGGACCAAATAAGGATGTTCAAGTTCTGAATGTACTGAAAACCATATGACTGGAAAATTATGATGCAATGAAGTTATTGATGTAAAATAACTTGCTAAAACCATAAAACGTAAGGAAGGTTGACGATTGGGGTTTCAAAACCTTCTTGAAACCTTATCGTTGGGAGGTGAAGCCACTGAGAAGAGCTACCCTGAATCCCATTGAGGTGTTTGTGTTTGTAAACTTGGGATAGTATGCAGGGATGTATTTGTTTCCGGCCAGATTTGCATTGGTTGAGTGAATTGCCTTGCCTTTGCTAGAATATTGCGAAACTTGTATGTTGATTGCTTTAAGATTCACCCCGGCGTTTGTGGTTGATCAAGTGTGTTTCCGCCTGAGTAATCCTCTAATACAGCGTACTGCCAACCGTTTTCGGCCAGGCGGGAGAATAGGAAGTGGCCTTTCTCCACTAGAATATTGCAGTGCGATTGGAACGTTATGTCCGCATCCGCAGTTGTCGGAACGCTGGCCACCACCACTGTCTGCCACGAGGAAAAACATCTGGCACGCAACCTCCGCCGCGCACGGTCGAGGAAGCGTTCGCCGGTATCTTCCAGTCGACCTCCCAGTCCAGCAGCAGCTAGCACAGCGGCTGCCGCAGCAACTGCTCGTCCAGAAGCAGCGAGTCGGGCAGCTGCGGTGGCGGTAGCACCGGCTGCGGTAGGCTTTGATGCTTCAGTGGTCACCCTCCCCTCCATCGCCAGGCCCTCCACGACCACTACACCACCGGCATCACCGTCACCATTCGCGAGCATCGCTTGCCGCCTACCACCACCGCCGTCACGTCCATCCCGCACAACCAGCAGCAGCAGGTGGAAGCGGCAGCTGCTGGTTTGTGCCCGTGCGCGGCTTGAACTGCACCGATCTACACCCTGTCGCTGCACTGCTGGCCCCACTCTCTGCAGCAGAGACTCTGCTTGTCGTGGGCCCCTCACCAAAGCAAACTCCGTCTACTAGGCAAGTAGCGCAGTAGGCCTGGGATTCCGCAGCGTTGCGGCCAGCAAGGACAGCGGACCGCACATGGGGCCATTGCCTGCCGTCTCCGCGTCGCCTGGCCGGCCGCTCCGGCTGCCCTGCTCACTGGGCCCGGACTACCATGGACCAGGGCAGCAGCAGCGGCAGCAGCGGCGGTCAGTGCTGCCTCCACGGCCGCAGCAGCCTTCGCCGGCGTTTGCCTCCTGCTTCCCCTCGCGTTCCGTCTCCTGCATTGCTCTGCGCTCTTCCCCGCCCTCGCCCTCCTCCTTGTTTTCCTCCTCCTCTTCCCGTGCACTGAATCTCCCGACGCCGTTGCAGCAGCAACCTCCGCAACATCTACGGGACCACCTCACCAGACACTGCACCTGCAGACACCCTGCCTTTGGCCGCCCTGCCAGGCCCATCCACCTCAGCCGCCCTCTCTCCACCACTCTCACCCCACGCGCAGCCGCCTCCTCCTCCTCCTCCCCCTCTCCAGTGGCCGGCGCCGCCTCCCGCCTGGCCGATGCCCTGAAGCCGCGCGGCGCGGCGGAGTCGGACAGCCTGCCGGCCAGCTTGAGGGAGGCGGTGCTGGCGGCTGTGGACCGGCTGGCGGAGTCCAGGAAGTCCGGCGGAGGCAGCGGTGCAGAGCGGGGGAGGGTGCGCGTGACGGTGGGAGACGTTGCGAGCAAGGCCGGGCTGGGGCTGGCGGAGACGGAGAGGGCGCTGAAGGCTCTGCTGGCTGACAGCGGCGGGTTTCTGGAGGTGAGTCCGGCCGCTCTGTTGATTGACCTCGTGCTTCCCTTTGCTGTCTTCTCCGCTGTGATCCCTTTCACTTTGCTTTCGTTGCGATCCAAGTTGTAACCGTCATCGCTGCTGCCGCCGCTGCCCTGCCGCCGTTGTCATTGCTGCGGACGCCAACGCCGCCGCCGCCTGCGCCGCCGCTGCCGTTGTCGTCGCCGCCGTCGTCGTCGTCGTTGTCGTCGTCGCCGTCGCCGTCGTCNTCCAAGTTGTAACCGTCATCGCTGCTGCCGCCGCTGCCCTGCCGCCGTTGTCATTGCTGCGGACGCCAACGCCGCCGCCGCCTGCGCCGCCGCTGCCGTTGTCGTCGCCGCCGTCGTCGTCGTCGTTGTCGTCGTCGCCGTCGCCGTCGTCGTCGTCGTCGTCGTCGTCGTCGATGTCGTGGTCGTCGTCGTTGTCGTCGCCGCCGCCGTCGTCGTTGTCGTCGTCGTCGTCTTTGTCATTGTCGTCGTCGTCGTCGTCGTCGTCGTCGTCGTCGTCGTCGTCGTCGTCGTCGTCGTCGTCGTCGTCGTCGTCGTCGTCGTCGTCGTCGTCGTCGTCGTCGTCGTCGTCGTCG
>SZWC01001118.1:243568-258413 GCA_023375785.1 Penium margaritaceum
CACACACACACAAACACACACACTTCATCACTACAGGTGACTGATCTGGACTAACGCTCTCGGGTGCAAAGCTGTGACGCAACATGGAGCACCAAAACCAGTGATTACAATACCATCAAGTCATCAAGTGGTGGTCATAGCACCAAAACCAAGCTTATGGAGAGCCAAATTGTAGTTATTTTTCATATTGTAGCATTATGTGATGGGACACACACTTGTTGGAGTGCATGTACCACGTACGTTCATGATGTGGATGGTTTCTCACACTTTTGCATGCTTTCAGCTTAGTGAACCGGGTTGCTGATCCCTCGGGACCACATGTCCGGTTTAATCCAGCGTGTGAGAAACCGCATGGAGCAAGCTCACTCCCGGTTCGGGCTTGATCCCTGGGTGGCGTCTGGGCCCCACGTCGAGAGACTCGCGCGGGTGGCCCGGTCAACCGGTGTTTACCACTTTGTCGCTCCTTACTCACTCTCTTGTTGAATACTTTCACCCTCTCTTACGAAAAATGAGCTTGCCCTACCCAATCCATGGCGTCGCCCTTATGCTTGCCTATGTGTCTAGCCTAGCAACTATGGCTACCTACAACAGCAATGCCCATGTTTTTTATTTTTCGAGCAAAAATGGGCACGACTGATATATGTTTCATGTATTCAACATATTGGACATGGATTTTGACTTCGAGGGCAAAGTCGAACTTTGCCCGTCGTTGCGAGCTCGTAGGAGGGGTTTCGCGACGAATCCTCCTTGCAAGCTCGCGATGACCCTAACAAAACCCCTGTTTCATCTAGGGGGTTTGTCGAGGGTTTGGGGGGGTTTGCAACATATGGCGCACGGTGTGATAGAAGAAAGGGAATCTGCCGGGCCCCGCCACCGCGGGGCCCGGAAATTACCCGGGCAAGTAAAAAAAACAAAACCCAAACCATCTAGTGCAACTAGGGGATTCGTCGGATATTTGGGGGGTTTTCTAGATGTGGCGCATGTGTGATAGAAGAAAGGGAATCTGCCCGGCCCTGCTACCGGGGGACTCGGCAGATGCCTGGGCAAGTGAAAAAAAAAAACCCAAACCCCCCATTTAAGTTAGGGGGTTTTTCGTAGGTTTGGGGGGGTTTGCGAGATGCGGCGTTTGTGTCATAGAAGAAAGGATATCTGCCAGGCCCCGCTACCGCGGGGCCTGGCAGATAGTTACGGGTGACTAGTGTTGAGGCTGCCTGGGTCTAGGCAGCCAAAACCCCTCTCTGTTTTTTCTCTAGATGATTTTGACCGCACGACTCAGTTTGCAATGTTGGTATTATGGTATGGTCCAGTTTTCAAGCTAAATTGACGACGCCCGGGTTTTGGGCTATCGGCCGTCTGGCAGGGCTCACCAAGAAAATCCCGCCAACCTGAAAAGGTCCGAAATACTCAGGTGTCCATGGTTTCAGTCGATAGATCAGCATTGTCCATAGTCGAAAACGACAAGACAGCGGTGCCCATGTTTTCGAATGTGCGACCAAAAACGGGATTCGACTTTGCTCTCGAGGTTGGACGTTGCCGACTTCAAGAGCGAAATCGGTGATTTCTAACACCAGCCTCACCAATGTCAGAAGTCACCATGTTGCGAGTTCTGGAGTTCGCAACTGCGAACTCCAAAACTCGCGACAAAGTGTGCCACATCTTGCAAACCCCCTCCCCAATATCCAACAAACCCCCTAGTGACACTAGGGGGTTAAATGTTTTACATCAACATAAGACTTGGACCCTAAGCAGAACATAACGCTGCAGACACAATGGTATTATCAGATTAAGCACTGCACGCATGCAGACATCATCTGCAATGGTAGTGACCGCCGGCACCACGACTACCAAGGAAGTGTGCCGATGGAGTTAAGCATGTCAACCATTGGAGGAAGGAGGCTCTATCAAACTGCGTGTAGGCCTCAACGTGTGTTGACTCCACCGGGGGACACTCCAGCAGGGTCGTATCTCCCCGTTAGTCATCTCTATACCAAAGTACACAAGCCGGGAGGACACAACAGAGCATAGTGAGAGTTGCGCAAAAACCAACACTCCACCATAATTCACAGGCATAGTGCACATGGACGGGCAGCGACACATCCAACAGACACACTACCCCAAGACAAGCACAGGCACAGGTAGAGACAAGGTGTGTAGCTCACGGAAATACACCGACCGATCTCACATCCTTCTTGAACGAGTCATGTTCACTGGCTTGGTCAAGAAGTTAGCCAACTGCCGTGCTGTCTTTACCCACAAGATGCTGATGTTGTCGTCATGCAACAACGAACATACATAGTGATACTCAACATTGATGTACTTTGTGCGTGTGTGATGCATGCCGTCATTGTCGGTGATGGCCATGGAACTCTCATTGTCACAGTGTAACATGATGGATATGACAGACTGACTCAACCAGGACAACAGAAGACACAACCACACGCTCTCACATGCGCCTAATCCATGGGCCACATACTCAACCTGAACAGTGCTGCGTGGAATGCACCCCTACTTGGCACCAGGACACAACCGTGCTGCCAATAAAAAAATCCAGCCAGTGCGGTTCTTACCGACCGCACTGTCGGCCAGTCACTATTGGTGTAGCCCAGCACGACAACAGACCATTGTCGACGGAACATGAGCCATCACCATGGATTCAAGACAACATAGCATAGTACTCGGATCGTGGCCTTGAAGTGGAGGTGACGCGGTTCTTGGGAGAACTAAGCCAGGATGTTGACGGCGGACGCGATGTCTGGGCGCGTCATCATTGCCAGGAACATCAGTAACCCAATGAATCGCAAATACGTAGTTACGTCAATTGGCTCCCTCACAACGACTAGATCAGGGTTGTTTAGCTTCACCTGGCCATCGGGTGACATGGGTGAGGATGCACTCGGCACGAGGTAGAGGTCCTCAGCAAAGTGAACGGACAGAGTCTACACGTAGGCAACCTTGTGGACGTGCAGGATGCCCTAGGAGCGATCATGCTCAAGCTACATGCCAAGAAAGACTTGGGCAGACCCGAGGTCCTTCATCTGGTAGGTGGTGTACAGTAAGTCCTTGACACATTGAATGGCACTTGTGTCCGAAGATGTAATGAGGAGGTCGTTGATGTAGACCAGGATAACGACAAAGGTCTGGCCTTGCAGGCTGATGAAAAGTGTGGGTTTGTCTGTACTGCGAAGGAGGCTACCGCGGAGAAGCGTGCAACTAATCTCCTGGTTCCACCACTGAGACAACTGCTTCAAGCCATAGAGGGCCTTTTGCAGCCACCAGACCTTGCCAGTGCCGTTGTCGAAGCTTGGAGGCTGCACCATGTAGAGTTCCTTGCCCTCCAACAAGCCATGGAGAAAGGTGTTGCTCACATCCATCTAATGCAACTCCCACCCGTATTGGGAAACCAGGCTGAAGAGCACCTGTCTAGTTAAGTACCGGCCAACTCAAGTAGAGATTTGGTCATCATCATCCGTAGGGACCTGAGCAAACCGCTTGGAAGTAAGGCGGGCCTTGTACTTGCCGAAGGACCCTTCTAGCTTCCATTTGCGCCAGAAGACCCATTTGGCACCGATGGCCTTCCTGCCTGGAGGGAGATCGAGGAGATCACAGACGTGGTGCTGCCAAATAGCAGCGACCTCGTTTGCGCATGCATCATCCCAGTGCGTGGCCTCGGGGGAAGCATGAGCCTCGCGTAGGGTGGCTGAGTCCTCCGGGCATGCCGCGGAGCGGATTGCAAGGGCGTGCGTGTTTCAAGCCCCAGGTAGGATGCACGTGATTGCAGCCGCGACAGCATGCCAGTGCTCCTGATGGAACATGGCTTAGCCCAGTGCGGAGTCCGGGTGGAGGAATGCAATGATGACCGAAGTGGTTAGGCTGAGGGCCTTAGTGTCTGGGTCCCTTTTCACGACCGTAGGAGTGGACGAAAAACGTGGGGCGATAGGGGGTTGCGGTGCCACAGGACGCGGTGCGGCAGTCTGCGCGCTTGCTGACGGCCTGGGTTGGAGGTTGCCGCCTAGGCCATGCATGTAGGGCGGTAGAGCAGGAGATGGCAGAGAGGGGGTAGCCGAAAGCAAGACCGAGGGGCTTGCGGAGGCGGACAGGGCTGGCAGAGGCATATGGGGCTGCCGGCCTAGAGGGACCACCAGACACGGACAGGGTTGCTAGCCTGGAGGGACTTAGACGTAGACGTAGACGTAGACGTGGCTGCTGGCCTGGAGGGACCAGCGGACACGGACGGGGCTGCTGGTCCGGAGGGACCACCGGACGTAGACAGGGCTGCTGGCCCAGAGGGACCAGCGGACGCGGACGAGGCTGCTCGCTCAGAGGGATCAGCAGACGCGGACGGGGTGATGGCCTAGAGGGACCAATGGACACACATGGGGCTGGCGGCCCGGAGGTACCAGCGGACACGGATGGGGATCCTGCCCCATAGGGACCAGCGGACACAGATAGGGCTGCTGGCCCGGAGGGACATCGCTCTTGTGCAGAAGGCAGAAGACCTAGCGGTAGCAAGAGTAGCCTGGAGGGTTCTAGACCCATGTCGTATAGGCCATGGCTTCAAAGTAGAATTCATCGGAGAGGCCAGACTCGACCCTCAACGTACGGACGGCGTCAGCCATGGTGTGGTTCCATCGGTCGGAGACGCCATTCTCAGCTGGCTTGTAAGGTGCCGATGTCTTGTGATGGATGTCGCGGGAGGCAAGAAAGGTCGTGGTCTCTCCCATGTACTTGCCACCATGATCATAAAGGAAGCGGCGAAGGGAGCGACCACACTCGCACTCCGCATGGACAAGCCATTCCTCAATGGCAGGAGCGACATCACTCTATGTCGAAGGCAAAAAACCTAGCGGTAGCGAGAGTAGTCGTCCAAGAGGGTGAGGACATAGCTTCCATGCTCCCCGACAGACTGCATAGGAAGAGGATCCATGACATCAGAGTGGACCAACTCTAGAGGGGCGGATGCACAGGGGGCAAACTGAGGGTAAGTGGACCGGTGCAATCAATGCAATCAGCGGGGCATGTCTAGGGGAAGGAGGCCGGGTGAAGGCCCTTGTTGGGTTGGGTGCAGAGCATGCTCTCTAGGGCAACAAAGTGGATGTGGCAGAGGCGGCGGTGCAAGAGGCATGTGTACAGTGGAGAGAGCATTCTGGTCACAAAAAGATGGCCTGTGGTGGCCGACGAGGAGGGGACAAAGGGAAAAGGGGATAGACGAGGCACGTGCCAGAGGTTGCCACGGGTGGTGGCGTGTAGAACGACAAGACCAGATTGACGTAATGACACATTGCCAATGCCACGCGAGTGCAGGATGTCCATGCTCATGTGGTCAAGGGCAATGACGGAAAGGAGGTTGAGCTCAAGACCTAGGACAAAGAGGACGTTGGTCACAAAGACATCACCAACAGGACCGCGAAAACGAACAATGCCAATGGCGCAGACAGGTAACACCTGTTCGAAGCCCATTCGAACACCAAACACGTGGCCAACAAGGCCAAGCACATTGAAGGCCTCGCGAGAGGTTGTTATTTGATGCGTGGCCCTGGAGTCGATGATCCAGGTCTCGGCACGGTCCTTGAGTGGAGTCGCCAGATAGCTAACGGTCACGAGGCACCAAGCAAGAGATGCGGACACGGTGGATGGAGGCGTGAACCGTGACGGCCAATCATCAAGCCATACAACGTTGTCATAGAGAGGGGCAAGAAAGGACACGAGAAATGACAAAAAAAACAAGGGAGTAGGATACGGGCGCAGCTCAGTCTCAGTCGTACAGGACAAGGTAGGCATGTAGGAGGTGATGCAACTTGGACTTCCCTGGGGAGGAGGGCAAGACAAGCCGAGCTAGAGTGCAATGAATTGATCTCATTGGTGCTCACGGGTGGATGGCCCGGGAGTGTAAACTGAGTGTAGTGTGACAGCGCTAGAGCACGGAAAGGAGGAGGATTTTACTGGTGATGGAAAGAGAGGTGCTGACGGCTACAGATGATGCTACTGCAGAGCCGGTGACAGCGGGGCCATTGCGGCTGTCGGAGTACTGGAGCTGCCGGACAAGGTGGAGGCATGATGGCCAGTGACAGCTACTGTAGTAGAGGTGAGACACCGCTCACGCTGGCAATGCATGGTGGCGATGACGCGCGCATCGTCCGTCGGGGGTGGACATGTATACAACCCGTGGCCAGGCTGGCCACAGTTGTGGCAGATCTAGCCACCACCACTAGACTCGGAAGGCTGCTGCTTCTAGCCCTTGCCCTTCTTACCCCTGCTCTTCTTCTTCCCTGGCAATGTCAAGTTGGCGGATGTGGCTGCTGCGGGAGAGGGAACAACCATGGAGGCGACGACAGGGGAGGCCAGGGCCTCTACATGCTGGATGCGCAACTCCAAATCAGTCTCCTCAATCTTAAGAAAGAGCTCGTGTGTCCAGGACATGTGGGTACCCTGGGCTGCCATCATGGCGAGGACATCCTAGTTATAGTGGACAAAGACCTCGGTGAACGTGTCGTTGGCACCGCGCTTGATGGTCAAGAGCGCGGTGAGAGGGGATGTAGAAAAGTCACCCAGGTGGCGAAGGATGTCCTCTTCCCGCTGCCAGTAGGAGGTGACCGTCTCGGGCTCCCACATGTGTAGGGAGTTAAACTCCCGGAGTAGAAAGCTGGTCTCAACGTTGCTGGATAGGCAATAGGGACGTGTGAGGATGTGCCACGCGGCTGCAGGGTCTTGAGTCCCGCCAGCGGTGAAGTCTTTGAGGAAGGGCTCGATAGCAAAGCGTGACACCGGAGGAGCGACCAGGACAAGAGCACATACAGCACGACCAGGATCATGCTGATGGTCGGCCTAGTAGGAATCGTATGGAAGAGTATAGTACTGCCACAGACCCTTGCCCTGTGCCAAATGCGGAAGCTCAGCTCCCAGATCTGGAACTGCTCGTCGGCCTGGAGCGGCTAGGGCGGGGTCTAAATGTCCTTTGGCCTATGGCTGGCACCCAAAGTGGGGCCAAGGACTAACGTCACCGTCTGCTGCTGGCGCTAGGTCTGCTGTTGCATTAGGTAATGGGTGGCCACAGAATGAGCGGGGCTAGCATGCCCAAGAAGAAGGAAGGACGGCGGGGAACTAGCGTGGATCTGGGGTGTCAGCAGCTGCAGTGTTGCAAGCTGTTTCGTCAGTGCAGCAAGCTGCTCACGAATGGCGGCCACGGGGTCGGATGAGCCGGCAACGGAGCCTCTGAGTTGTTGCTACTGTTGTAGAGACAGCTGTTGTTAGAGCTGCTATCGCGACACTAGTGGCTGCTGCTGTTGCAGTGGCAGCAGCTGTTGGTGCTACTATTGTTGCAACTACTACAGCTGCTGCACGGAAGGGGGGCCAGGGGTCCCTCTTACAGAGGAGGACTCCTCTGCGCTAGGACTGTTAGCCATGGTTCCCCCCTCTTTTTTCTTTGTTTGTTTTGTTGTTCCCCCTTTGTTTTGTTTTCTCTTTCTTGTTTTTTGTCCATATTGCTGACGTTAGCGGTGATGTCAGCAATAAGATTTATTTCCTACTACTGATGTCAGCAGTAGTCTGTTGACGTCAGTAGTGGGTTGTTGTTTTCCTCCTACCACTATTGCTGCTACTACTCGTACCACTGCTGATGCCGCTGCTGCAGGTGTTGTTGTTGCTGTTGCTACTACTGCTTCTACTGCTCTTGCTTATTCTAATGCTGCTACCGTTACTATTTTTGCTACTGCTATAGTTTTTGTTGTTGCTTGTTTGGGCAACTACGTGGTTGCGTGGTTGCGTGGCCATTTGGCTACGAGGAGCACGTAGAAGCTGCGCTTCTACGTGCTCCACAGATGCGCGGCTGGCAGCACAGCTGCCGCGGTGGGTGCTGCGTAGTTGTGGCAGCTGCTGTCGTGGCTGTTGCTGCGTAGCAGCTGCTGCTGTTGCATAAAAGCTGCTGCTGCAACTGAGGCCGCAGCCCTGCAGCAGAAATCTACGGTGTAGATCTGCACTATGGCTGCTAGTGTTGTGGCTGTAGAGGAGAGGGAGGGGAGGCGTAAGAGTTCATTCCCTTTGTCTGTGGCGCTATCGCCGTGTGTGTCACTGCCGTCACGGTGTAGCCCGTCACGTTGCCAACTGCGAGTTCATCAATGCTACCGTCATAGCGGGGTCGCTGCTGCCGAAAAAAATTCGACGTCATTTCCCCTGCGTCTGGAGTGTTTTGACCATGCCACCCGTTGGAGCTAATTGTGCCAGGAAAAATCTGGCAGAGTTTCCCATGCGCAGGTGTTTTTCCGGGACCGCCGGCGTAGACTGGGACTTGTACGCCCTACTGCTGCTCAGATTTGTTGCTAAGGCTGCACACGAATCCTTGGATTCGTGAATCTGTTTCACAAATCCTGAATCCGGAGCCGGATTCACGAATCCGGATCCAGGGTCGGGTCTCATTCGGTGATTCGGGAATCCACCAACGAATCCAGGAAGGAAAAGAGATTGAGGGAGGGAGAAAAACATCGATCTAGTCCCGCTCACGTCCGACTGTTGAGCAAAGATGCTTGTAAGTTCAACTTCCAAAGTTTCAAAACTTCGGAAGCTGACGTCCGCGACAACTACCGCAAATCATGCATGTGCCAGGTCAACTGCCTGACACATGCACGAAACTGGCTTTTGCCAGTCGCTCGCACGTTTTTTTTCAAGCGAGCGAGCGACAATTCATTCTGTATCTTGCAGCAGATTTGGCGGCCGTGCGATGACCTGACTGACGTCCTTCTGACAAGCCAGGTCATCAAAGCCTGCCGTCGAGAGAATCAGGAGTCCGACCTCACTACCAGGCTTGCCTTCAGTAGCAATCGGAACACTGCCACATCGCACATGCAAAAAAAGGAGGTGAACCAGATGTCATCCAATTTGTTTTTCAAGCAGCCATGTATTGTCTTGACTACAGTCAAGACTAAGACCACAACTAAGGATTCGCCAAGATTCGTGAATCCACAAGGATTCGCGAATCTTGGATTCGGATTCGTGAATCCGGATCCAGCAGTGGATTCGGACTCTCGAATCCGAATCCAGCTTCTCAAATCCGAATCCAGCTTCAGATTCGCGAACCGGATTTGGTGTGCAGCCTCATCTGTTGCTTCTGCTACGCTTTGGCTCTGATACCAAGCTAAAAACCGGCGTGTTGAGGCTGCAGCGTCGCTAGAGTAGGCATGGCCCCACGCTCGTTACTTTACACTGCTACCTCCTTCCGTTGCTGTCAATTTGCGAGAGAGAAACTGCGCGCTTAGAAGTTAGCGCCAAAAAGGCAGTGGAAACTGAAAAGAACTGATTAGCAACTAAGAAAGAACAGCAATAAGAGACCCCTCCAAGTTCTAGCTCCCCCCCAGATTTATAGAGATTATTACTCAGGTTTCTAGCCAATCAGAAAAATTGCCTTTTTTCTGGCTGGCAGGGTTTTCACGGTGAGCCCTGCCAGTCGGCCGACAGCCCAAACCCGGGCGTCATCCGTTTAGCCTGAAAACTGGACCATACCATAACATTGACGCTGCAAATGCAGTTGTGCAGTCAGAATCATCTAGAAAATAGCAGAGAGGAGTTACGGCTGCCTAGATCCAGGTGGCGTCTACACTAGTCCCTAGTAACAACAGCGCCAGATCAACATCAGAATTGGACCCTAAGTAGAACATAATGCTGCAGACGCAATGATATTGTCAGATCAAGCACTAGATGCACGCAGACAGCATCTACACTGGTAGTGACAGCCGGCGACATGACTGCCGAGGAGGCCTGCCGATGGAGCTGAGCATGTCGACCATCAGAGGGAGGAGGCTCCAACAAACTGCGTTTAGGCCTCAGCGTGCGTTGACTCCACCGGTCGATACTCCAGCAGTGTCGTGTCTTGCCGTCAGTCATTTGCACGCCGATTTACACAAGACGGGAGGACACAACAGAGCACAATGAGAGATTTGTGCAAAAACCAACAGCTCCGCAATAAAATTCTCATCACGCTACGGTTGATGAGGCCAATACGTGGCTACTGTGTTACCACACCTAGCTCAGTCCTAGGTCACCTAGCCTGTTTCATTCTGCCTTGTGCATGTTGGGACACTAGCAAGACGTATGATGTACTCTGGTTGCTTCGCAAACTTTTGCCATGTATGCAAATGGCCTTGAGTTGTACACACGCCATGAAACATGCATGCAACCGCAATATCATCCTTGCGGTAACCTATGAAGCGCCGAGAGTCGCACGTTCTGTGTCTGCCACTTTCAAGTGATCTGGGTATATTCCACTGTCACTTTTTTGATAGTTTCATGTCGGAATGCTTACACATTCATCATGAACTGGTAGCAATACTACTTTGACGATGCAATGTTCTTAGCCCAACGTTGGTTGCGTAGCCTCCTAGCTGTGTTGTTAATGGGGTGTAAAACACGAAAGTGACCTCATGGCCCAGTCCACATACGCCATCACTATAGGTGACTAGTATGAAGTGAAGCTATGTGATTCAGTATTGGTGGAAGTGCAATGGATTATGCAGTGCTCGTGTCTTAGCCGCGTGCAAGAAGTGACGCCCGCAGTGTTGAGTCAGAATATGTTTTAGACCTCAATTTCTATGATCAGCATAACTTGCTTGGTTTCTCCTTAGCAAAACATGGAGCAATGCATGGTGGAGGGCATGCACCCACATATGCTAATGGTCGATGTGGTTGACGGTATCTTAGTCATGCATGCTTAGACTGGTTATTGCTCAGTGATGCCGAGCTCCTGGTCCTACGTAACCACACAACCGGTTTGTTCCGGCATGTCAGAAACTGCCGGTGGCACGTTGCCGACCAGTCGGGTTCAACCCCGGGTGGCGTCCGGGTCCCACGTTGATCCCTTTGGGTCGCCCTGTCAACCGACCGCTATCACCTCGCTAGCTAGTGACTCGCTCCGCTCATTTCTATGACTCTCGATCCCGTCTCAAAGGGTGATTGCTCCATTCCATGGCGACGTGTGTGCTCAACCCTTGTAATCTCATGCTTGGATACACGGCCTAGCCTAGCAACCTCTAACTTTTACTAGTAATAGAGCAGGGAAGCCGAAGCTTACCAACAAAGGGAGGGGAATTTCCCCTCTCTTGATCCTGGCCAGTTATACAACTACCGCAACCGTCTCTACATGTTTAAGCTATTGATCCTGCACCTTGGTCACAGCAGCCGCAGCTATCACAGCTGCAGCAGTTGTAACGTTCTCCACACACGGTGAATCTGCACCCACACGTGTGCTACGACGGCCCCATCCATGTCTTTGATGGCAGCTACAACCCCGCATTCTCAGGTGTCTCTGCACCTCTCACAGCAGCAACAACAGCCAAGCCAACAGCCCACGGTGCATTTGCGCCCACACTTCTGCCGTAACTACGATATTGGTGTCAGTAGCTTCAGCCGCATCAGCAGCAATTGCAGCAATAGCAGCGTCGCCATGTGCAGCCTCGCGTGTAGCTAACGGTGCATTTGCACCCGCGTAGTTCTCGCAGCAGCAGTGGCTACAGCAACAGCAGTAGCAACAGTGCTCTCGGCCCACCATGGGTTTGTACCTGCATGTGTGTTATCAGAGCCATAGTCACCGCTTTGACGGCAGCAAATTTTCCAATCCGAGGTATCCTTGCGCCTCTCACAGCACGAACAACAGCTGAGCCCGCAGTCCGCAGTGCATCTGTACCTGCACCTTAGTCGCAGCTACCACACTAGTGGCAATAGCTGCTTTGGTATGAGTAGAAGCTAATCCACATCTACGCAGTTCTCGCAGCAGTAGCAGCAAGAATTGTAGCGTTAGTAGTAGTAGCGGTTGCAGCACATAGTGCATCAGTATCCGCACATGTACTCCTGCAGCCACAGCAATAAAAGCAGCAGCAGCAGCCAAGCTCACGTGTCGTGCATTTTAGACAGCCTCTGCACCCTCTGAAGCAACAAACACCGTAGCAACTGTAGTAGCCATGGTTTCACCATAGTATTAGGAATAGCTGCCTAGGAAGGCAGCTGGATAGCCTACATCTTAGTATCTTTGCTGGAAACTGAGCCCACCCCCCATGTCACCCACGGCCAGGCATGATTGCAAATACATCGTGGATGAGATTACATACTACAAGGCCGAAGTAGAGTGGGAGCAGTGGTCACATCTCCATTGTCGTAGGCCCGGCTACCATCCCGACGAGGACAACGAGCGGGAGGACACCGCAAATCAAACAACACAATGCGAGTCGGCCTCAGACGCCTCATTGACGCCACTAAACGTGCTATCTACCGGACCTCCACGGGATTCACGACCTTGTCAAACTCATGTATGCTCACTCGTCGCCCATAGGACGCATCATTGGAGTCAGTGTGCAGCCATGGATGGGACGTAGGTCCTTTGCATGCCAGAACTCTGCTTCTCCGGCTATCTCTGGCTCTAAGTGTGCATCATCTTCGCCTTCACGTATTCTCTCCATCTCGGAGACAGCGCTGGTCTCCAGTACTGTTGTTGCCTCCACTTTTCCTACAACTTCTCGTACCGCTAATGCACGCACCAATAATGCTTTCGGCTGATGTTTTGACACATACAGCCGCGACAGCCATAGTAGACCAATGCCTCCTTGTTGTAGCTAACATCAACGTAGTCACCCAGGTTGCTGTTGCTGCACACTCAGTAGCAGTAGCAGTAGTAGCAGCAACAACCCCAGCCATTGCTCTATCCAGCCTAGTGTCTTCTATCTACACATCCAAGGTGAAGGCCTCATCTGCTCCATTGGCATCAAGGACAACCCATCACGTTTTTGTCTTCGTCTCAAAAGCAGCAGCAGTCTCTACCCTCTTGGCTGCTACCCTTGCAGGTGCTACATGCCTTCTTGTCTGTACAACCTCCATTGTGGCCGTTATTGCAGCATTCACCAAAACTGCTCTTCTTCCTGTCTTTTCTCTTCACCACAAGGCCTGGTGAGCTTACCTCTCATCTGTTTCCCTCTCTTGTGTCTCTGTGTGGCCATGATTCTGAATCCTGGTCTGTTGCCTTGTAGCACAGACTTGAGTTGATACAGTCGTTACACCCCCTTTTCCCATGCCCACTTGGGGGTGGGGGGACTCTGCCAAAATATTCTCTGCAAAATAGTGTCACTGTCATGATGTGACAAATAGTATGTTGTGTTACAAGTGGAGATAGAGCAAGAGCGCGCTGCACTCCAAGAGGTCCTCAGTGTTGAGCGCATAGCTGAAGAGTGACTGCGTTGCAAACAGGGTGATGAGGACACCTTTGCAAACCGCCTTGTTGAATTAGTCTTGAATCACCTCCAGACTACACGGTGCTCTTTCCCTGCTACATCCACTACTGCTGGCATCACTATCGCCTTTGCTACCGCTCTTGCTTTCGTATCCACTACCTCTGACTCTGCTTCGATCCCATCAAACCATAGCCGGCAGCCGCAGCCACCACTAAAGCAACCAAAGTTCTCACTTTGCCTCTAAAGCGTTAGTGTGACCTTGACACACCGCCACCCCACTTTACCTCTAATCACTCCTCATCTTTGGAGACAGGCTTTAATGCATGGATGGCTTTTCCTCTGGGATTATTACAATAATCCTGGCCCCTCTAACATTCCTCTCTTTGTCCCTGTCTGCCTGTGTTGTCTATGCCCTCAGTCTTGGAGGGTCGGACGATCCCACTGATGACATGGGGTCTTATCATGCCAACACAGCACGCCACACTCCAGGCGATCCAGTCGGCACTTGAGCTCCTATCAAGCGTCGTAACATTCTGGTAGGCCATGCATCACAGAGTATCCGCACCGTCCATTTCAACACACGATGTGTTTTGACTATTGATTCCTACTGGGCATGCAGTCTCAACTGCTACATGACCTGGACAAAGCTGTACCTTGACAGCTTCCAGCCATCCTCTCCATTGTCAACGGCCTCATCCTCGAGCTGTCTGACATTTCCAGGGAGGTCAAGGCATCTGAGCTCAAGGGCCTGGCCATCGAGCCTATTCTAGATGATTCCCCACAAAGCATTGCTGCTCTCTTGGAGTTAACAACGCTGTATCGCACTGATTGGTAAAGCGTACAACAAAGCAAGTGCATCCATTGCAATACTGCAGCTGTCGCCACCTCAAGTAATTCCTCCTCTTTAGCTGTAGCCTCCTCCTTGCACACCTTACCCTTATCCAATTTTTTCTTCCTCCACGTCAGCTTCCTCCCTGGTTACTCTAGGGGGGGAAACGGGAAGGTCAGTCAGCCTGGAGGTGGGTCGGGTGGTGGACAAGGCGGGCACAAGAAAGGGAAGGGCTCCAACGGCTCCTCATTTGCCTCTTTTCCTGGCACCATGACGTGCTGGAATCGTAGCTCTATTGAGAACTCTACCATAAAGTGTCCTACCTCCCCTAAAGATGCACGTCTGGCATCTTCCATGCGGACTCATTGGATAAGCTCCTCTCATGACGGTGATGGCGCAGCCTGTGCCTTTACTTCCACTGCTACCCCCAGCTACAACTCTTCCACCTGCACAGATGAGCAGCTTACAGCGCTAGTGCAACCTCCTTCCTGCCATCCTACCCCAAGAGATTGCCTCCCGCATTTGGGGGACATTCCTTCTTCGACAAACTCAGACAGCAAGTCCTAGTGCATCAAGATCGGTGGGCCGTGTAGAGGGTCCAGCAAAAGAAGAGGATGCACTGGATTGTACATGATGCTGAGAGGGCTGAGGTGTTGAATTCAAAGGGAGAGATAGATAGATAGAGAGAGAGAGAGAGAGAGAGAGAGAGAGAGAGAGAGAGAGAGAGAGAGAGAGAGAGAGAGAGAGAGAGAGAGAGAGAGAGAGAGAGAGAGAGAGAGAGAGAGAGAGAGAGAGAGAGAGAGAGAGAGAGAGAGAG
>SZWC01001118.1:258518-279561 GCA_023375785.1 Penium margaritaceum
GGCCTTCCTCCATGTGCGCATGGATTTGGGCCAACAATAGGGGTCGTGGTATGTGACTTACGACGTGATACTAGGACGTTGAAAGGCTCATTGGTCTGCGACAAAAAAGTTGCATGGAGCACTGAAAGTGACAAGCAAAGTGGGAGAGGACACGAAGATCAGTGAAGACTCAGGGAAGAATGAAGCCGGTGTACTGGAAGGCAAGGATGTACGGGGAGACTCGGTACTGGAAGGCAAGGATGTACGGGGAGACTCGGTAGGATGTGCAAAGGGCTCATGACTAGTGAAGGGAGTGGGAGATGGATCCATCAGACCAGAGGCTGAGATAGGCCCATCCTTCCCAAACTGAGAAAGGGTGAGAAGAGAAGAAGGTGGTGCAGCACAAGATAAATTGCTGTCAAAGGCTACCTAAAAAAACAGGGCATCATGAGACTCAGTGACATGAGGCCGCTCAGCATCATGCAAGAACCAAGTCTTAGACACGGTAAAAAAACCAAGGAGGCAAGCGCAGACTTGCTCTTACTGTCACGAAGGTCCTCAGTAAGCCAGACGGCAGCAACGCATTCCCAGACACAAGCAAGGTGTAAGTCAGCCCATCGACCAAACCAACGTCCAACTGGGGTGACAAGGTGTAGAAGAGGAAGATGAGTAACACGGTTTCAGACCCACATCGTGTAGGACATAGTCTTAAAAGAGAAGAGGGGAGGCAGGTCAAAAGCCGCATGGAGAGAACGGATACGGACAAAAGAAGCACGGTTCCAACGCTCATAATCACCATTTTGCCAAGGTGTGTAGGGAGTTGAGGGCTCCATACACACCTTGCGAGAGGACAAGAAGAAAGCAATGGGCCTCATGAACTCACCACTATGACTAGAGCAAAGTTTGCAAAGGTGACGAATGTAGGAAAGCTCTTCTTGTGGCAGAGAGGACTCAAGAACAGAGCAAACATCACTCTTTTTCCAAAGGGCAAGGACCCCACACATACGCGGGCAGTCATCAGTAAGAAAAGGGACACAACACCCAGCACTGCCCAAGGTATCATGAGCTAAAGGGCCCATGATTTCCACATGCAAACACTCAAGGGGATGGGCGGTGCGTGTTGCACAGGTGGATATAAGGGAGCTATGCATTATGCCGTGAACACAGTTAAGGCAATCCACATAAAATGGGACAATGAAGAAAGAGGCATCCAGGCCATGCTCAGGCTGAGTGCAAAGCAAGTGGTCAATGCAACAGTATGGATGTGACATAGGTGATGGTGCAAAAACTGTGTATGTGTCATAAAAGGAGAGAAATCAACATGAACAAGGGGAACTATGGTAGAAGAGGGTGTGGAGGAGGGAAGACTACACAGAAGATCACAGCATGTGTCGCGAAACATGATGCGACCAGTGGTGCAATGTGATAAAGAAGCAAGTAGAGGAGAGGTCAATGCCCTGGTCATCAAAAGTCATGAGATAGAGCATAGTCAACTCAAGGAAAGGCACGTAGAACAAATCGGGGCAAAACACCTCCCCTCCAAGACCAACAAAATGAACAATGCCAACACTTTGAACATAAATAAGTTGGCAGGTCGGTGTGCACAAAGCACACAGAGCCAAAAGGACCCAAAGAGATGAACAATACATAGGAGGATATCATGTGATGGGTGGCCTCAAATTCTAGGATAAACAATCTACCCAACACAAGCACAGGCGTGGGGACATGACTCTCAAGAACAATAGTGGGAGTGAAGTTGTTGGTTACAAGCAGTTGGGCAATATGGAAAACGAAAAAACTGCCAATCCTCAATCCATGGGACATCCACAGGCAAACAGCCCTGAATGTCATGAGAGGATGATCCATGGAGAGTCCTACCAGACTCATATGCAAGTGATCCTAGACATACATGCACACTCTCACCTCCCTGATTACAAAGATGATACTGATAGAAGAGGTCAGAGAGTGTTGCATCCAACTGAAAACTGTCATAAGGCAGGTCGAATGTGGTGAAGACGCCTCAGGACTGGTGCCTTTGTAAGGAGCCTAGCAAAAACCATGCTGGCAAACTATGCGGTCTAGAGGGGGTCATAAAAGGCAGGACCGCAGAACGCCGGAGACCAGACCAAGAGATAACATGATGGATATGATGCCGCGGTTGTGCTGTAGGTTGCTACAACAACAGCGGTGGGAGTTGGGTGACCAGAGGTGGCAGTATAGGAGGATGCGCAGATCATGCCACCGCTGCCACCGGAGGTGAGCATCCACTGCGGCCACATGGCACAAGCTAGACGGGCATCGTTGAGGATCACAGGGAACTTTCAAGCAGGGTGCTCGGCATGATCACAGTTCTAGCACGTCATGGTACACAGTGAGGAGGCAGAGGAGGAGGAGTTAGAACCCTTCCCTTTCCCACGCCTGCCTTGCCTACCATTTGATCCACCACCAGAACTTCCACCCTTTTGCTTCCCTTGCCCTTCTCCCCCTCCCTTTGGGAAGGATGCACATGCAGGGGAAGAGGAAGTGGATGATGAAGAGGTGTGCTATGATGATGTCATAGGGGAAGATGAAGGAAGAACTGTGGTGCCTGAGCTGCCGGAGCACGATTCATATGTTTGATCTACAATGTGCTCCACCAGTCCATGAGGCTCTACGCAATAAAATCCAAAGCTTACAAATGCCTGGGACGGGAATACTTTGGGAATTTGAAGAATTTCTCAAAGCTTGACCCCTGCTGCCTTGACCTCACAAAAGATGTCAGAAATCTCAGGAATGAAGCCGTTGATGATGGACATGATTGGTACGACGCTGCCCAGGTCGTGCAACATCTTGAGGCTACGTGTCCAATAGACATTAGCATTCTCATCAGCATGCATGGAGAGCGTGTTGAACTAGATGGTGAGAATGCTCTAGGATGCATGGCCGGTCATTGTGTTGCAATGCTTGATGAGGGCGTAGGTACCAACTGGGTTAGCTCATGTGCGCGAGCAGTGTTGGAATTACATGTATCGATCTCACCAGTGAGATTGTTCAGCCCTCCAGTATTGAGGACACAAATTACAGACTCTGAATCCGTAGGGAAAAAGGTGAGAACAACAGGGAAATTAGGATCATGGTAGTACTCTCGGAGTTCTCATCTTGTACCCAGGAAATAAAGAGGACCTCCTAAGATGAGGAGAGAGTGGAAGTAATTTGGGATGGTGATGTGTCAAAGTCGCGCTGACACTACAAAGGTTGAGAACTTTCTTTGGCTGCTCTTGCGTGAACCTTGGTTGCTATTGCGATGGGATCAACTATGAAAAAGTGAGAGTGGTGGTAAATGCAATAGTGATGCCATTGGTATTGGATGCATCGGGGGTGGAAAGCAGCGTAGGCTGGAGGCTGTTCAGAATTTGGTCAACAATTCAATCTACAAAGGTTTCCTGATCACCCTGCTTACAACGCAAGAGCCTTAATCTATGCGCAGTGTAGTAAGCGCTTATTGGAGTACAGTGCATTTGTGTTGCAACTCCGCTTACAGCACAGTATACTCCGCATTGTCTACTGGTATCGCTGTAGTGATGCCACTATGCTGAGAAGATTTTGGCAAGGTTTTTCCTCCGCAAGTGGGCGTGAGGAAAGAAAGGGGTGATCATGGTATGAGCTCAAATTTTCGCTGCAAGGCAACGGACCTAGACGTACAAGCATGCCCACACAGAGTCAGAGAGGAAGGCACTGGACAGAGAAGTGCTCTTACCAGGACTAGCAGCAAAGGGATAAGAGATTTGGAAGAGTTGTGTTGGCTGACTCTACAATAACGGCCACAATAGAGGCTGTATAAACAAGCAGGATCGCCACACCAGTAAAAGCAGCAGCCAAAAGAGTAGAGACTGCTGCTACTGTGGAGACGGGGATGAGGACATGGTGGCCGATGGTTGACACTGACAGGGTAGATGATGTTTGTGTCAGGGATATGTTGATGGAGGTTGCTGTGATGGATAGAGTTGTGGTTGCTGCTGCTGCTGCTGCTGCTGAAGATACTGCGCCTACAGCAACAGTAACCTGGATGACATCATTCACTGCAACTGCGACAAGGGGACCCTGGTTAGCTATAGTTTTGGTGTAGGTCTCAAGGGCTCTGCCAAGAGCATCGCCTGTGACGATGAAGGCGGAGGAAACGTTTGTGCTGGAGACCAGCGTCGCCGCCAAGACAGAGAGAATATCAGAAGGTGCAGATAAGGCAGAAACAAAGCCAACAAAAGCTGGAGAATCAGGATTTTGGCACAAAGAGAGGCGACATGGTGCTGTGAGAACTGTCCTTCCTATCCATCCAAAGACCGCATGTTACCTCCGGTGACATGCTCTCTGGAATACAGTTGAGCTTGTAGAGGTTGAACAAGGGATTTCGTGGAGGCTCTTTGGCATGTGTATTTTCTGGTATCAATGAGACATTCGAGGCTGATTGGCAACAAGCTGTGTAGTCTGCGACATTCTCCCTCTTGTAATCCTTGGCTGGTTTGTAGCCCTTGCTGGGGAAAATTCCAGGCCATTGTGTTTTGGTTGCAATGGCAACCAAAACACAATGACTATGTGGATTCTGCCTTGATCTTGTAGTACGCGACCTCCTCTTTGATGCGGTTATGCTCATGGTGGGTAGTGGGAAACGTGGGGATGGGTTCAGTGTCTGTTGGTGATGCCAGGGTGCCAACTATCCAGCCTCCCACTAGAAAACTGCAACTCATATAGCATCGGTCGCTGCTACTGCGACTTGTGTTCATTCTATTACAGCTCGATCTCAGATGTACATGCACTTGAGGCTGCTAGAGTAGCAGATGCTATTGCTGCAATGACTGTGGCTACATCAACACGTGCATAGGTACATATTCACCGTAGGCTGATGGAGGTGCTTTTTTTTCTGCCATGGGAGTTACTGGAGCATGTACAGAGGTGCATATTCACCTTAAGATTCTAGAGGAGTTGGCGTTGTTGTTGTAGTGGATGTGGCTCCTAAAACACATACACAGGTGCTGATACACATTAGGCTGAGAGAAGAGCCGCTACTGCAACTGAGGTGGTAGTTACTGCTATAGCATGTGCGTAGATGCAAATGTGTCTAGGAATAAGAGAACAATTGTCGTTGCTACTCCAGCGGTTCTGCCAGCTATAGCACATACACGGGTGCAGACACACCTTAGGCTGCTATAGCGGTTGTTTTTGCAACAATAACTGGTGTAGTGGCTGTGACTCCTATGGCATGTGTGTGGGTGCAGGTACTCCTAAGGCTGCTATAGTAGCTACTGCTGTAGTGACTACACTCTCGGGTGAAGATACCCTAACTGAAAGAAACCGCAAACACGGACCTCGTCAGGGCCAGAATTGTGGGTGGTGGAAGATTTCACCATTTGGAAGGAGGCTTTGTCTTCCCTTCTCTGATGTGAGCAAGTGATAAGGGGTACTTGAGCTAGGCTATGGGTGCACTCATAGATGCAAAGGCATGGAGGCACGCATACGCCGTGGAACGGAGCGGTCGACCCTTAGGTTCTCGCAAGAATGCAAGAGTGACAAGGGTAAATAATGGGTGAGCAAGGTGATAGAGCCGGTCGACCAGGCCACCGCGCAAATGGATCGTGTGGAGCCTGGCCGCCATCCCGGGATCAAATCAGACAAGTCATTAATGACCCAATTGTGGTTTTCCATATGACGGGATGTACCAGATTTGTGGTCCCATTGGATCAGCAACCACGTCACACCATTTCAAGAGCCCAAAAAAAGTGCATGACTAAAACATCAGTGAAGCACATTGGCCACCAGCATATATGTGCATGCCCTCTACCATGTATTGTTCCATTTTTTGCTAAAATAAAGGTAGGATAGTTATGCTGATCAGAGCATGTGATGGCTCAAACATGTGTAGATTGGAGACAGCAGGTGCCACTCTTGCACGGGACTGTGTGGCTAAAGTCAAGATATCACTTGTGTCCTCACACCCCATTAACAGCATCCTGTTCATGGCCCTTCTCTTGCTTGCTCTATACACAACAGTTCTGTTCCTTCTTTAAGGTAACCCATGCACGATGACTTCATATCTACCGTGCACGATGTTGATCTTCACTCCATCAGTGGTGATCCAGTTTGATGTGCACCTAATACTATGGTATCTCTTCCTCATGTTGTGGTTCCTTGTCGCCTCATGATTGTGTCCCCTCTCTGATCATGTCATATGGCGCCTACAGACCATGTGGGGGTGTTGCTGTAGTGTCAGTCCTGGAGACTTCTGGACTTGAAGCCACTCCCTTGCAAGCACTCTAAGATGATTAACAGCTGATTTGAAAGCTTTTTTTTCTCCTTCCTGGCCCTTCGATGTTTGAAGGAGTTCTCTCGGCGGCCAGCTCCCTGGGGTCATTTTCTTGGTGGTCTTATATTTTGTGTTAACTAGCTTGACTGTGTAGGGCTCTTCAGTGTGTGTTTGCTGCTTCTTTCGGAGTGTCATTGGGAGAACCGAGCAGCTCTAACATTTCTACAGACCATTTTGGACTCTATTCTGGAGCTACTAGGCCATTGGTTGGCCTTTTTGGTCAGTTTGGAGCATGCATTGCGTAGATGCACGCTTGGAGGGGAGGTTTATGTAACCCTTCCTTCTGTTCATAATGTACTCTCACTCATATACTTCTAATTATTTATTTGTTGTCTCTCTACCTTGGAAAGAATTGTCTGTCACATTGTGTTCTATGCAACATACCCTCTCATAAAGAACATTGCTTAGGGGGTTTCTACAGTCCCTCATGGTATTAGAGTAGTAAAGAGACAATGTGTACATGATATGCTATGTAGTATGCAATAGCACCAACAGAGACGTATGGGCTAGGCTAAGCTCGGCTGGGCTGGGTGGGACATGCAGGTATTGGTAAGGTGTAGGCCTTGATCTTATGATTCATGTCATGTAGTCCTCTAGCAGAGTCAGAGGCAGAATGTTTTAGAAGCTTTTTGACAGCTCGCCAATTCATGGCTGCCCTTGGGGTGGTGATGATAAACAAGGACAACTGATCTATGACACTACAGAAACAGTAGGTGCTCCCGACTGCTGAAACATTAGTATCTTCATTTGGTAGCTGCAAGTACGACAACATCACTTGAAGTTGAAGCTACTTCAACAGAAGCAGCTAAAAATTCAAGCCGCAACTGTTGAATGCGAGAGAAACAGCAACACAAGCAACCCCATCCGATAGCACCGATAACAAAAATTCTAACAACAGCAGTTGTAGTAGTAGTATGTAGCCACAGTTACCTTAGTATGTGCATGCAGCAGTAGTAAAAGCTCTGCATTGTGTAAGGCTACACTTGAAGCAGCAGTATCAGTAACAATGGCAAAGAAAAAAAAGAATTCAGCAGGACGTAGTAGCAACAAAAGTACTCGGCACTAGTAGTCTCCGGAGCGACACGCATCCATAGCAAGAACAGTCACACAACTGTCCATAACAACAATTACAGTCACCTTTGCAGATATTTCTATAGTTACAGTGCAATCATCAAGGGGTTAAAGCAATGGAAGCAGCATGTGGCAGCATGTAGCAGGATGCAACAACACGTAGTATCACACAAGAGTAGCAAGTAGCAGCATGCAACACCGGTAGCCTTTGCAGCTACACGCATCAGCAGCAACAACCTTGTAGCTACATGTAGCTGCAAAAGCTGTCGTATCACCACCTATAGCTACGGCAATAGCGCGGATGCCATGGAGTAGCAACAACAAGAGTAGCAACAGTCGCCTAGTGGTTGGGAAGCAACATCGTAGCTTCTTGGATACTTGTCTACCCGTTAGTCCATGGGCCCGTTAGCTCGCAGCTAGCCAATGAGGGAGCACGTGGAACGATTATAACTGCGATCAATGGGTTTCAAAGGGCTTGTAACCAAACCTCAGAAAATGAAAAGCGAGAAAAGAAAACAAGGGTCGGAACTCTGGACCCCATATCCACCCAGTTACATCTATGCGGCACTTGTCACAACTCAACTCGCAGGATAGCTGGCTCATTTTTGTTTCTTTATTTAGTGTTATTTCTTCTCTTTTAATGATAAGTTAACCCTTTTCTTATTCGCTATTTAACCTCTCTTCCACACTCTGGTTGAGACCTCAATATGTGGAGACCTATACCAAATATTGATAGAGACCCTCTTTCTCTTCTCACGGTTGAGACCCATGTGAGTGGGTTTGTCCCCCACCTTGAGAGACAATTCCCTCATCTACCATTGTCCAAGATTGGGCATGGCTTTGGTGGTGGTGCCAGTGCCTGGGTTGCACTTGGGCCCATCTCACTCTTATTATACCAATTTTGGACCGCCGTCGGCGTACTACACGCCGCCACAATGGTTGCATGCTTCAACTCCACCCAACATTCCAAAGTCCCCTCCACCAACCATTTTGGGCTCCTACTAACTGGCTATCTAGCCTTCCTTAGCCTCTCACTCAACACCATCTCAACTAGAATCGCGCAATGTCCTCTGCGATGTAAGTGTGGTGGTTGGCTCCCGAGGTTATCATTGTGAGTAAGATGGATCCATTCAAGGAGCGTTCTTGGGCAGTCTGGGTCTAGGTAATGCATGGATTAAGGAGTGGAAGCATGCTGCACGTCCCTGTCTTTTAGCCTATTTTCTGGATCATATACAGCTTTCTGTTACCAGTTTAGGTAGCTTCACTGCATGCCATGCCTTGTCTCATGTTTTTGTTCCTTGTAGATTCCAAATTCTTGATTCTTGAGCCACCCACCACATGACGTCGTCAGGTTTTAAACTCATGTTGTTGGAGTCTGGCAGAAACGTCCATTATATCCACATCGGTTGAGACAGAAGCTAGGGGACGTCGGTGTTGTACGGTTCATTGTTCCTCTGATGATGTGCACCTGCTTGATTTTTTGCGTATGCCCGTGCTTGAAGTGAACTTTCTATCAACCACTAACCTCGGCAATCAGGGTATGGACTTTGTTGCATGTCGCAGAATTGGTACTGTTTTTGTTGTAGATTTTTAGGCATGTTGTACTCCGTGGCCTTTTCTGAGGCAAGTTGCATTGTGTGCCTCTATAAGCACCTGGCGTGTCCATCGCTACCGCTGCTCATACCCATCTTCCCACTTCACTTTTTGCTGAGCATACGTACTTGCTTTATCTTTGTCTCTTCCATGTGGGCATCACTGCCATTACACCATCAGCCTGCCATTGGTTTGGATTCTGGCACTATAATTCCTCCTCACACCACTGACTGAATAGATTGTGTGCAATGCAAAATGCATTGTTCCCCCTTTCCTCTTTCCATGTCTTGCACCCATTAGCCTCTCACTCTTGTCTATCTTGATGTCATGTGACCATTCCCAGTGGAGTTCCATGGAGGCGATCGCTATGTCCTCTGTCTGACAGACGACTATTCGTGCTTCCACTGGAATTTTTGCCTCCATCTAAAGATCAATGTCGGTACCACAATCAAGTCCTGGATTTTCCAAGAAGATCGTGCTTGTCAACATAAGTTACAGGTGCTTTCCTCCGACTGTGGTGGCGAATCAGTTGAACTCAACCTTTGTTTTCTTCCGTCACTCAGTGTACAATTTGAGCCGACTGTTTCATGTATTCCTTAGCTGTACGGTATGCTATAATTGCAATCTTACATGATGGGGTTTGTGCTATGCTGCTTGAGTCTAACCTGGCTGAAGCTTTCAATCATAAGGCCATGAAGTACATGACTTGTTTTGGAATAGGATGCCTCACGGGCTGCGTGCACACTACATAATTCTGTACAAATCCTGGTACCATCGTTGTGCTCACTTGCACCTTGCACAGGTTTGGGAGAGCATTTCAAGTGTCTAGCTCCCTAAGGAATAGCAAAATATGGAACTCTCCCCTTGCATGTGTTTGTGCCCAATCCTTGGCGTCTCATCGCACTCCAAGGTGTGTCGTTTCTGGAATCTTGATTTTTAGTGTGTCATTTAGTCACGTGAAGCTTTTGTTCTCAAGAGCGCTTGAATTTCAATATTGTCCATCATGTCTAATCTCTTGACTTGGTTTCATGTGTTAAGGGCAACTCTTGGGCTGGATGGTCCTCGGACGGCTCTCCTCAGTCAACTGTGCCTCCAATGTTGCCTACACTC
This sequence comes from Penium margaritaceum, assembly GCA_023375785.1. Taxonomy (NCBI): domain Eukaryota; kingdom Viridiplantae; phylum Streptophyta; class Zygnematophyceae; order Desmidiales; family Peniaceae; genus Penium; species Penium margaritaceum. The sequence goes on from SZWC01001118.1 coordinate 268,606, forward strand.
TTACTATTATCTGTCTTTAGACCCATTTCTATGTTGCTCATTACGTCACTACCTATAACTTTTCCTACATCATTGGCACCTAAAAAGTTGCATTTCTCCCTGCTTTTGTCTGCATCTACCTCTACATTTTCATCTGTGTCACTATCCATGTCATCACCTTGTGCCATGTCTTTGACATTGCTAGCATCATTCTGAACATCTTCACCTGCGTCATCACCCACACCATTTTGCACCTCTACACTTCACCACGATCCCTTTTTGGTTCCTTCTGAAATGGACACAGTAGCTCCTCCATCCTCGTTTGTTCTAGCCCTATGTAATCTAGGTCTGGACGGTCACCTTCGTCACTTTCAGTCTTCCTCTCAATATGCTATTTCTCCTGATCAATTTGTGTCCGCTCGTCCTTCTATCCCAGCCTTGGCCCCTACCACTGATCCGCTGGCTCTAACAACCGGTGTGGAAGCGCTTGACCTGGCTACGTCTGTCATCCATCCCAAATTGGTAGTTGGCCACTCGTTGATTGCAGATAAAATATTTCGTGCTATTGTAGCCACTGAGTGTTGTCCCATTGCAAGTTCTACTTGTGTTTCCACTGCAATCACTATGCATGGCAACACACTGCTACCGCCTGATTTTGACGTAGTCCACCAGGCTCGCTTTGCCCATATGCAGCTCTTTGGGAGTGGGCTATGTGTGAGGAGTTCAATGTCATTGCAGCGCATGGATTTTACGAGAAGGTGCACGTTCCACCTGGCCACAATGTCATTGCTGCCCGTTGGGTGTTCCGGCATTAGCGCAAGCCCAATGGTATCATGTAATGCTTCAATTCTAGCCTCATTGCCAAGGTTCTCCACAGGTTCCTGGCATGAAATTGGATGCCAATTTTGCCCTAGTGGGGAGGTACACCACTGCCAAAGAGCTCTTGAGCCAAGTGGCTCAGCATGACTAGGAGCTTCTTCAAATGGACATCAACAATGCAGTATTGCATGGTCTAAATGCACGTGGCTCAACCACCTGGTTTTTACAATAGTTCCGGCCACGTCTGGCGCCTTTGTAAAGACTTTGTATATGTCAAAGCGGTCTCTACAACAAGATCCTTGCCATCGTTGATCATGATGGCCACTTTCATGGAGTAATTGATCTCCATCTCTTTTTGAGCAACCTTTTGCATCCTTTCCTCCCATCTTGGTATACTTGTATGACCTGATCGCCTCTCTGGATCCTACCGGTGTCAAGAATATAAGAATTTCCACTAGTCTACAAATAAGATGAAGGATCTCAGTCTTGCTCGCGTCTTCCTCTGCAAGGAGATTAAACGTGACCATCAATGATGGAACATAAATGTGTATTACATACGGTACATTGGCATCCTAGAGGATAAATTTTCCAACGTGTTAGTTAAAGCTCCCATGCCTCCATACCCATGACTACAACATGATAGAAGATCTTAAAGACAGCCAGTCCTTCCCTGCTAGATGGGTTTCTTAACCTCATGAGGTTCTTTCAGTTCATCGGATCTATGATGTTCCTTGGTATCACCACGTGTACTATATGTACATGTGAATACATCTGTATGTAATCATATATAAACATGTGTGTGTAGTTTGTATATGTATATGTATATGTATATGTATATGCATATGTATATGTATATGTATATGTATATGTTTATGTATAGGTATATGTATATGTATACGTATATGTATATGTATATGTATATGTATATGTATATGTGTATGTGTACGTATATGTATATGTATATGTATATGTATATGTATATGTATATGTATATGTATATGTATATGTATATGTATATGTATATGTATATGTATATGTATATGTATATGTATATGTACATGTATATGTATATGTATATGTATATGTATATGTATATGTATATGTATATGTATATGTATATGTATAAGTATATGTATATGTATATGTATATGTATATGTATATGTATATGTATATGTATATGTATATGTATATGTATATGTATATGTATATGTGTATGTGTATGTATATGTATATGTATATGTATATGTATATGTATATGTATATGTATATGTATATGTATATGCATACGTATCCGTATCTGTATCTGTATCTGTATAAGTATTTTTACCTATATCTGTATCTGTATATTTATATTTATATGTATATGTATATGTATATCTATATGTATATCTATATAGATATGTATGTTTATATGTATATGTATATGTATATATATGTATATGTATTAGTATATGTTTATGTATAGTTTTTTTAACATTTTCTTCGACAAATACCTATAAAACATAGTAAATATATTCATATAACTTTTGAAGGTGTCCTAAGGGATGATATGTTACAATTTTTCCGGTTTTTGTACCGTTTTTGTTGAAAACATGTCCCTCAACCACCAACTTCATGAATTTTAAGTTATAATTTAATCAACAGAGAGTCCATTAATAAATTAATTTTTATTTGAATATACCATTTGAAGTAATATTTTTAATCATAATTCGTAATGGGAACTTGTGTATGTTGTTTCTTGAAATAATGTTGATTTTAAGTACATAACTGAATTTATTTTGTATGAAGAAGTGATTAAAGGTAGTGATATAGAACGCCTAATTATCAAGTTTGATTTGCGTTTATTGGAACCATTGCCGCCAAATTCTCCTCTTTTCTGTTGATCGATCGCTTCTGTGCTAGTTGGCGGACTGTCTCACGTGCGACCTCCTCCTGTTCCCCTCACTTGCCGTTTTCCCTCTCTCCTGGTGCGGAATCGTTCAATGTCTCGTGCCCTTTTCTCAAATTGCGTCATTCAGTATATTTACTCTCACAAAGACATGAATGGGGTTTGCTATTCCTTAGTTGCTCACTCTGGTATCTCGTCTTGAACACCCAAATTAAGTGACCCCATCTATGCCGCGATCATTAAACCACCCATGTATGTCTTCGCTGGTAGTCCGGGGTGCGAATCGTCTTCGAGACTTGTCATGGGTTTTGCCTCTTGTGCACCCCGCGTGTTCTGAGACCACTTTTCATAAAGTATAGTCCAATCTAGTACACCTCTAGGTTTGCTTCATCCTCGGGCTGGGCTGTCTCGCGGACCGGTGATTGTGACCTACCTCGGGTAGCGTTCTGAGTTTTAAGGACGTGGACTTGACAAATGGCGTGAAACAGATGATTGGAGCTACTTGCACAGGGTGGAGGATCGAATTGGTCTGCTGTAAGGAACAATCGACATAACCCTAGTCTTGAGCCGATGGATGCAAGCATGTCCACCAAAGTAGAGGGGTGAAAAGGCCTTTCACGCCCACCCATCCGCGGTAATGAAGTATCCGTAACTTTCTTGAACTGAAACTCGGTGAAACTGTGCCCACCCATCCATTCCTCCATCGCTCTCGCCCCCCGCTGTCCACTATCTTTGATCAAAGGGCGATTTCAACCGTCAATCTTTGGGTGAGGCTAGTAAACGCTGTACTCTTACGTTGGACAACATCTTTCGTGGTGCGGCTGGCTTGCTAACTCGGTGTAGTCATTTTGTGAAATTCACACGGGTATGCACTCATTATCCATTTTTTCCCTCCATTTTTGTGGATTTTGTTGGTGGCCAATCCGACAAAAGTTTAGAGACTGTGAGCATGCCCATTCCGGAAGGGAGCCCGGCGGGAGGGATTTCCTGCTTGGACCATCTTTCAAAAAAAAAAAAAGAATGAGCATGTCCTGTTTGCAGTTTGCATGCAGTTTTCCAAACACAAACCATGTACATTGCCAGAATCGATTCCCTCGGATTATTACCAAAGCCGCAAAGCCAGAGCAATGTCGTTATGGGTTGAGATGGGGAATGCCCATGTTCAACATGACATCATGGTGCAACATCCCAAATCCCAATGGAATCCCAACGTACGCTTGACAAATGCAGAAGGACGCTGTTGGTTACATTAGCAATGTCTGCATTGCAATCCGTAACGACTTTTGCCCACGGTCGATGGACTCGCCGTTCAGTGACACTCGCAAATGGACCCTGAATCCGTCACTATTGGCGTTCATGGACGCTGTTGACGCGACAAAAGTCAGGGTTCGAAATCCTTGGCCGCACGTGGGAAGGCACGAGTGAACCTACGTAGTTTATCCCATGCACATGATGTCATAAAAAAGAATTGTTCCCGGTTCTTTCGGGAAAAGGCTGTTTCTTGCGCATGTTTCCGGAGTTGGGTTTTAACAAAGGCAACTTGGACCATCGATGTCTACTTCGCAAATCCCTGTGGATATTAAGCTAACTCATGTTGTTTTTCAAAAGATGTCTGAAGGATTTCGTGGTTAGATGCTATATAAGTACTAAATATCATCGCAAACACGCAAAAGTTGCTATGTAGAAACATCAAACGAACTAGCAAGTGTAGCGTCTAATAGACTTTGCATATTTTGCGAGGGCACGATGACGGCAGATATCGCAAGAAGTTGCACCACATGCGACGACCTCCGTAGTATTTTTTGGCTGGAGAGTCAAACTTGCACGAGCTTGCTCCAAGGACCCACAAGTAGGAGGTAAAAACGTTTTTTACCCACGAGAAGCATGTCAAGAGACCCTTGAAAACCGTTTCCCACGCATAACTAGGCGTGAAGGGGTGCGTGAAATGCGGGATATGCGTGGGAAAAACCACGCAGGTTCACTAATGCGTACCCACATGCGGCCTTTACACGGGGAACAAACATTGGAGATCAATCGGAGAACAAACAATGGGGGATAGTACGATAAAAAAAATTTGCAAGCAACTCAAGTCCGAAGATACATCGACGCTGCAAGTGTTCTAAAGAGTGTCTAGCTACGAGTATGACGTCATGGGGCACTCTTTCCTGCATTGTCATGAGCCCCTTCCGGCAATTTTCCAGTGCCCGTCGTTGCACGTTCGTTTTCTGCTGGCCAGCACCAGATGTGGGCGTTACAATTAGTACGGAATCCCAAACGCAAGTTTGTGAATCCCTTCCAAAAAGTTATCACTATTCAGGATTGTACCGTCGAAAGCAACTGGATGACACTACCCGTCCTTCAAAATGAAGCATGGCGTGAAGTTTTGGTAGCCCGCAAGTAGGTCGCATGTTGGTCCACCTATCATAAAAGCTCCACGAGCAGCATAATTTGCTTGCCACCTGCATCGTTTTCGGTAAAATTATACCAAAAAATGGCTTTCGCTACAAGCCGATCCGGATTCCAGAGCTAGATTTTGGTCGGAAGTGTTGCAGCCTTCTATGCGCACCACCCTACAAATTTGGGCCGTGTGTTCTAACAAATTTGCAACTTTGTAAGTTACTATGCACTAAGGTAGCGTTGGAGGAGATTGCTTACATCGACATGGGAAGTTGTGGCGGCGGGATTGTCCTATATTGCCTTAGTACCCCCTTGAACGCGAGTTGCTTGCAACGTTTTTTTATCGCACTATCCCTGGATCTTGTTGTAAGCCTACATGAAGGGAGGAAAATGCAATTTTAGCAAATTTTTGAAAAAGGCATGCAAAAATGTCACGTTTTGTAAGGAGTACGCAAAAGGTCACTTTTTGAGAGGAGCACGCAAAAAAGTCACTTTTTCAGAGGGGCATGCGTAAAGGTCACTCTCTTGAAGAGGCACACAGAAATGTCACTTTTTGATGGGGGCATGCCAATAGGTGAAAACACAAAAACGTCACTTTTTGAAAGGGCGTACAAAAATGTCACTTTCTTCGTGCTTGCGCCACATTAGAAAAAAATCTCATCGAAACCAAGTAACAAAAAAGTCGTCCATTTCTTTGTTCTCTCTCTCTTTGTAAGAACTTGAAATTGAAAATGTCTTCTATATTATGAATTGTAGACGGAATGGAACCAGAATACTTGACGTTTCAATGTAACGGGACCCTACTAAAAAACGTGGGTGTTACTCTCATGTACCTCCGCGTGCGTGATCGTGAAACCCAGTCCAATGGCGTGTTCATGCACGCTCATCGTGGATGGCAATACCTTGACACGGGACGACCTCCACGTGGGCGCGGTCAACGAATGCACATCGCTCCCCACATTGCATGATTCCCCACCCTTAGGTGAGTGACGAGGAAAGGAGGGACGCGGGCAAGGAGGGGAGGGGGAGGTTGGGCGACGAAGAGAGGGGAAGGGCCGGTGACGAAGGGGGAGGGCGGGCGATTTGGTGGGAAGGGCAGACAACGAGAGGGGAGGACGGGAGACGAGGGGAGGAGGGAATGCGATGTAGGGGAGAGGGCGGGTCAAGAGGGGGGAGGGCGGCTGACGAGGGGGGGGGGGGGGGCGACGAGGAGGCTGGATGGCAAGCATTTTTGAGGCGGAGAGGGCAGGCAATCAGGACGGGGATAGGCGGGGAACAAGGCGGGGGAGGGGCGGACCCCGGCCAAGGAGGAAGGAGCGGGGGACGAAGAGGGGGGAGGGATGATGAGGAAGAGGGAGGGTGGGTTACAAGGGGGGTTGAGGGCGGGTGACAAGGGGGGAATGAACAACGGAGGAGGAGGGGTGGGGGAGCAGGAGGAGGAGGAGGAGGACAAGAAAGAGGAGGCGGAGGAGGAGGGGGAGGAGGAGGAGGAGGTAGAGGAGGAGGGGGAGGAGGAGGAGGAGGAGGAGGAGGGGGGGGGGGGGGGGGGGGGAAGGAGGAGTGGGCAGTGGAGGACAAGGAAGTGGAGGAGGAGGAGGGGAGGAAGAGGGGGAGGAGGGGGAGGAGCGGGAGGAGGTGGAGGAGGAGTGGGCAGTGGAGAAGGAGGAGGAAGAGAGCAGGAGGAAGAGGAGGAGGAGGGGAAGGAGGGGGAGTGGGAGGAGGAGGAGGAGAGGGAGGAGTGGGCAGTGCAAAAGGAGAAGGAAGAGGAGGAGAAGGAGGAACAGGAGGTGGGGGAGGAGGTGGAGGAGGAGGTGGAGGAGGAGGAGGGGAGGAAGAGGGGGAGGAGGGGGAGGAGCGGGAGGAGGTGGAGGAGGAGTGGGCAGTGGAGAAGGAGGAGGAAGAGAGCAGGAGGAAGAGGAGGAGGAGGGGAAGGAGGGGGAGTGGGAGGAGGAGGAGGAGAGGGAGGAGTGGGCAGTGCAAAAGGAGAAGGAAGAGGAGGAGAAGGAGGAACAGGAGGTGGGGGAGGAGGTGGAGGAGGAGGTGGAGGAGGAGGAGGGGAGGAAGAGGGGGAGGAGGGGGAGGAGCGGGAGGAGGTGGAGGAGGAGTGGGCAGTGGAGAAGGAGGAGGAAGAGAGCAGGAGGAAGAGGAGGAGGAGGGGAAGGAGGGGGAGTGGGAGGAGGAGGAGGAGAGGGAGGAGTGGGCAGTGCAAAAGGAGAAGGAAGAGGAGGAGAAGGAGGAACAGGAGGTGGGGGAGGAGGTGGAGGAGGAGGTGGAGGAGGAGGAGGGGAGGAAGAGGGGGAGGAGGGGGAGGAGCGGGAGGAGGTGGAGGAGGAGTGGGCAGTGGAGAAGGAGGAGGAAGAGAGCAGGAGGAAGAGGAGGAGGAGGGGAAGGAGGGGGAGTGGGAGGAGGAGGAGGAGAGGGAGGAGTGGGCAGTGCAAAAGGAGAAGGAAGAGGAGGAGAAGGAGGAACAGGAGGTGGGGGAGGAGGTGGAGGAGGAGGTGGAGGAGGAGGAGGGGAGGAAGAGGGGGAGGAGGGGGAGGAGCGGGAGGAGGTGGAGGAGGAGTGGGCAGTGGAGAAGGAGGAGGAAGAGAGCAGGAGGAAGAGGAGGAGGAGGGGAAGGAGGGGGAGTGGGAGGAGGAGGAGGAGAGGGAGGAGTGGGCAGTGCAAAAGGAGAAGGAAGAGGAGGAGAAGGAGGAACAGGAGGTGGGGGAGGAGGTGGAGGAGGAGGTGGAGGAGGAGGAGGGGAGGAAGAGGGGGAGGAGGGGGAGGAGCGGGAGGAGGTGGAGGAGGAGTGGGCAGTGGAGAAGGAGGAGGAAGAGAGCAGGAGGAAGAGGAGGAGGAGGGGAAGGAGGGGGAGTGGGAGGAGGAGGAGGAGAGGGAGGAGTGGGCAGTGCAAAAGGAGAAGGAAGAGGAGGAGAAGGAGGAACAGGAGGTGGGGGAGGAGGTGGAGGAGGAGGTGGAGGAGGAGGAGGGGAGGAAGAGGGGGAGGAGGGGGAGGAGCGGGAGGAGGTGGAGGAGGAGTGGGCAGTGGAGAAGGAGGAGGAAGAGAGCAGGAGGAAGAGGAGGAGGAGGGGAAGGAGGGGGAGTGGGAGGAGGAGGAGGAGAGGGAGGAGTGGGCAGTGCAAAAGGAGAAGGAAGAGGAGGAGAAGGAGGAACAGGAGGTGGGGGAGGAGGTGGAGGAGGAGGTGGAGGAGGAGGAGGGGAGGAAGAGGGGGAGGAGGGGGAGGAGCGGGAGGAGGTGGAGGAGGAGTGGGCAGTGGAGAAGGAGGAGGAAGAGAGCAGGAGGAAGAGGAGGAGGAGGGGAAGGAGGGGGAGTGGGAGGAGGAGGAGGAGAGGGAGGAGTGGGCAGTGCAAAAGGAGAAGGAAGAGGAGGAGAAGGAGGAACAGGAGGTGGGGGAGGAGGTGGAGGAGGAGGTGGAGGAGGAGGAGGGGAGGAAGAGGGGGAGGAGGGGGAGGAGCGGGAGGAGGTGGAGGAGGAGTGGGCAGTGGAGAAGGAGGAGGAAGAGAGCAGGAGGAAGAGGAGGAGGAGGGGAAGGAGGGGGAGTGGGAGGAGGAGGAGGAGAGGGAGGAGTGGGCAGTGCAAAAGGAGAAGGAAGAGGAGGAGAAGGAGGAACAGGAGGTGGGGGAGGAGGTGGAGGAGGAGGTGGAGGAGGAGGAGGGGAGGAAGAGGGGGAGGAGGGGGAGGAGCGGGAGGAGGTGGAGGAGGAGTGGGCAGTGGAGAAGGAGGAGGAAGAGAGCAGGAGGAAGAGGAGGAGGAGGGGAAGGAGGGGGAGTGGGAGGAGGAGGAGGAGAGGGAGGAGTGGGCAGTGCAAAAGGAGAAGGAAGAGGAGGAGAAGGAGGAACAGGAGGTGGGGGAGGAGGTGGAGGAGGAGGTGGAGGAGGAGGAGGGGAGGAAGAGGGGGAGGAGGGGGAGGAGCGGGAGGAGGTGGAGGAGGAGTGGGCAGTGGAGAAGGAGGAGGAAGAGAGCAGGAGGAAGAGGAGGAGGAGGGGAAGGAGGGGGAGTGGGAGGAGGAGGAGGAGAGGGAGGAGTGGGCAGTGCAAAAGGAGAAGGAAGAGGAGGAGAAGGAGGAACAGGAGGTGGGGGAGGAGGTGGAGGAGGAGGTGGAGGAGGAGGAGGGGAGGAAGAGGGGGAGGAGGGGGAGGAGCGGGAGGAGGTGGAGGAGGAGTGGGCAGTGGAGAAGGAGGAGGAAGAGAGCAGGAGGAAGAGGAGGAGGAGGGGAAGGAGGGGGAGTGGGAGGAGGAGGAGGAGAGGGAGGAGTGGGCAGTGCAAAAGGAGAAGGAAGAGGAGGAGAAGGAGGAACAGGAGGTGGGGGAGGAGGTGGAGGAGGAGGTGGAGGAGGAGGAGGGGAGGAAGAGGGGGAGGAGGGGGAGGAGCGGGAGGAGGTGGAGGAGGAGTGGGCAGTGGAGAAGGAGGAGGAAGAGAGCAGGAGGAAGAGGAGGAGGAGGGGAAGGAGGGGGAGTGGGAGGAGGAGGAGGAGAGGGAGGAGTGGGCAGTGCAAAAGGAGAAGGAAGAGGAGGAGAAGGAGGAACAGGAGGTGGGGGAGGAGGTGGAGGAGGAGGTGGAGGAGGAGGAGGGGAGGAAGAGGGGGAGGAGGGGGAGGAGCGGGAGGAGGTGGAGGAGGAGTGGGCAGTGGAGAAGGAGGAGGAAGAGAGCAGGAGGAAGAGGAGGAGGAGGGGAAGGAGGGGGAGTGGGAGGAGGAGGAGGAGAGGGAGGAGTGGGCAGTGCAAAAGGAGAAGGAAGAGGAGGAGAAGGAGGAACAGGAGGTGGGGGAGGAGGTGGAGGAGGAGGTGGAGGAGGAGGAGGGGAGGAAGAGGGGGAGGAGGGGGAGGAGCGGGAGGAGGTGGAGGAGGAGTGGGCAGTGGAGAAGGAGGAGGAAGAGAGCAGGAGGAAGAGGAGGAGGAGGGGAAGGAGGGGGAGTGGGAGGAGGAGGAGGAGAGGGAGGAGTGGGCAGTGCAAAAGGAGAAGGAAGAGGAGGAGAAGGAGGAACAGGAGGTGGGGGAGGAGGTGGAGGAGGAGGTGGAGGAGGAGGAGGGGAGGAAGAGGGGGAGGAGGGGGAGGAGCGGGAGGAGGTGGAGGAGGAGTGGGCAGTGGAGAAGGAGGAGGAAGAGAGCAGGAGGAAGAGGAGGAGGAGGGGAAGGAGGGGGAGTGGGAGGAGGAGGAGGAGAGGGAGGAGTGGGCAGTGCAAAAGGAGAAGGAAGAGGAGGAGAAGGAGGAACAGGAGGTGGGGGAGGAGGTGGAGGAGGAGGTGGAGGAGGAGGAGGGGAGGAAGAGGGGGAGGAGGGGGAGGAGCGGGAGGAGGTGGAGGAGGAGTGGGCAGTGGAGAAGGAGGAGGAAGAGAGCAGGAGGAAGAGGAGGAGGAGGGGGGAGGAGGGGGAGGAGGAGGAAGAGGAGGAGGAGGGGGAGGAGGAGGAGGAGGAGGAGGAGGAGGAGGCGGTGGTACTGCTGTTAAAATGATTTTGGATTTCAGTATGGAAGTTGAATGACAAAGTTGTAGAATATAAAGGTTTTCTGACAATTCATTATAGAATTTTGCTGAAACATGTGAGTGGAGACGTAAAGGAGGCCATACAACCCATTCCTTTCTGTTTTTGCCATCTCTGCCTCAAAATTGATCAAATCGAGTGCAACGAGTGATTCAAGGTTTGATTTTGATTTGGGGTGAACAACAAATGATTTGAGTTGATTTTAGATTGCATGCACTTTCACGATCCGATTTAATCGAATAATTTTGTCGATTTTGAGTGATTTCGATTCAATTTAATCAAAACGTGAATCGTTTAAGAGCACTAGGCGGAGGAGGGGGGGAGGATGAGGAGGAGGGGGATGAGGGGAAGGAGGAGGAGGAGGGGGCAGGAGGGGGAGGAGGGGGAG
>SZWC01001119.1:11132-31088 GCA_023375785.1 Penium margaritaceum
GCGCAAGCGCATGCGCAGGCGTACATGGAGATAAAGGGGAGCAAGGTGGAGTTGGAGCAGCAGCTGCGGCAGCAACAGCTGATGCAGAGCAAGATACAAGAAGCTGTGGCTGCTGCAGTGCTCCGCTGCGATCGGCTATCACAGCGCGTCGACAAAGCAAAGCAGCGCAACGCTGACATGGGCGAACGTGTGAAGCGCATTTCGGCAAAAACAGCGGCGTTGAGTTGTGATGGCGATGGTGTTAGTGGTGTTGGTGGTGTTGATGGTGTTGGTGGTGTTGGTGGTGCTGCGGTGGGAGACGGACGGCAGTCGTTGTCAGCTGCGGAGCGGCAGATCAAACGAGAGCTCGGTGAGACTGACTTTGTTTGTTTTGCTTGCTTTCATTCGTTTGGTTTGTTTGCTTCTTCTTTTGTGTGGCTTTCGTTGTTTGGTTTTCTTGCTTTGTTTTGTTTGCTTGCTTTGCTTGCTTTGTTTGCTTCCTGTGTTTGGTTTGCTTGCTTTGTTTGGTCTGCTTGTTTTTTTTGCTTCGCTTGCTTTGTTTGGTTTCTTTGGTTTGCTTGTTTTGTTGAATTGTGTTGTGTGTGTGGTTGTGTGCTGTCATGAAAGTAGCTAGGATTGGCAGGTGTGATGTCATGTGCTAGGTCCCGCACATGGTCCTATGGCGCATTAAGCGATGGTGCCCTTGTATGTTTTCCGTACGGATCCATACGCTACTTATCCATCCATCCCTCCATCCATCCGTCCGTCCGTCCATACACTGCGACGCAATGCAATGCAATGCAATGCAGAAGCAATGCAGGCGCATGATGTACCGCTCCTTGCCTCGGCAGCTGCTGACGTGCAAGCACTGGCAAGTAGGCTGCTGCAGCAGCAGCAACAAGACAATGGCGACAACACCACATCCCAAAACTCATCAAACGACGGAAGACAATCACATGCATCTGAACGTGACGCCAACACCAGTGCTGCCTCAAGACAGGGGGCAGCAGCAGGAGCAGGAGAGCCAAGCAGGCGCTTGTCCAGCCCAGCAGGAGGTGCAGCGGCAGTGCAGGCGTGTGCAGCGGCAGAGGAGGAGGTGCAGCAGTCGCTGCAAGCGCTTGACCGCATAGTGCGTGAGCTGACGAGTGCCACTGTTGCTGTGCAAAGCCATTTGGACCAAACTCGTGCGATCCGTTGAACAGTGCAACCCTGCGGCAGCGTCTGGTGTGATGCAGTGACGGCTTGTACGGTGCGGTGTGGGTGTAGCTCTTCATCTCTCCGTGTATCCTTTTGTGTGAGTGTGGAAAAGAAGCACGCTTTTGACCCATGTCCTTCGCCAGTCTCTTGTGAAAGAGCAGATAGAGTGTTCACCACGTCTTAGGAAAGATGAAGGGAGTGGTGAACAAGCGAGCGCCATGTTTCTCTTAAACGGATAACTCAGCATCTCTTTCCCGTGGCCATCACGTGCCGACCACGCTACAAGTGCACGCAAGTGGGATGTGATCAACCCAGGACGAGGGGAACAAGGACCAGATTGGACAGAAAGTGTAAGAAGGGGACTGAAATGTTGATTTTAAACTATTGAATCGGCCAACGCTACAGTACACTGAAACTACCTCAACAACGTTGCTTGTGAGAGAGCATGTAATGTCGACCGCAAAGGGCCAGAATAAGGTGAAAGTTTTCCACTAGTGGATATCCGCTGTGAGAGTGGCCTACATTTGGCACTGTGCAGGGATAGGGTGGGGGCTGTTGGATCTCTGAGGAGATGCATGACATCTTCAAGTTCCGTCCTAGCTCTGGGACGACTCTTTCCCAAAGCCCACGCAAAAACAATCAGCTCAAGTGTGAAATAGCAAGGATTAATGTAGGGGGACACATTGTAGTTTTGGTGAATGAAATTGTAGAGAAACGGTAATTGACAAGAACACAACCTGATAGTCGTGTTGCACGGCGGGTGATGCATGCAACACGAAGCGTTTTCCTACAAACAGCTAGAAAACCTAGGCAGCAAAATGGGGCAGCAAGCGTTGTTGATGCAGCGTGCGGGCTTCCACGCTCGTTGCTTAAGTCTGCTGCTCCCTCAGTCTGCTGCTCTAAAACATAATTCTGTAAGCTCTGGGTTTGTTACTCATAAACGTGCGCGCCAGTGTTAGCGCAAGAAAGCAGCTGAAAACTGAAAGTGACTGATTAGGATTGAAGAAGAATAAGCAACAATGGGAGACCCCTCCAAGTTCTAGCTCCCCCCCACTAGTGTAGAACTTGTTACTCAGCTAACCAGCCAATCGTAAAATAGTATAGGACCTATTTTCTGGCAGGCAGGATTTTCTCGGCGAGCCCTGCCAGACGCCCGACAGCCCAAAACCCGGGCGTCGTCCGTTTTGCCCGAAAACTGGACCATACGATAACACCGCCGTTGCCAACGCAGTCGTGCGGTTAGAATCAGCTAGAAAAACAGCAGTAAAGAGTTATGGCTGCCCGAACCCAGGTAGTGCCTACGACAGTCAACGATGCCAAACAGGGCCATACAGCAGGAGACATGGACCCTAGGCACCACATGATGTTGTAGATGCAATGCCACAGCCAGACACAGCGCTAGGTGCATGCAGACACCATCTGCAGTGGCAGTGACCGCCGGCGGCCCGACCACCGAGGAGGCCTGCAGATGGAGCTGAGCGCATTGTCAGAAGGAGGAGGCTCCAGCGACGGGTGAGTGGGCCTCAGCGTGCGTCGGCTCCACCGAGCGACACTCNGAGTTATGGCTGCCCGAACCCAGGTAGTGCCTACGACAGTCAACGATGCCAAACAGGGCCATACAGCAGGAGACATGGACCCTAGGCACCACATGATGTTGTAGATGCAATGCCACAGCCAGACACAGCGCTAGGTGCATGCAGACACCATCTGCAGTGGCAGTGACCGCCGGCGGCCCGACCACCGAGGAGGCCTGCAGATGGAGCTGAGCGCATTGTCAGAAGGAGGAGGCTCCAGCGACGGGTGAGTGGGCCTCAGCGTGCGTCGGCTCCACCGAGTGACACTCCAACGGCGTCAAGTCTCGCCGTCAGTCATCTCCACGCCGATGTACACAAGTCGGGAGGACACAACAGAGTACAATGAGAGATGCACGAAAACCAACACTCTTCCATGACTCACACGCGTAGTGCACATGTGCGGGTAGAGACACAGTCAACGACCAAACTCCCCAAGGCGAAGCAGAAACGCAAGCTGGGACAGAGAGAGTCACTCACGAACGCATGCCGACTGAAATCACAGCCTTCTTGAACGAGTCACGCTTCAATGCATTGGCCAAGAAGTCAGCCAACTGCCGTGGTGTCTCAACGCACATGATGCTGATGCTGTCGTCATGCAACAACGAACGCACATAGTGATACTCAACATTGATGTGCTTTGTGCGTGTGTGATGCATGTCGCCATTGTCGGCGATGACCATGGCACTTTCATTGTCACAGTGCAACGTGATGGATGCGATGGACTGACGCAACTCGGACAACAGACGACGCAACCACACACTCACATGGGCCTGAGCCAAGAGCAACGTACTCAGCCTCAGTAGTGCTGTGTACAACGCACCCCTGCTTGCCACTGCGTCTGGACACAACTGTGCCGCCAATTAGAAAGATCCAGCCTGTGCGGCTCTTAACGTCCGGACTGCCGGCCCAGTCACTATCGGTGTAGCCCACTGCGACAATAGACGGCTGACGACAGACCATGAGACCTCGCCGAGGAGTCGAGACGACATAGCGCAGTACTCGGATCGCGGCCTCGTAGTGGAGGTGAGGCGGCTCCTGAGAGAACTGGGCTAGAAGGTTGACGGTGAACACGATGTCTGGGCGCGTCGTCGTCGCCTGGAACATCAATGACCCGATGACTCGCAGATACGTGGTCACGTCAACTGACTCCCCCACAACGGCTGGGTCAGGACTCTTCAGCTTCACCTGGCCATCGGGTGACATGGGTGAGGATGCGCTCGGCACGAGTGGCAAGTCCTTCGCAAAGCGGGTGGACAGTGTCTGCACATAGGTGGCCTGGTAGATGTGCAGGACGCCCTGGGAGCGATCATGCTTGAGCTCCATGCCCAGGAAGACTATGGTAGATCTGAGGTCCTTCATCTGGTAAGCGGCGTGCAGCAGGTCCTTGACACGCTGGATGGCAGCCGTTTCTAGTGACACAATGAGCAGATCGTCGACGTAAACCAGAATAGCGGCAAAAGTCTGGCCTCGCAAACTGAAAAACAATGCAGGGGTAGCGGTGCTGCGTTGGAGCCCGCCACGAAGGAGCGTGCTGCTGATTTCTTGGTTCCAGTACCGAGGCGGCGGCTTCAGGCCATAGATGGCCTTGCGTAGTTCCCAGACTCTCCCAGTGCCATCGTCGAAGCCTGGGGGCTGCACCATGTAGAGCTCCTCACCTTCCAGTGAACCATGGAGAAAAGCGTTGCTCACATCTATCTGATGCAGCTCCCACCCATGCTGGGCGACCAGGCTGAAGAGTGCCCGACTAGTGGAGAACCGGCCAACTGGGGCAAAGATCTGGTCGTAATCGGCCCCAGGAATCTGGGCAAATCCCTTGGCTGTAAGGCGGGCCTTGTACTTGTCCAAGGACTCGTTGGGCTTCCACTTGCGCCGGAAGACCCACTTGGCGTCGATGGCCTTCCGTCGTGGAGAAAGGTCGACCAGGTCGTACACGTGGTGTTGTCTAATAGCGGCGATTTCATCGGTGCAGGCAGCATCCCAGTGTGTGGCCTTAGGAGAGGCTTGTGCCTCGCGCGGGGTGTCAGGGTCCTCCGGGCGTGTTGTGGAGCGGATTGAGAGAGCGTGTGCATCTCAAGCCCCAGGTGGGATGTGCGCGGGTGCAGCCACGACAGCGTACCAATGCTCATGATGAAGCATGGCATAGCCCAGTGCAGAGCCCGCATGAAGGTTTGCTATGATGACCAAGGTGGTCAAGCCGAGGGCCTTGGTGCCGGGATCCCCACTCACGACCGTGGGAGTGGAGGAGACACGTGGAGCCACGGGGGGTCGAGGTGCCACGGAGCGCAGTGCGACGATCTTCGCGCTCACCAACGGTCTGGGTCAGAGGCTGCCGCCAGGGCCACGCGTGTAGCGTGGCAAGGCAAGGGATGGCACTGAGTCCGTCGGGACAATGGAGGCGGATGGGGTTGCTGGCCCGGAGGAGCCCGCGGATGTAACCGGGGCTGCTGGCCCGACTGGAGCGACTCGAGCTCCTGGCTCGGAGGGGCCATCGGACGCAACTGGGGCTGCCGATCCGAAAGGACCAGGAGACGCGACTGGGGTTGCTGGTCCGGAGGGACCAGCGGACGCGACTCGGGCTGGCGGCTCGGAGGGACCAGCGGACGCGACTAGGACTGCTGGCCCAAAGGGACCCGCGGACGCGATTGGGGCTACTGGCCCGAAGGGACCAGCAGACGCTACTGGGGTTGCCGGCCCGGAGGGACCAGCGGATGCGACTAGGGCTCCTGGCCCGGAGGGACCAGTGGAAACAACTGGGGCTGTCGTCTCGGAGGGACCAGCGGACGCGACTAGGACTGCTGGCCCGGAGGGACCAGTAGATGCGACTGGGACTGCTGGCTCGGAAGGACCAGTAGACGCGAATGGGGCTGCCGGCTCGGAGGGACTAGCAGCCGTGACTAGGGCTGATGGCTTAGAGGGAATGAGGGATGTGTCACTTGGAAGCAGCAGGACGGAGGACGGACTCACCACTCCCCCACGCGACGGGATGAACACGGATGAGCGGGAGCGAATGAGGTCGCGAGGAATTAGGTCTTCGAAGAAGAGGGCGTCCCGGGACTCAACGATGCAGTGCCGGGAGGGATCCAAGAAGTGCCAGGCCTTGGACTGACGAGAGACACCGAGGAAGGTGCAGGAGCGTCCGCGGGGGACGAGCTTACCGCCCTGCTGCGGGGCGGGCAGCCACATAATGGCCACGCAGCCCCAGACGCGAGCCGGGTGGAGGTCATCTCGCTGACCGCACCAATGCTGGTACGGCGTGGACTGGCAAGGAAGGGGACCGTGGGGAATCCGGTTCTAGACCCAGGTCATGTAGGCCATGGCTTCAGAATAGAAGCCATCGGAGAGATCAGACTCGACGCGCATGGTGCGGACGGCATCGGCCATGGTACGGTTCCACTGTTCAGAGACACCGTTCTGGGCGGGCGTGTAAGGCGCGGACGTCTCATGACGGATGCCGCGAGAAGCGAGAAAGGTTGTGGCCTCACCCATGTACTCACCACCGCGATCAGGGCAAAAACGGTGGAGAGAGCGGCCACCCTCGTGCTTCGCAAGGACAAGCCAGTCCTGGATACCAAGGGGGCAGAGGTCCCGAGGCGATGAAGGATGTCCTCCGCCAGCTGCCAGTAGGAAGTGACCGTCTCGATCTCCCCCATGTGCAGGGAGTTGAACTCCCGCAGCAGGCGGCTAGTCTCAGCCTTGCTGGACAGGCGATGGGGACGAGTGAGGATGTGCCACGCGATTGCAGGGTCTGGGGTGGCGTCAGCGGTGAAGTCGCCTAAGAAGGGCTCGAGGGCAAGGCGGGAAGCCGGAGGGGTGACAGGGACTAAAGCACGGATGGCACGACCAGCGTCATTTAGCTGGTCGGCCAGGCTGGCATCGTATGGCAGGGTGTAGTATGCCCACAAGCCCTCACCCTGCGCCCAGATCCGAAAGCTGAGCTCCCAGCTCCGAAACTGCTCGCCAGCCTGAAGCGGCGGCGACGGCGTCTCAAAGTCCTTTTGCTTGCGGCCGGCACCCAGAGCGGGGCCAAGAACAGAGGTCACTGTCTGCCGCTGGCGCTGAGTCTGTTGCTGCACCAAGTAGTGTGTGGCAGCAGACACAGCTGGGCTGGCGTGCCCTGGAGGGGTGAAGAGCGGAGGCGCCGTGGGGGCAGTTTGAGAGACCAACGGTTGCAGTGCCGCAAGCTGCTGCGTCAAGGCGGCGAGATGTTGCTAAAGAGCAGCGAGGGGGTCAGGGTTGTCGCCAACGACGCCAGAGGGCTGCTGCCGCTGCTACTCCTCCTGCTGTTGCTGCTGCTTCAGCTCCTGCTGCTGAACCTACTGCTGCTGTTGCTCCCGCTGCTCCTGCTGCTGCTGCTACTGCTACTGTTGGTGGTGCTGCTGCTGCTACTGCTGTTGTCGCTGGTGCTGCCGCTATTGGTGCTGTTCTTGCTGCTGCTGCAGCCGCTACAAGAAAGGGGGGGTGGGGGTCCTCCCAACAGAAGAGGACCTCTTACCAGTGGGGCTACCAGCCATGGTGTGATGCGCTTTTGTTTTGTTTTGTTTCTTTTTTATGAGGTGATGACATCAGCAGTGATATCAGCAGTGTGATGCTGGCGTCAGCAATGGAGGTTGTTGGGGCCGTTGATGTTGTTGTTGCTGCTGCTGCTGCTGCTGCTGTTGCAGCTACTGTTGCTAGTGCTCTTGGTGGTGCTGCTGCTACTACTATGGTTGGTGCTGCTGCTGCTGCAGCTAGTGCTGCTACTGCAGCTATTGCTATCACTGTTGTTGCAGCAACTACTGCTGCTACTGCTGCGGCTACTACTACTACTGCTGCTGTTGCTGCGGCTACAGTTGCAGTAACAAATGCTGCTGCTGCAGGCTGCTGCGGCTGCTGTGGCGGCTGCAACAGCAAATGCAACTGCTGCAGCCGCGACAGCAAGGCTTCTGGGGTGGAGGATTTTCTCTCTTGCATTTTTTTGGTTTGTTTTTTTTCTCCTTTCTTGTCTGACACAAAGGGCAGCTGCCCGCTGCTAGCTGCGAGCAATGGGCTGCTGCTCGTTGGCAGCAAGTTGCTGCTCACTGGCAGTAGCGGGCTGCTGCTTGTTGCTCGCTTGATGCGGGCAGTGAGCAGCAATAGCCGCTGCTGGCAGCTGCTCGCTGTAGCCGCTGGTGTAGCTGGCTACTCCTGCGACTCCTGCAGCCTACTATTGCTGCACGCTACTGCAGCTGTTGCTTGCTGCCGCTGATGCTCGCTACTGTTGTGGGCTGTTGCTACTGCGAGTTGCTACTGCGGGCTGTTGCATTTGCAGACTGCTGCAAGCTGCTGCTTCTACCTACTGCTGCTTCTGCACGTAGCTGCTGCTGGCTGCTGCTGCCACTACTCGCTGCCGTTACCTACGGCTGCCGCTGCTGCAGACTGCTACTGCTGTGTGCTTGTGCCAGTCACTGCACCTGGGTGACTTTGCAGTGTGCATCGTTGCCCGTAGGTGTTGGACACGGCCTGCCGCTCACCTCCTCGCATCACGCGTGGGGGTTAGTGCTGCGGAAATTTTTGGCAGAATTTCCCTTGGCCTAGTGGCCGTGGAAAAAAATCTGACGCCGCCACCAGGCGGGTCAATGCTGCCGAAAAAAATCCGGCAGCATTTCCCCTGCACTGGCACGTATGGGGGTCCGCCGGCGTTCACTGGCACCTGTACGCCAGTCTTCTGCTGCTGCTGCTACGCTCTGGCTCTGATACCAAGCTAGAATACCTAGGTTGGGACAGCATGCATTGTTGATGCAGCGTGCGGGCTTCCACGCTCGTTGCTTAAGTCTGCTGTCCCCTCAGTCTGTTGCTCAAAACTATGATTCTGTAAGCTCTGGGTTTGTTACTCAGAAACGTGTGCGAGAGTGTTCGCGCCTGGGTTTGAAAGCAATCCGTAAACCTTATTGCGACAGCTACCGCTAGTTAAACGTAACGTTATGGCTTCCGACGATGATACTAACAAACTTGCGAATGGGGCACACCAGTCGAAACCAATTTGGACGGAGCGGCAACGACCCGTCGCAGACACCACTCATCCTGACTCCGCGTGAAGTGGCAGCTGCATGGGCTGCCATGAAGGTGGAATTTCATGCATGGCGCATGCGGAATGACATGTGGAGCCTGAAACAATGGTGTGGATTTCTAGAAGGACACTTCCATCTGTGCGGTTGCCAAGTTTTCCGGAGCCCTGGGAGCCAGAGGTCATCAATGAGCCTCCTAGCCTTCAGTGATGTTGAATTGACTAGTTGGCAATGTTTCTTTCCAATATTGTTCATGTCAAATCCTTAATTTGTCGTGAAATGTTCACGATGTCGTAGCATGAAGTTATGTGGCACCAGCTCAAGACACATGTGGCCCGCATGGGTTGCGTGATCATGATTACAATGGCGGTAGGTTGACACTTGGATCTGAAAGGACGTTGCATGTTTCCTAGCACTTTGTGTTGTTGAAATTGGGTAGTTTTCACATTCATGTACCAAATCATTCCTGTCAATCCCACACTTTGCCTCAACTTTTTCACGATGTCCCAACCCGAAACTATATGGCCCCAATTCAATGCGTTTGGTAGGACCATCGAGAAATGTGTCTGTAGTAGGTTCAGTGATTATGATTACAAGTTCAATGTGTACGTACTTCACTCCATATGCATACCGGGCACTAGTCGAATACAAATGTTTTTTTCAGTTCTGCTTTACTCGTATCAAACACATACATGCACATTCACTGTCCAATTATTCATGGTCTATGAAAGTTTTCGTGCTACGTGATATGCACTATATACATTTTCATCAGAATTTCTACACTAAGATTCCCCACTTTCCTGAAACTTTTACGTAAGATATCCCAATATGATAAGACAGGGAATAGAGAACAATGATAAGAACTTCCATGGATGATTGAAGAGAAGTAAAACAGATGAGCTAGGTCACATGAACTGATCCACACCTGAACGTATACAAATAGGCCTTGTACGTAACATATGACGTTACACGTAGGAAACTGTGATCCGGAGGTGAACTCCGCACAAGCATCATGCAACTCACGATAGAACGGAGATGCACAGGTGCCAGTGTAGGGATTGGTCACATGAAATCTGACCCTGCCGCTCTCAACGCCATCTGGGTTGAGGTTGGCCATCTAAAAACTGACCACATCTGCTCCCGTTGGTGCACAACCTCTGCCATAGGCCACTTGTAGTCTAACCTTGCGCCAGAGCACTGTGAGCCTTGGAAATATCTTGTAAGCATTCCTCTCCAGCACATGGATTGGCCACACCTGCACATAGAGGCAAAAACAAAGTGCATTGGTTAGCACTGCCATGTACCAATGGACGGAAGAATCATGAATTGGCAAGTTCCTTGCCTATCTTCAAACTGAATTCCCCCTGCTCTTGCATTGCACAGGCTCCTCTTCATCAGACAAGTCCAATGAAGAGGAGCTGTCTGTCGTCTCCCACTCCACTTACTCGGGCGTCTTGTAGTCAGAGGCCTCATCCTCCTCTGATCATTCAGAGAAGGCTACATCATTGTATGAATTTTTGTCTCTGGCTGCATCAAGATTTTCTGGGTCATCATCCTGGGAAGAAAGCATGGCCTCTGCGCCTGTTGCTGCAGCCCCCTGTGCCACTTTGTGTGCAGTCACCTTGAACAGCAGGTGCATCCACAGGTGCATCTGCTCCTGCGCCTATTCCTGTAGGTGTAGTTGCAGCAGCTTTAAGTGATTTTGCATTACTTGCTGATCCTCCTTCAGTTGCCGGTACAGCTCTAGCATGTTGCCCCTCCGTCACGAGCTCCACTTCTAGTGCACCTGATGTACACTAGCCACCACCACGACCTCAACCACGTAGAGATTTCGGCCACAACCATCATTACCAGGAACACCCTAACCTGCAGGAAGCTTTCTGGCACACGCTCTTGCAACAGTAGCAGGTGACACGGCAGGAGGGATTGTGTAACACTTTGGAAGATGCCCAGCTAGGCCATAGTGACTGTAGATGAACTTGCATTTGCAAAAATTATGATGGTCCTTGCACTTGGACCGAGGTCTGCATGTGTCGCACTTCCTGCCTGGTGGGTCCCATCCCTTTTCAACGTACTGTAACTCCATCAGATTGACCCCAGGCATGGGATGGCAGTAGGTCGTGTGCCAGGCCATGTGCGTCGAATAGATTCCGGTGTAGGTATCGGGGTTGACACCTGCAAAAAGCATGAGGCTCACTGCATGCTGGCATGGATAGTGATACTCTGCCAACTAATTGCAACTGCACAGTTTGTGGTTTACATCAACCTCTTGGCCTGAGAAGCTCTCGGGACCTGTGACTGTCCCCGGGAGCCTCCCAGCCAGGATGATTTCGACTCCTTTGTGTGGGCAGTGAATTTTCTTAGCTTCTCGTGGGAAAGAGGAGTGACCTTGGTGTCTCAGTCATGCATGAGCTCGTGCCTCTCTGCAAACATGTTCTGCATCCACACATACAACCATGCAAAGTAGTGCAAGGGGTAAAGCAGGCGTATATTCTTGATTTTCCTGTTCAAAGAATTTGAAGCGTTGCTGGTGGTATGGCTCCACCAAGCCATGACACAATACACTCTTCTCCACTCGTTGAACAGGATGTCTGTCTCCCCACTGCCACTGAAGGCGTAGTGTTCTTCCTGTTTGGAGGCGTGTGTGTTGTATTTTTGCCCCTTAGCATGCTCGAGGCGGTGTCAGGAGGCATCGACAAGTTGCTAGAGGTGAGGTGCACTAGTGGTGGCAGCCGACGCGGAGGACTCTGATGACAATCAAGCTGATGAGGACATCCACCGGAAGGATCCGGCGGATGAGGCACCTAGGGAGCCAAGGCGCGCACTCCCGGCAGAGTGTGCATCGGGCGTCGGTGGAAAATCCACCGGACGTGCCGGTCATTTGGGCGATGTTTCGCCAGAACGAGAGAGATCCTCGGGGAGCCGTCCGGTCGATGATTCACCGGAGCGTGCTGAGTCAGAGGGATCGCAGCAGAGTGACGATGCACCACCAAAACTACCGCGCCGCAGCGGGAGGCAGCAAAAAGCGGGGAAGCGCTTCGACACAAGCACCGGTCGATGGATTGGCATGACGCGGTGCATGCTGGCTGCATCAACGCAGCCGAGTACCATGCAAGAGGCGCTTGCACGGCCTGAAGGGGATCAATGGGACGCAACCATCAAATCGGAGCTGGCGTCCATCACGGATAATGATACGTGGGAGCTGGTTGACAGGCCGAAAGATTCCAAGGTCATCGGCTCAAAGTGGGTCTTTAGGACCAAGTTCACAAAGGAGGGTGTGGTTGACAAATACAAGGCGCGGTTTGTGGCGAAGGGTTACGCACAGCGTAAGGGGGAGCACTACGATGAGACGTTTGCTCCCGTCGCGAAGTTCACAAGCATCCGGGCGATCCTTGCGGTGGCGGCCGCAAAGGACATGGAGCTCCACCAAATGGACGCAAAGACGGCCTTCCTCAACGGCATCATAGATAAAAAGATCTACATGGAGGTGCCAGAGGGGGTGGAGGCACCGGAGGGCAAGGTGTGTAAGCTGCGGAAGTCCTTGTATGGGCTAAAACAATCGCCCAGATGCTAGTACCAACAGATGGACAGCTTCATGGCACAACTCTGCTTCAAGCGCTGTGAGGCGGATCACAGCGTGTACGTGCGGCGCAACAAACAGCTCCATCAGATCGTTGCTCTCTACGTGGATGACCTGATTGTGTGCTCAATGGATTTGCCGAGCCTACAACAGCTGAAAGAGCAGCTGAGCAGCAGATTCCAGATGTCGGACATGGGGGAGCTGGAGTACTACCTCGGGGTGAGCATTACGCGGAACCAGAGGGCGCGCACGCTTGAGCTGGGACAAGCCAAATACGTGGCCGAGTTGCTGAAGTGTACGGCATGGAGGACTGCAGACCAGTTGGCAGTCCAGTCTCCACGGCCTGTGAACTGAGTGCGGCAATGGCGCCGCAAACAAAAGAAGAGCGGGAGGATATGGCAGGGGTGCCCTGCCAATCGGTGGTGGGCAGCCTCATGTACGCCATGGTGGCGACTCGACCAGACTTGGCCTACGCGGTGGGCCAAGTGAGCAGGTATGTGGCCGATCCAGGGCCACTACACTGGAAGGCGGTCAAGCGCATCCTCTGCTACCTGCAGGCGACGCGGCATGCGCGCTTGAGGTTTGACGGCAAGGGGCGGGCGGACCCCTTACGTCTGGTCTGCTACACGGACGCAGACTACGCTGGCGATGAGGACAAACAGAAGTCCACATCCGGCTACGTGTTCTTCCTCGCTGGTGCAACGGTCTCGTGGTGCAGCAGAAAGCAAGACTGCATTGCCACCTCCACAGTGGAAGCAGAGTACATCGCGCTGGCCGAGGCGGTCAAGGAGGCGGTGTGGCTCCGCAGGTTGCTGGGGGAGCTGGACGTACCGCTGCAGGAGCCAACTATGGTGCAAGAGGACAACACCGGCACAATCTCGCTGACCAACAACCCGACGCAGCATAGGAGGACGAAGCACATTGAAGTGGGTTACCATTACGCACGGGACATGGTTGAAAAGGGGCAGGTGGTGCTGCAGCATTGCAGCACGCACAACATGCTTGCGGATTGCTTGACCAAAGCGCAATGCGTCGACCGGCACGCATTGAGCGTGGCTGGGCTTGGGATGACCAGCTATGATGGGCTGGAGGGTGCAGCGGAAGATGAGTGAGAGCAAGCAGGAGCAGCGGGCATGGCAGGTGCAAGGGGGAGAATGTTGAAGATTTGCCCCTCTGCATGCCCAAGTGCGGCGCCGGGAGGCACCGACGAGCCGCCAGAGAGAGGAAAATCCTCGTCGACGGATGTGGCGACTCGAGGATTGCTTGGATCCTAAAATGGAGGATTGCCCCTGAAAGTTGACGAGTTGCTGAATCCGGTGGAAGTTGTTTCACCGGAATCAGACTAGTAACGAGGGAGATATGGGCTTCCAAAGTTGGGCTGTTTACGGCGGTTCTGGGAGCTGGCCGCGGTTTGACTTCCGGTGAATAGTTGACCGGAGCGAGTAACAAAATGCCACCTGGGGATTTTGCTCCGGAAGGACTGTCGAGGCGTCCGGTGGATGATCCGCCGGATTTCAGGAGTGCAGTTTGTTACTGAGGGACTTCGCCAAAATCATGGCTCGCAGTCCGAAACTCAGTAGTACAGCTTGTTTCTCGGGGACTTGGTCAAAATTCCGACTGGAAGTCCGCGAACAGGTTTCGACCCACATGAATCCCCATCACCAAACTCGATGATTAACTCATCAAAACAGACCCCAAAGGCGCAAGGGGTGCCGCCACTACGCATAGGGACATCTGCGCCTCCGGAATGGTGTTTTGATGGGTCCTTGATGTGTGAGGGCGCCTCGGCGGGCGACGTGGTGCGCGCCGCCGAGTGAGCGGCTGGTTTGGGGTGTTGCGCTTCGACTGACGTAGCGGGAGCTACGGTTATCTGAATCGCGCACGGTTTGGTGCGTTGGAGAGCTCATGACTAGCCCTACAAATGTTTAGATCATGTCCATGTTCAACTAATGCAAAAACGCGTTATTCCCTTCGCAAAAGTGACTGTCTCGCAATTGTCTTCAACTCCCAGAAACATAGCGTGGGGCGACCAGAAAGCTCACGCTTAGACTCAGAACCACCCGCAAAACAAAGCCGTGAACACACAGTAGACCCGTCGGGCCACGTTGGAACTGCCTCCACCCGGGGGCCGTTTTTCGGACAGTTCCCTCCCTCACGGCACGTTGCAGGTGCGATAATGGCCTGGAGGAACAGTTTGTTTCTGTCCTGCTTTGTGTAGGCGACTGTCCTATGGTCCACCCTCTTGGGCTACAAGTCATACAGCACGAACAAAAAATCAAGAGAAAATACAAAACGAAGTTCAAACCAACTAACCTCAGGAGTATATGAAAGGAAAAGGGACCAGGAGAGTGTGTTCTGTCCCATCAACTTCTCTTGAGTTGCCTTCTTGGTGTGGTACACCACTTGGTAGTCCACTTTCCCACCGGTGTGTACCTCTACAATCTGCTGCAACCTCTTTGAGTCAGCTCAGGGCTTCTTCTTGATCATTGCTTTGATTTGTATCAGAACCCACGAGGCTCTGAGACAAGTGTGAGTGACTCAGGATGCTCTCCAAGCAACCTAGGTGACGTCAACAACAGGCTTTGCAGTGATGAGCGCAACACCGATGAATCTGGCCGCCAATCTGGTGATGGACCCCTTGTGCTCTGCAATCCCCTTGCCTCCAATGTTTCCCGTTCGGGTGACACCTGGCACACGAGGAGGAAGCCCCGGCTTGCGGGCTTGCATTAATGATGACATGTATCTTCAGCTATTGGTATTTGAGAGACTCAAAAGACATCTGCTCCAATAACTCACCATTGAAAGTGAAGAGTTTTACAAGACGCGCGTGTGGGACGTCATAATCTCAAGTGACCACCAGATTTGACCAGCATTCTCCAAGCCGTTGGATATGGTTGATGAGTTTAGGTGTACTTCACCACTGCAAGGATCAACAACAAGAAGAATATAATTGACCTCGCAGCCTCACTTTTCCACGGCACGGCATTGAGTTGATGGTTTGATTTACGGGACATCCAAGAAGAGAAGGCGACCGACAGATCCCAATCCACGGCTTTCATGAACCATCTCACACCGTTAAATGCAGGTGCTGTATCTCTTGAGTTGATCAATTTACTGTACAAATATTCAGAAACTCCACCGGAGGACTGGAAAGACTGTGTAGGCTGTTTTCCATAATTTGGAAAGCTAAACAACAACGTTGGCGTAAGGTACAAGGTTTAGTGGGTTTGTCAACAGTCCAGTGTGGTGGAATACACACTTTGTTCTTACAAAATCATCACCAGAAGCAATATTGTCACCATCAAACTGTATTTTTACGACAAAAATGGATTCAAGCAAGATGTTGGACAAGCAGTCCCTATGTCTGATATTGAAGATGGCCTTCCACACATTATCACTGTAGGTGACCGGTTCGGCAGCATTGAGTAGAATGCTAAGGTGCAGAACTCCATCGGCTGGCAACTCCAACGTAATAGTGTCTACACTTGTAGAGGGAGTTCCCATTGAAAGAGGCTTCTAGCCCGATGGAGATCCATGCTTTCAATTAGAAGACCAAGTGCTCCAATGGACATGTGGGCAACAGGCTCATCTCTCACGTTAGAAACCAACCATCCATCATAACATCTCTCAACGTCACAAACAAGGATTTTTTTAATTCCAAATCTCAAGAAGGGGTATGAGGACAACCAACCTGTGACACTGGCACAGGTGCAACCAAGAGAATACAAAAGTTAATCAATACTGTTGAGGACGCACGATGACAACCTGGAGGTAGCTAAGTCATACCTGTGATGGGGAACCCAAGGGCGGCTAGTCCACAGGGAAATAAGGGGAGATAGGAAGAAAGCTGTAACTGAAGAAACAAACTCAAGAGCCTCAATGAATCGACACCTGGGAAGTTTGCAGCCGTTCCAGAGGAGTTTTTCCTTTCGTGGAGGAGTTCAAGGGGGTTATTCCCGATGGACTCCCTCAAGAGCTACCTTCACAACGCTGCACAGGATCCTGATCATGAGATAGACGCGAAGCTAGGAAGCAGGCCGACGGTCACAGGCAGCTATCAGATGAGTGACCAAAACTGACCAGTTGAGTGAGCTGAAAAGTTGGTTGAGATTCTCTGTCAGGGGTGAATCAAGCCATTTACGTCACCCTATGCAGCTCCAATGCTTTCTTTCAAAAAGAAGACCATTGATATGCGAATTTGCATGGACTTCAAGGCGTTGAAAGACAAGACTATCATGAACTGCTATCCTCTTTCACGAGGATACAAAATTCTCGACCAGCTCCAAGGAGAAATAGTTTTCACTAAAATTGGCCTATGGAGTGGGTCTCATCAGATTCACATATTGATCAAAGACATCAAGAAGACGACATTCCATAACAGTTGTGGTGTTTGGATTCACAAATGCTCCATCAACGTGAATTTCAGCAACGAGTAACATTCTTAAGCCGTGTCTTGATGACCTTTTTGTCATCTACCTCTATGACATCCTGGTCTATAGTGTAAGAAGCATTAATGTATTTGAGATTTTCTAGGACCTTGGTTCCAGCCTTACAATTGGCAGATCTGATGGTGAGTTACATCATTTCTACCGATGCTACAAACAAGCAATTGGAGCTGTCCTCCTCCAAGACCATGGTGGTTGAGAAAAAGTACTTGTGTGCATGTTTAGAATGTTACGCAAGCCAAAACAGAAATCTTTAATACACAAGAAACATCTATTGGTTGTTATGTATGCATTCAAAATGTTATGTTGCTACTTGGAATGTCGACGATGCATCATCCACGCCCATCATCGCGTGCGAATATCGTAAGATTTGAGAATATCTTATTTAATGCACAAACCTAGAGGACGGAGTTCCTAGAGGCTGAATTCAACCATGGAATTGAGAAATGAATTTTAGTAAACTTTGAGTAATGACATTGAGTAAAACAAGTCAAGTGGATGTCCAAAGTCTACAACCAGATCTCATGGCCAATATCAAACGGCACTCATCAAAGGAGACCCGTATCTCACAAGGATTTTCACCAAAGAGATTAGAGGATTTTAGTGAAGAGACTACTTATTGGTTCAACGAACCAAAACGGTTGTATAGGTAATGTCGATTTACTCGTAGGGTTGTCGTACCATTCAATGATGATATACGGTTTATGCTATAGGATGAATACCATGACACTAGTCCAAGTGGAAACTTTGGTCAAGAAACATTGCTAAAAACTCGTGGAGTACTAGTGGTGGGACGAGATGCAAATTGATGCTGTAAAATACCACAAAGAATGCAATGTGCGGTAATGCCATAAGTCGAAAGGAGCCAAACCTTCGGGTTTTTTTTTCAAATGTTACCGGTACCAATACGGCCATGATCAGAAATCTCGATGGAATTTGCAGCAGGTTTAACTGTCAACCTAGAAACGTTTAGCGCAAGCCTCGTGGTGGTTGACCAGTTCTCGAAGATGTCACACTTCCTCCCTACGACTATGGGTACTGCCAAGGTTACACCGTGGCTGCTCCTCAACCACGTTGTCCGACGACACGAAGTCCCCTCTTGCATCACCAGTGACTGAGATGGGAGGTTCACCAATGGATTTGGTGGGAGCTGATGACTCACTGCAAAAGTCAAATCCAGGTATCGATGGCCTTCCAACCCAGACTATATTACACCCTGACTGAACCAATTAGATGCTTGAACAACTATTTTCACCTCTGTACAAGCTATGTATCATTGCCTTCATGGTCAAGCTACCAATCGCAAAGCTTGCATACAAATCCGCAAACCCCGGAGAAACAAAACTCTTTCTTGTGGTATTTATGGATGGCTGATAACACCTCCCACTGGGCTCCCTCCATAGAGCTGGTACTCGGGAGACCATTTTTCTTGGTGGTTTATCGGAAACTATGCACAAATCTGGCAGGCTCGCAAAGTTCAAGCAACATACTGGAAGTCAACATCCAACGACAAATTTTCAAGAACATCTGGGACGAGACTCGCCAGACGCTCACTAAAGCTCAAGTAGCGATGAAGCAAGTTTCCAACCAGCATTGGACATGGAAAACATTACACCTCTGTAATCGCGTCGTACTCAGGTTGGCGAATGTCA
This sequence comes from Penium margaritaceum, assembly GCA_023375785.1. NCBI lineage: Eukaryota > Viridiplantae > Streptophyta > Zygnematophyceae > Desmidiales > Peniaceae > Penium > Penium margaritaceum. The sequence goes on from SZWC01001119.1 coordinate 29,583, forward strand.
GGCTGCATGGATAAGAGTCCAGAGAGCTTAATCCTAAATGGTGAGGGTCGTTCAGCATTGAGGAGATGCAGACACCTGTCCTTGCCAGACTTTGCCTCCATGTCAACATGAATATCTATCCAGAGCTCCACACCAATGGACTCAAACTCTACAGGGACCCAAGCGAGCACTTCCTTGGAAGTCTCTGCCTCCAGCACCTCGAATCAAAGTAGACGAGGGCAAAAAATACAAGGTCAAATTCATTCTTAAACACCGATGATGACGCAAGGCCAGAGTATCTGATCAGGTGGCAGGGCTACTGTAGCGTACGGGCCATTTTTACGGTTAAAAATGGTCGTTAACAATTATGGGGTACTTCAGGCTCAGGTTTCAAGGAGCCAAAACCCGGAAAGTTATATGTGCTAGAGTCAAGTTCGACTCTAGCCCGGAAAGTAGCCCGTGGCCGGATTTGAGGAGAAAGGAGTGTCGCGATGGAAAATCCATCGCGTCACTCCTCCTCTACTCTAGTTGGTCGCTAGGGTCCTGTTCCACGTGGCCGTGCCACGTGGAACGATAGGGTTTTTAGGTTGCATGTTGCAAAGATGCCCTATGACGACCGTGTCCGTTTCGCCGTGACGCGTCTCAGCTAAAATGGCTGAGGTGACCAGTCTCTCGACCTTCTTGGACTGACTAATCTGAGGGCTTACATTTTGGTTCCACAGTTAGTCGCAAAACAGCCCACGGCTGTTACATTGGCATCAGAGCCAAAGCTTCCGCGAAAACATTTTTGAAGGTTCATCGGGCCGTTCGCTTCTCGTCGAAATGATCGCTACCCGTTGATCCTGCAATTACATCGAGAGAAAAGTGTTTGGACCCGTCCGACCAAACGCCGCCCGATCAGTGGAGCGAGCGAGCGACCATCGGGGAACCCTTTCGATCGTCCCTCGAGGGAACGATTGGAAGGCTCGCCTCGATGAGCCAAGAGCTCTTAAAAAAGAAAAAACAAACGCTGCTCGAGAGGTAGCGGGTGAGACGGCTCACGCGTCTCATCCTTGGCGTATCAAGGATGAGACGAGGAGGAGAGGAGCTCCACCCCTCCGCCTCTCTTACTCGGGCTGAATGCCCGCGGAGGAAGAGAGGGGTGATCCCCCCTCCTGTTCCCCTCGCAAGGGCCGACTGCCCAAGGAGAAGAGAGAGGGCGATCTCCCCTCCTCCCACCCTCACAAGGGCCGACTGCCCAAGGGGAAGAGAGAGGGTGAGCTCCCCTCCTCCCACCCTCACAAGGGCCGACTGCCCAAGGGGAAGAGAGGGAGCAAACCCCCCTCTCCCCCCTCATAAGGGCGGACGGCCCAAGACGAAGAGAGGGGGCGATCCCCCCTCCCACCCCCCCTCACGTGGACCGACGGCCCATAGGGGAGGAGAGAGGGTGTCCACCCCCCCCCTCCCCTCTTACCCCTCTCGCTTGGCCGACGGCCCAAGGAGGATTGGGGCGGGAGTCCCTCTCCGCCCCCCCCCCTCTCCTCCACT
>SZWC01001119.1:45246-79374 GCA_023375785.1 Penium margaritaceum
GACGCCCCTCTCCTCCCCCATGGGCCGTCGGCCCATATGAGACGGGGGGAGGGAGGGGGAGACGTCCCTCTCCTCCCCCATGGGCCGTAGGCCCATAGGAGAAGGGGGGAGGGAGGGGGAGACGCCCCTCTCCTCCCCCATGGGTCGTCGGCCCACATGAGGCGGGGGGAGGGAGGGGGCGACGCCCCTCTCCTCCCCCATGGGCCGTTGGCCCATATGAGACGGGGGGAGGGAGGGGGAGACGCCCCTCTCCTACCCCATGGGCCGTCAGCCCACATGAGGCGGGGGGAGGGAGGGGCTCTCCCCTCACCCGCCGCCCTTGGCGCCGTCGGCGCCGTGGGGGGGGCATTTTCCCCTCACTAGCCCCCACATGGCGCCGTCGGCGCCGTGGGGGGGGCATTTTCCCCTCACTAGCCCCCACATGGCGCCGTCGGCGCCATGGACGGGGGGGAGGGGAGACTCTCCCCTCCTTTCCTTGTCGACACCCTTCCGAGTTCAACGAGCTCATTGAGCTCGACGCTCGATGCTCTAAACGCCGGTCGGGCGCCGTTTGGTCTCCCCCGGGCTCACTATGTTTTTTTTCAGTCAGCTCGTCGGAGCTCTAGCTCGCCTCTCGGCTCGATGGGGCTCCGCCAGCACGCTCTCTCCGCCGATCGGGCGGCGTTTGGACGAACTGGTCCAAACATTTTTTTTTGCTGTAAACTGCGTCGACGGCTAACACTGTCCGTAGATGTTCAGATCCGACGTCCAAGTGTTTCCGGCGAATGGTCGCCTCAGCCATTTTGGCTGAGACGAACCGCGCCACAAACGGACGTAGTCGTCATAGGGCATTTTTGTAAACATGCAACCTAAAACCCTATCGTTCCACGTGGCACATCCACGTGGGAACAGGACCCTAGCGCCAAGCTAGGAGTGGAGGAGGAGTGACGCGGTGGATTTTCCATCGCGGCACTCCTTTCACCTAGAATCCGGTCACAGACATTTTCCAGGCTAGAGTCGAACGAGACTCTAGCCTATTATATATTTCCGGGCTTTGGCTCCTCGAAACTTGAGCCTCGAGTACCCGAAGCACCCGATAACTATTCAAAGACCATTTTTAACCGTAAAAATGGTCCGTACGCTACAAGAACGTACAAGGATTGTACGTGTCTCATATTGGTAAAATCCAAGGGATCACGCGATCAACACTGGATGTTGTACGTAAATGACCATAATCACAAAAACCACACGTGTGTGGTTGATTGTGCGTGAATGTGACGCAACCGTGTTGCGGATGACAAGAGTTCACATATGTGACCTTGTTTGCACTTCTTGCTGTTTGATTTACATCATGAAGTACGCGATGATCAAACCTCTGTGAGCAAAGACAAACCGGGACTGTTCGAAGCAAAGGGGGAGGAATGTAGCGTACGGGTCATTTTTTCGGTTAATAATGGTCGTTAACAATTATGGGGTACTTCAGGCTCAGGTTTCAAGGAGCCAAAACCCGGAAAATTATATGTGCTAGAGTCGAGTTTGACTCTAGCCCGGAAAATAGCCCGTGGCCGGATTTGAGGAGAAAGGAGTGTCGCGATGGAAAATCCATCGCGTCACTCCTCCTCCACTCTAGTTGGTCGCTAGGGTCCTGTTCCACGTGGCCGTGCCACGTGGAACAATAGGGTTTTTAGGTTGCATGTTGCAAAGATGCCCTATGACGACCGTGTCCGTTTCGCCGTGACGCGTCTCAGCCAAAATGGCTGAGGTGACCAGTCACTCGACCTTCTTGGACTGACTAATCTGAGGGCTTACATTTTGGTTCCAGAGTTAGTCGCAAAACAGCCCACGGCTGTTACAGCTACGGTGCTTCATATAATTGCTGGGAGCCCTAGGACAATCCATGGAATGTTGATCGAGAGATGGACTGCTATCTCTGCCACATGGACCTATGTTTGGCAACGCACCGAGGCGTTGTGACTAAAAGGGGGGAAATGTTGCATCCGTAATCTACACTACTCCTTTAACTTTGCACATGGACATTTCTCCTCATTGCCCACCACATATTGAACTCCTTATCTTTGTGACAATTGGCAAGGGATTTTCGCTAACTTGCTCCGGTGCTCTGTTTCATAAGGTTCTGGAATTTTTAACCAGTTTAAAGAAGTTTCCAAAAAACTAGCCCAAACCGTGCTGATCCTTTCATTGTCATTTCAATAAACTTCTTGACGATGCTAGAGTTGTACAAAGAAGCATCTCCATATTATTGAAACCCCAACTTGTCAATGGAGTTTCTCAAAATAGCCAGTCACGATGCATCATCCCATCCATTGCTTGAACGGAGCCGCTAAGACCCCACGTAAGCCTCATTCTTGTTACCATTTTTTTATGTATGCCCTCGACACTTGTCATTGAAATACAACTCCACAAACAAGAATCATTCAAGTACTCCAATTACCTAATCGTCTTTTTCTCTACAAATTCTTCCTCTTCACCACCTATGTTTTGCTCGGTATAGTAAAGGAGGGATCATTTACTTGTAGAAATGGTACATGACAAGGGTGACTTAACTTTAAAGGCAAGTTACAAGCCAGAATCGTTATGAGCTTTGAGAAAATGACTGTCCAAGCAAAAGTGTGCACTTCTTTGGCAATTCCTAGGAAAAAACTGGAAAGGTGGAACTATGTGAAATTGAAAGGAAGTTTATGGTTCAGTTAGGACGGTGAAAATTCCCATTACACCCTGAGTTTTCACCCGTGGCCCTCATGTATCCGGAACTCAAAACAATAAGCCCCATCCGCCCCCACCGCGGAAGTATAAGCCCCATTCGCCCCTGCCTCTGAAGAATAAGCCCCATTCTCCCACCCATTTTCACCATGCTCAAACAAGGATGCATGTTGCTGCTTGAGCACGGTCAAATTGGACATGCGATGGTAGATTGCGAACCTCTATCACGGCCGTCGTGGGCTGCGATAGCATTGAGATGTTGGGGGGAGGGGGAAATTCGCAAGACAAAAATGTCGGTCGGTACTTCGTCAACCCCCCCCCCCCCCCCCCCCCCCCCCCGACCCCCATCGTAACTTATCGGCACACCCACCCTCCCGCTGATCGAGGCCCTCGTGATTAAGGGTGACGATGGAATTGTGGCAAAAGGAGCTGCGGGGGCAAGGGAGGAGGGAGGTTCCTGGAGTGTCAGTGATTCCAGCAGACGCTCTGCCGCTAGAATCCCCGGCGCCTCGACAATGGAGAGTTGAAAACTGCCCATGTTTATTTTTTCATTTTGTTAATTTTTTGACCCATGTTTTACGAAAACAATTGTACTAAAACCCACCCACTAATGATTCACGGGGTTTTAGGGTTTTTTTTTCCCCCATGGACACCGCGGTAGCGGGGCCCAGCAGGTTCCTTTTCAATGCATGGGGAGTCAAGGACCCCACATGCAAACTCCTCGCAAACCACTTCTAGAAAACCACAAACCCCTATATAAAGGAGTTTGTGATTATTGGGTTAAAAAAAGCGATGTCAACATGTTCACACCATATCCATGCAATGTCGACATGCTGTGTTTCAACAAACGAGAGGGGGTGTATCATTTGCTTTCTACGCCTAAAACTCGCATCTGTGTAGAGGGGACGAATCAAGCTTATTGTTGCGGGGCAGGGATGAATATGGTTTATTGTTCCGCAGTATGGGTGAATGAGGCTTATTAATCTGAGGTAGGGGGGAATCAGGCTTGTTCTCTGAAACGAGGGGTATATGGTCATTCCTTCCTAATTAGGAATGACTCTAAAATGTATTTGATTCATTATTCTCAAAAGAAAGTTTTCATGGGGTATGGTTCAACCCTTGGGCTTGGTTTGGTCCTGGGCCAACCCATAACGTTAGTTTTTTTTTGTTTTTGGTTTGAAGGCAACCTTGTCTGATGGTTAACCACTGTAGCACTTTCCAGAGGGGGCTTTCGGTACCGCCGTGCCCCATACGACTTATGTCAAACTTGTGTAGGTTCCCAGAGAGCTCTGTTTCAGAGATATGTAGAAGTTGAACCCACTAACGTCCACCATCGAAGGTAAAATTTGAACCAACGGTCATAACGGTGCCTTAGGAGGCTCCCATGTTACTCTTTGAGTAAATCGTGGAAATTCCCATCCCCGTGAGGTCAAGTATGTCCTTGGTTCTGGATTTGCTGCCATTGTGGGGGAACAATGATGTGTGGTGGTTGGACTGTGTGGTATACTTTGCCTATAGCCTGGGAAGCAGTGAATTGTGTAATCATGTGGGCAAAGGTTTGTTGGCATGTGTTTTGTTGATTTGGGCTAGGTAAGCGACATGAGTATTGAGTTGGTGTTCAAGATTGTGAAGGACATTGTGGTGAAGAATGGCATCCAGGGTACGAGGGTTTGGAATTTCTTTTCTAGAGATTTTGCATCAGAGTATCTAAATTTCTCGGTATGTTGTGGCCAAGAGGAGCTGCCACTGTTGGAATCTTGTCAGTGTGTCGTTGAAGTGGAAATTGTGCGTGATAATATGGCCTCCAACGAGGTGTGCACTGGCCAGGATGTGTTTTGTGGTTAGTCTAAGGTTGGGGCAGTTGTCAAAGGTGTGTTCTGTGGTTTCTGTGGTTTTATGGCAGATAGGGCGCATAGTGGTGAAGGGTCGAGGGAGGAAGCGTAGCCGGTTGTATACTTGGATGGAGCGTATTGTGACTCATTGAATATTGTCCTGTTTTGCACCTATGGTAGATGGATTAATAAGATTGAACATGTATTGACCTGGGTTGGTGGGGTTGGTAACATGTGCCCGTTTTCCCCAATATGTTGTCGAATGAAGGATGGAAGAGAGAAGGATTTTGTAGGTGGAAAAAAGAGTGGGATTCTGACCTTAGAGTCGTCATGCATGATGTACAACATCATTGCTCAAACCAAAAAAATTGGATCTGCTAGTGTGTACTGGGGTGCAACCTTCTGCATAGAAGATTGTTATGGGGTCACATGGCGCAAGATGGAGCTCAAAGTTGGGGTCTACCATGTAGGCTTGGATAGTTGCGTGATGCGTGAAGTCGGTTATCCGGCAGATGAGAGTTGGGGTGATGGACGTATTGGGTGTAAGACACCAATACCTGTGTGTGTTTTGGACTATTCTGTTTTCACCTGTGAGGACTTGAGTCTAGGAGGGTGGGAGTAGGCTTAGTACTTTTTTAACAATGTGCTTTTCTGGTTGGAAATTTCCACAGATATTGACCCCTGAGATGTCAAGGCCGTGGTGTATGGCGAGCTCAGGGAAGAAGAGTCTTCATCGTATTTCTTTGTCAAAGAGGAAGTGTTCTGATTTGGCAATACCAAAGGGTTGGTTACTTCCTTAAACTATGAATCTGTTGAATGCCATTTACTCTTGTGGATTCCTGGGATTTCGACCAGGAAGAGTGCAGGTGGTTCCATAATGGTTTCATTTTGTAGAAATTTTTGACGATTGTGTGCCAACGGGATGGAGTTTGATGTTTAATTCCGAGGATTTCTTGGTGGGAGAGGAAGAACTGTCCTTTTTTTGTGGAAGCTTTTGGAGTGACATGCTATGGCTTTCCAGGGGTTGTGTAGAGGGGTTTAGGAAGCAGTATGTAATACGTGCGCTTTGAGCAGCTATGAGTAATGAGGGCCAAAAGCATGAGCCTGGATGAGGGTAATGGCTAAGTTCCACATGATAAAGCGTAGCTTTCTGTCCTGGGAAGTTGAGGATAGAAGGTTTAGGGGGATTTTTGTGATTTGGTTAGGGTCTCTCGGGGTAGCGGTTGTAGTTCAGAATGGTATAGGAATTCCGGGATGCTGTAGGCATTAATGGCAACTATGCGCATCCGCATGGTACACTGTGTGTTGCGCCAGAGGATGGCGGCAGATTTGAGTTTAGGGATGAGGGAATCAGTCCAAAAGAAGGTTGACTGAGGGTCATGGTCCAGATGCAGGCCTCAAACCCGTTGGGGACCAGTGGTGCATTTGTATGTCTTTCTACAAAACGTGCGGTCTCAGGGGTTGCGGGGAAGAGGAGGGTTCTTGCTGCGTTTACTCTTAAGCTGGTGAATAATTGGCAGTGGATTAAAGCTAGGATGCCCGAGTTGAGTGATGCGGGGGATGCTACAAAGATTGTGGTACCATCTGCGTAGGATCCAGACCTAGGGCAAGAGATGGGATTGGTCAGGGTACATGTCTGCGCATGAACTGGTTGAAACGTTCAATTATGATGATGAATAACAGGGGAGCGATAGGGCAGCCTTGGAGTACACCCGTGTGTTACATCCCTGACGTACACGAGTCGCTAAACTCCGCGAGTGGGTGTTTTTGACATTCCATTCATGGCCCACCGCGCGTTGACTTCAGGACTTCTACACCGTTCAGCCAAGGGCATTTTGGCCAACTACCCCGACCTCAGGTATTCCTTTCAAGAATTTTCTGAAAACTTCGACCACCTTTCAGAAAGGTCAACAGAAGTGTCCCAAGCAATATCGATATTTCAATACTGTTTCGTTGACTTCTCGACGGCACTAGAATTTCATGAAGAAGTGCCTCGATATTCTTGAAGACCCCCGGCCTCTTAGCGGAGCTTCATGAAACAACCACTCACAGTATGACCTCGCACACGCCGCTCGGCTCGTGTGCCAAGGACCCAATACATGTCTCATTCACATTCTTGGCATTGTATGTATGTGCTTGAATCACTCAACACGTTTCATGGAAATACAATCAATTCTCAGTACAAATCATCCATTTATCCCAAATCCTTGAGTCATCCTTTGTCCCGCACCTCATCCCTATGAACCACCTACGTTCCGCTTGAAGTAACACTTGGTATGAGAGAGCAGTGGCACTAGAGGGGCAACCGATGCATTAGCTATTTAGAGAAAACCTCACACGAGTCTTCAGCACATCTCCATCGTTCAAAAGTTTGCAAACATTACGACGACAATTGTGCATGGAGCGAGCACACCCGACTACGAGCAGCAGTAGCCGACAAAGATCCCGGTGATGACAAATGAGCAGCACGCAAACAACAATGCTCTTCAGGCAAACCNAGAGCAGTGGCACTAGAGGGGCAACCGATGCATTAGCTATTTAGAGAAAACCTCACACGAGTCTTCAGCACATCTCCATCGTTCAAAAGTTTGCAAACATTACGACGACAATTGTGCATGGAGCGAGCACACCCGACTACGAGCAGCAGTAGCCGACAAAGATCCCGGTGATGACAAATGAGCAGCACGCAAACAACAATGCTCTTCAGGCAAACCAGACGGCAACGAAAACTTTCACAGTGAATGGTACAGCATTGACGAACCCGACCCCCAACCCGGTGATGTACCCCTCAGGCTTGGCGAACCCTCTGCCCCCTTTGCTGCGCGTTGGGACAACACCTGGCATGATGGGAGGCATTTGCCAACAAGTACAAATCAATGAAGACATGGATCATATCTTGTTGGGAATCGAGAGCCTCAAGACCCATCTGCTCCAACAACTCAATGCGGCAATGGAGGAGCTTCAAAACTCTTGTGCGCGTGAACTTGTTCTCACTGAGAGAAATTCACAGGTATCGAGTGAACCGCAGATTTGACCGACACTCCCTGAGCCATTCCATCGTACAAACTTCAAGGGATCGACAGTCATGATGTGGTCAACACATTTGGAGGTGTGGGGTCAACAACAGCAAAAACAAAATTGACCTCACGGCCTTGCTTTTTACGTGGCACAAATTTGAATTAGTGGTCCGATGTAAAGGCCATCCAACAGCAGCAGGAGACCGGTGGAGCTGGATCAATGGCTTACACAACTACTCCCGCATCGTCGACCGCAGGCATACTCTCTCTCAAGCATATAATTCTGACATGGCACGACTCTCTCATGCTACCAAAAACATGGAGGAACTGTGTGCGTGCTGAACTCTCTTGCTTTGGGAAGCTACAGGAGAATTCTGACGCACAGTACAGACTCCAACGTTTTCGTTCGCAGTCCAGCGTGGCGGAGTACACTGGGTGTTTTCCCAAAATCATCACCGGCAGTGCCCTTGCCCTCAATGAACTGTGTTTCTATAACAACAATGGCCTTGTGCGAGACATTCAGTGAGAAGTCACCATATTTGGCTTCCAAGACAACCTTCTATGAATGATCGCAGCAGCTGACCACATCAACAATGCCGACTATAATGCTTGGATGCAGGAATCCAACCGCTGCTGACCGCAAAGCCACAACTATTACCGTGGCAGAGTAAAATTCCTGTCGGCGGAAACCTCATCTCTGATGGAAATCGACTCCATCGATGAGCATTATCAGCGGCTCTGCTGGAATTTTAGAAAGTCGGGTCATATCTCACGCGGCTGTCAAAAGCAACAACAATCATGCAAAAAAGGAGGGGACGAAGTCGCAGGAAAGGAGTGAGGATTTGGGAAATGGCAAAGGAAAAGAGTACACGGTGAGGCTCCTATCCAGTCAGAAAAATCTACACCGACGGATTGTCCATCTTAGCGGCTTTCATTGGCACATACGAGGGTACCTGAAATCGCAAGGTTCAACGAGGGGTACAAGGACAATCAACCGGCGATTTTGCTATGAGTACAACCGAGAGGTTGTAAAAGTCACAGAACGATACCGACATTACTCGATGGAGGAGCTTCTCACAGTTTTGTCACCAAAAAAATGGTTTAGAAGCTGGGTTTGTAGACCGAACCAAGGGTGTTTCAAGAAAAAACCACTGATGGAAGACTGCAAACCCATCAAAATTATAAACCAATCCAACTGCAAATTGGATACCTGCATGAGGTAGCGGTCTAGAGGCCTTGCTCCATGAGTGACCACAAAGTCATCATCATATGAGATTTCCTCTACCGGCACAATCTGCAGGTGGACTTGAGCAGCCAATCAGTTTACTTCAGCATTAATGGCAGAAAGCAACACCTTCCTCTGGTCGAGCGACCCACAGCGTAATGGTGGTTACGGGAAGCAGCAGAGGTGGAAGAAACCGAGGAAGTTCCACCAGCCACAAAACGTCAACTGATGTCTGTAGATGTGGCCAAGCGATATGTGAAACACAGAGCCCAAGCGTAGCCTGTCCATGTGGAAGCAAGGGAAGCAGAAGAAATTACAGCTATTGAAGTGACATCAACGGTCTGGACACCTGATGATTTGGTATCCGTACCAACGGAGTTTGTAGAGCTCATTGAGGAGTTCGAAAGGGGTTTCCTTGACAAACTACCTTGAGAGCTATCCCCGCAATGTAGCACTGATCATCAGATAGAATTGAAGCCGTGAAGCAGACTGAAGGTGAAATGGATGTAATGAATGAGCGATCAGGAGCTGAACGAACTCAAGAAGTAGTTGGACGAGATGCTCGGTCAGGGGTTCATCAGACCCTCCACGGCACCCTATGCGGCACCTATACTTTTCGTGAAGAAGAACACCAGAGAGATGCGGATGTACATGGACTACCAAGCGTTGGGCAACATCACCATCAAGACCTGCTACCCCCTTCCATGAGCAGACGAACTTTTTGACCAACTCTATGGGGCCCGGACTTTCAGTAAAATCGATCTACGCAATGGCTATCATCAAATCCGCATATCTGAACGTCGAGAAGACATTATTCCGCACCAGATACAGGCACTTTGAGTTCACGGTCATGCCGTTTGAACCCACACATGCCCCCGCAAGATTCATGGCGACAATGAACAAAGATTTGGTGTAGAGCTGCATCCTAGAGGAGCACAATGGACATCTCCAGAAATTTCTCAAATATTTACGAAGAATTTTTTTTTGGAAAACGCTCAAAATACAACTTCGGTCACTGTTCGATTGAGTTTTTGGACATTGTTATCGGCGGCAAATGAATCACCATGGATGCAAGAAAAGTGTAGGTGGTTGCCAATTTACTAACACCCACAGATGTTTGTGACTTCCAAGTAGTTTTTGTCTTCTGTACTTGCTACCATCGATTCATAAAGGACTAAGCCCGAGTTTCAGCGCCTCTCTCTGATCTTACATGGAAAATCATTGAGTGGAATCGAGAACATGGCAAACAAGAAGCATTCAAGTCTTTGAGGAAGGCTCTGACCTTGGTGCCAGCCTTAAGATTGGAAAATCCAACGATGGATTACATCAAGGCCACCAACACATCCGATCGAGCCACCGGAGCCGTTCTCCTCCAAGACAACGGCATTGAAGAACAACCGGTCGCATACATGTCGCAGAAATGACGCGGGCCGGAACTTTACTATGCGGTGCATGAAAAATAAATACTCGCAGTCGTGCATGCATTCAAGACGTGACAGTGCTACTTGGAATGCCGGCGATGCATCATCCACACTGGCCATCATGCACTGAAAAATCTCAAAACTCAGCCAAGTCTCAATCGTCGACAAGCTCAATGGATGGAGTTCCTCAAATCCAATTCTGACTACAAAGTCAAGTATCAATGTGGAGAAATTAATCCTGCAGATGACCAAATATAATGGCCGAGATCAGCATGTTGCTCACCGAACGAAATCCGTACCTCGCGAGGCTATTTGCAAAGGTTTACAAGGAGTTTGGTGGGTATGATGAACCTAAGTTTTGGTCCTACGACTTCTACTGGCGACAACGATACCCTCACCACGCCGTCTTCCCTCCAAACAAGGAACTGCGAAGGATGCTATTGGAGGAATGCCACGACACCGGTCCAAGTGGTAACTTTGACGAGGAAAAGACGCTCAAGAATCTGTCGCTCCTGTGCCAAATTCTTGGGACAAGATGCAGACTGACGTGGCGGCCTTCATCAAATCATGTGACACCTACTAGAGGTGAAAGTCTGGTCTCTCGTGGCCACACGATCTGATGCAGCCCCTATCTGTTCCGACAGAACCATTGACCGACATCAACATGGACTTTGTGACGGGACTGCCCGCTACTCCCAAGGGGTATGACACCATCTTCGTCATGGTGGACAAATTTTCAAAAACAACTTACTTCATCCCGACATCGACCATCGTCATTGCAAAAGGAACAACGTGGCTATTTCAAAATGAATCATACGTCTACACAGTGTGCCACGTACCATCATCAGCGACAGAAATGGCCACTTCACCAATCGTTTTTGGTTCTAACTGATGACGCGTTATGGTAGTCAGATCCAGCTATCAGCAGCATTCCACCCTCAAACCGAAAGAAAAATCAAGCAAATTAGTCATATTCTTGAACAACTCCTCCGCACTTTATGCAAGCCCAATGGCACCAATTGGGTAGCTAAACTGCCAACAGACGAATTCACATACAACTCCGCCATTTCCACTGTAACTGATAACATTGCTTTGGAGGTGGTGTACTGAAAACATCCCACCACACCAGCCTGATCCAAGTCAGAGCAACATCCCTGTGGTCAACATCCATCGCAGCGACTTCACAAGCGTGTGGGATGAAACGCCGCACACCCTCGCGGAGACTCAAGTAGCTGTGAAGCGCATCACTGACCGACATCGCGTCCTCCTCAGTTCAGCAAACATCAAACTCCAGGGACAGGATTTTGCAAAGCTCAAATCCTGCTAGTTGGAACCATTTGAGATTGATCGAATGCAGACCCTAGTCATCGCTCCTACCAAACAGCATGGCGATTTATCCTGTCTACCATATCAGCACTCACGCACTACCGAGATCCCAACATGAACTTCCCTGGCTGATACGTCACACCTCCACCTCCTGTACAAGCGGCCGGGGATACGGAGTACATAGTGGATGACATCCTCACACATTGACGCCGTGGATCAACGGCCAAATATCTGGTCAAGTGGCACTGTTACGACACTGCGCATAACAGCTAGGAACCCTGCGACAACCTCTGAGACATCGATCACTTTATCGATAGATACTTCCGTCATCATCGGCCTATGTTTGCTAACATGCCAGGGCCTCATGGCTGAAAGGGGGAGAAGTGTTACGTCCCTAACATACACAAGTCCCTAAACACTGCGAGTGGGAATTTCTTTCATTACATTCATGGCCCGCCAAACATTGACTTCAAGATTTTTACGCCGTTTGACTGGGGGTGATTTGGCCAATTGTTCCGACCTTCGGTATTCCGTTCTAGATTTCAATGAAAGCGTCAACCACCTTCCAGAAAGGTTGACAGAAGTGTCGCGAGTTATGCCGATGTTTGAGTATTGTTCGGACGACTTGTCAACGGTGCTCTAGTTTTGTAGAGAAGCACCTCGATATTCTCAGAGCCACTGATGGTGGTGTTACGCCGAGCGGAACATAGGTGGTTCACACCGATGAGACAATTCAGGAGTTTTGGATAAATGGATGCTTTTTTAAAGTAGGAAGTGCACTTCGATGACAAGTGTCGAGTGCATTAAGCACATATGCACAATGCTAAGAATGAGAATGAGGCATAAGTTAGGCCATCGGCGTTCGAGCCAAGCAATCCGTGAGAGGTTGCGTCGTGAGTGGTGGATTCGAGAATCTATGCCATGAATTTGGGGGACTTTGATAATATCACGACCCTTTTTTTTAATTGGAGCATCATCAAGAAGTTAACCGAACGATATCCAAACATTGATATGGTTTGTGAAACTTCTGCAAAGGGGTCGCAGTTGTCATAAATATCTAGAGGTCGAGGCAGCTGGCCAAAATGCCCTCAGCCGAACGACATAAAAATCTTGAAGTCGTTGTACAGTGGGCCATGAATGTAAGAACATAAATGCCCACTCGCAAGTTTTAGGGACTCGTGTATGTCAGGGACGAAACACTTCTCCCCCTTTTAGCCGCGGCGTCTTGACGCGCTAGCAGACAGGCTAGTGATGGCAAAACTAGCAGTTGATCATATGATCGACGCCCTTGAGGTTGTCGTGGGAATCCCAGTTGTTTTTTGCTGCGTGGTAGCCGTGCCACTTGACCTGATACTCGGTTGTTTTCCCATGACGCCAGTGTACGAGAATATCTTTGATCACATACTCTATATCCCCGTCCACATGTACACAAGGTGGGAGTGCAACGTCTCGGCCAGGAATTTCCATGATGGGATCCCGGTAGTGCTTGAGCTTGCTGGTGTAGAAGACGGGATTAATCACCATGCTTTCGGGTAGGTGAAGTCGAGTGATTACTGGAGTTTGCATTCACTCGATCTCAAATAGTTCCAACCAGCAGATTTTGAGCTTTGCAAAGTCCTGTCCTTGGAGTTTGATGTTTGTAGAGCTGAGGAGGAAGTGATCGCCAGCACTGAATACGTCTTTGCTGCGATATTGTCGGCTGCCCATTTTATAGTTGCTTGTGTCTTCACAAGGGTATGCCATGTTTCCTCCCAGATGCTTGTGAAGTACTGATAATGAATGTCAACCATGGAAATGTTACTCTGACTCTGCAATCCAGCCGGTATGGCAAGAAGTTTTATGTACACCACCTTCAAAGTTATTATACTAGTTTTGGTGGAAGCGTCGGAGTTGTATGCGAGTTTGGCAGTGGGCAGTTTTGCTGCCCGATCAGTACCGTGTGGCTCACACCAGTTTTGGAGACTGTAGCTCACATTAACTTCTTCAAATCAGACGAACCAAGCAAACCAATCAAATTCTTGAACAACTTGGTTCAAGCACCTAATTGGTTCGCTTGGTTCGTCCATCGGTATGAGGATGGAGCACCGTTGATATCAAAATCCGACTGCCATAGTGTGTCATTGATTCTTGACAAAAATGGCCGGTGAATCAGCCTTTCTGTCCATGATGATGGTGTGTGGCACCCCGTTCAGCCGCACGATCTGGTTTAGTAACATCCGTGTTGTTCCCTTTGTGGTGACGGTGGATGTCGTAGGAATGAAATTGGATTTTTTTAGAAAAAACTGCCCACCACAATGAGGATGGCGTCATATCTCTCACGAATGGTCGGCAGTCCCATCACGAAATCTATGTTGATGCCGTTCCACGGCACTATCAAAACAGGTAGGGGTTGAAGTAAACCATGTGGCCGCGTGCGACTAGATTTTTGTCTCAGACAGGTTTCGCACGATTTGCAGAAGGCCGCCAGGTCGGTCTGCATCTTGTCCCACAAGTAGTACTTTGCTAGCTTTTCAAGTGTCTTGTCCTAGCCAAAGTGTCCACCTGGGCTGGTGTCGTGGAATTCCTCCAGTAGTATCTGCCGTAGTTTCGTGTTTAGAGGAACGACAACGTAGCCAGTGAATTGTCGTCGCCAGTAGGGATCGTCAAACCAAAACTTTGTTTTGTTGTACCAGGCAAACTCATTGTAACCCTTTGCAAATAGCCTCGCGAGGTACTGTCTCGTTTGACAGTCAACAAGCTGATATCAGCCATTAAATCTGGTTGCCGACTTTGGGCATCTGCAGGATTTCATTCTCTATGCGGGTACTTGATGTCGTAGTCAAAGTTGGACTCGAGCAACTCCATCCATCGAGTTTGTTGATGGATTACATTTGGTTGGGTCTTGAGATATTTCAAGGTGTGATGGTGCGGACGATGCATCGCCGGCATTCCCACTAGCACCGCCATGTCTTGAATGCATGCACGACTACGAGTATTTCCTTCCCCATCATTGTGTGGTTCAGCTCCGGCCCTCGTATTTTTCTCGACATGTACGTGACTAGTTGTTCTCCACCGCATTTGTCTTGGAGGAGAACAGCTCCAATGGCTCAATCGGAAGCATTGGTAGCCATGATGTAGTCCATCGTCGGATCAGCCAATTGTATGGCTAGGGCCAAGGTCAGAGTGTTTCTAGAATATTTTAACGCTCCTTGTTTGCTCTCCTCCCAATTCCACTCATTGGTTTTCCAAGTGAAATCGCAGAGAGGCACTGGAACCCAGGCAAACTCCTTCACAAATCTACGGTAGTAGCTATAGAAACCCAAAAATACCTGGACGACTTGAACATTTGTGGATTTCGGCCAATCACTGACCGCCTCTGCTTTTTTTCAAGCCATGGTGATGCGCCCACCGCCAATGATTTGGCCAAAAAACTACATCAAACAGCGACCGAAGATGCACTTTGAGATTTTTTGGAAGAATTTCTCTCCTTGTAAAGCTTTGAGAACTTCTTGGAGATGTGCATTGTGCTCCTCCGGGGTGCGTCTACACACCAAGATGTCATCAAGATACACGATGACAAAGTCATCCAGGTATGGGTAAAAGAATACTATTCATCGCCGCCATGAATGCTTTAGGGACGTTCGTGAGTCCAAACGGCATGAATGTGAACTCAAAGTACCCGTATCTGGTATGGAATGCTTTCTTCTAAACATCCTTATCAGATACGCGGATCTGATGATAGTCGTTGCGGAGGTCAATTTTGCTGACAATTTGGGCCCCACGGAGTTGGTCGGAAAGTTCATCTGCTCACTGGAGAGGGTAGCGGTTCTTGATGGTGATGTTGTTTAACACTCAGTACTCTACACACATCCACATTTCTCCTGTTTAATTTTTTCACAAAGACTATTGGAAATGTGTAGGGTAATGTGGAGGGTCAAATGAACCCCTACCTAAGCAACTTATCCAGCTACTTCTTGAGTTCGTTCAGCTCATGGTCGCTCATCCGATAGGTCCCCTTCACCATCGGTCTGTTATCTGGCTTCAGGTCTATCTGATGGTCGATGTTGCATTGTGGTGGTAACTCTCGGAGTAGTTCGTCGCAAAGAACCCTTTCCAACTCCTCAATGACCTATGTAAACTCTTTCAGTACTGCTGCAAACTTCTTAGATGTCGAGGCCGTTGATGTCACTTCAACAGATGCTATTTCTTCTACTTCCCTTGTTTCTAGGTGGACTAGCAACGCTTGGACTCCGTGCTTCAGGTATCACTTGGCCACATCCAAAGACATCGGTCGGCATTTTATGGTTGCCACAACCTCCTCTGTTGATTCCACCTCTACAACTTCCCATAACAGTCATTGTATCGTGGGTTGCTCAACTAGAGGCACGTGTTTCTTTCTTCCATTAATGCTCATGTAAACGGCTCTGTTACTCCAGTCAACCTATATATTGTCCTGGTACTGGAAATTTCACCCGAAGATGAATTTGTGATTGCTCATTGTGCAAGTCCTCTAGACCGTTATGAAGTCCAGATCTCCAATTGGGAGCTAGAGTGGTTCACAAAGTGGATGGATCTACAGTCGTCCATTGATGGTTTCTCCTTCAAATACTTGGTTTGAATTGCAAACCCTACTTTCAAACCATGTTTTTGCTAACGAAACTGTAAGAAGCTCATCCGTCCAATAGTGTCCATTCCATTTCGCGAATTTTACGACCCATCGGTTGCACTCATAGCAGTATCGTCCGTTGGTCGTCCTCATACCCCTCATTGAACTTTGCGATCCAAGGAATCCTCATTTGCTGCAATGTGAGCCGCTCACATGGGTAAATCGGTCGGTGCACATTTTTTCTACCGCACAGGAGCCTCACCGTCGAATCCTCTCATCTGCAGTTTCCCAACTCCTCGATCATTTTCTGCAAATTCCCCCCCTTTTTGGCTTGCTTTTGCCACTTTCCGTAATCGCGCAAAACATGACCTGGCTTTACGCAAGTCCAACAGAATCGTTGATCACGCTGATTAAGAGCGTCAATTTCCATCGGAGACCAGGTTACTGTCGACAATGACTTCCCTCTGCCATGATAAGGATGGTGGCCTTGGGGTTCTCAGCGGTTGGATTCTTGCATCCTAGGTTGTAGTCTGCACTGTCAATGTGTTCGGCTGTTGCGGTCCTCCGTGGAAGGTTGTCTTGGTCGCCAAAAATGGTGATTGCTGGCCGAACATCTTGCTTGAGGCCGTTGTTGAAATAGAAACACAAATCATTGGGGGCGAGGTCACTGCCCTGATGATTTTTCAAAAACGTCGAGTGTACTCTGCCACACTATACTGCTGATGCATACATTGGTGTCTGTACCATGTCTCAGGCCTCTCGTTCATTTTTTCCAAGTGGGCAAGTGCACCATGCATGAAATTGCTCCACGTTTTTGGTGGCATGAGAGAGTCGTGCCACATCTAATCTACCTGCTCGAGAGGTAATACGCTTGCTATCAATGATGTGAGGGTGGTTACAAGAGCTGTGGATCCAGCTCTGCCGGTCTCCTGCTTCCATTGGATAGCCTTTAGATTGGACCACCAACTCGAAGTCGTGCCACGCAAAAGCAAGGCCGCAAGGTCAAATTTCTTTTTGTCGTTGTTGAACCCAGCAGTAGTGATGTGCACCTGCAAACTCGTCGACCACATCCTGACCATCGATCCATTGGATTTTATGAGAGTGAATGGCCCTAAGGTTGCACACGAAACCTGGAATTCGTGAATCTGGTTCACGAATCCTGAATCCAGATTTGGATTTACGAATCCGGTTCCAGGGGCTGGTCTTGTTTGGGATTCGGAAATCCACTGTCAAATCCTATGGTGGGGGAGGGGCAGACAAGGAAATTCCTTTACATCGGAGTTCACATCCGCCGACGGGCATTCAGCGCACTCCAAGAGTGCCAGAGCAGCAATACGGAGTTTCGTAGTTTTGAAACTCCAAACCACCATCAGCCGCCATCAGAGCCGACTGGGCTCCAGTTGTGTGTGCACAGGACTTCCTGACTCAGCATGACACGTGTGTGGTCTGACCTGTGGCTGCAACAATCTCATCCAGCAGAAAATCCCTTGTAGTTTGAGGGGATTTTTTTGTATGGAGAGATGTGTAATGGATTCGATGGAATCCTTGGCCGACTAGGCCAAAACCACGGTGCTTGAGGATCTCCGACCCTCAAGCCATCATGTTTCACCGCCCACAGTCCCAGGTGACCCCACGCGAGCCACGTGGCTCCTTCGACCCGTCGGCGTGGCATTGGCATGCTACACTCCCCCCCGCTAGGAGTGAGAGCCGCCTTGGTATCTCCGGTAATCCCAACGTGGGATTCGGGCCCTAGAGCTCTGATAGCAATGTAACGGATTCGACGGAATCCTTGGCCGACTAGGCCGAAACCACAGTGCTTGAGGGTCTCCGACCCTCAAGCCATCCCATCCAACCGCCCACAGTCCCAGGTGACCTTGCTCGAGCCACGTGACTCCTTCAACCGGTCGGCGTGGCACTGCCACGCTACATTCTCACCCATTGGGAGTGAGAGCCGCCTCGGCATCTCCGGTAATCCCAACGTGGGATTCGAGCCCTGGAGCTCTGATACCAATGTAACGAATTGGATGGAATCCTTGGCCGACTAGGCCAAAACCGCGATGCTTGAGGGTCTCCGATCCTCAAGCCATCCCGTCCAATCGCCCACAGTCCCAAGTGACCTTACTTGAGCCATGTGGCTCCTTCAACCGGTCGGCGTCGCATCGCCATGCTACAAGATGTCAAGCACTTGCACGTCTGTGAGAGTCAGACAGGTTTGGAAGATGGAGGGTTGTGCATTTAGGCCCGGAAAAGCACCAAGCCTGTCCATTACGCTTGGAATCAAGCCTCCAACTCATATGCGCGAGGTTAGCCGCTCGACAAGTACGCCATCCTTGTTCTCAGAGGAGTCCGGCAACTAAGTTTTCTGGCCATATCCATGTTTGCAGCCTCCAAACCAATCAGCGAAATACCACGTCGAAGTCGCCACATGTCGTGATTCCAAAGTTCCAGCAGTGCGAGTACATACAACTTTGTTACTGCCTTGACGCACATTTTTCAACATAGTCAAAATGAAAACCTTATATAAGGATCGCCCCACATATAACATTCATATGTTCTGAATCAAGTTGAATGAGTCTTCCTAACTTCAATTAGTGAGAAACTCCCTTNGGCCATATCCATGTTTGCAGCCTCCAAACCAATCAGCGAAATACCACGTCGAAGTCGCCACATGTCGTGATTCCAAAGTTCCAGCAGTGCGAGTACATACAACTTTGTTACTGCCTTGACGCACATTTTTCAACATAGTCAAAATGAAAACCTTATATAAGGATCGCCCCACATATAACATTCATATGTTCTGAATCAAGTTGAATGAGTCTTCCTAACTTCAATTAGTGAGAAACTCCCTTTGGATTCGGAGGGATTCACGAATCCGGGTGGATTTGTGAATCAGGGTCTCGGATCCGCGAATCTGGATCCAGGTCTGGATTTAGACTCACGAATCCGAATCCAGCGTGAGATTCGCAAACTGGATTTGGTGTGCAGCCTTATATGACCGAGGGAGTGCCGGACGAATCTGGGGTTCACTTGAGAGTTGCAAGTTTCTCTCAATGAATACTGCCTCGCGCGCATGAGAAACTTGAAGCTCCTCCATTGCCGCATTGACCTGTTGGAGAAAATGGTTGTTAAGGCTCTCGAGTCCCAACAATTTCTGGTACATTCTTTTGTTGATTTGTGCTTGCTGTCTAGTGCCTCCCATTGTGCCAGGTGTGCCAGGTGTGCCAGATGTTATCTCAACGGGCTGTTGTGTAGGCAAAGGGTTTGCCGAGCCCGACGGGTCCAACACCGGATTGACCGTCAGGTTCATTGGTGCTGCACCAACCGCCGTGAAAGTTGCCGCTACCACCTGGTTTGCATGGAGAGCATTGTTGTTCACATGCTGCTGATCCGCCATTATTGGATTACTTGCAGGAGACTGCTGCTCGTCGTCGGTTGCGCTTGCTCCGCTCACCATTATCCTTGTGAGGTCTGTGATCTTCTTGACGGTGGAGATGCGCTGAGGACTTGTGCGACATTAGCTAATGCAACGGTTGTCCCTCCAACACCACTGCGCTCTGTTACCAAGTGTTACTCCAAGAGGAACGTAGGTGGTTCACAGGGCTGATGCACAGGACAAAAGAAGATTTGGGATTTTGTGAAAAATGGATGCATTGTATAAAGTAGTAAGTGTGCTTTGATGACAAGTGTTGAGTGCGTTAAGCACATGTATACAATGCTAAGAGTGAGAATGAGGCATAAGTGTAGGAAGCTTAGATTGCTAGGATAAACAAGCAAGCAAGAAAGCGAGTGGAGAGGCATAACACCATGGATCGGGGCAAGCTCACTTTGACGTTAAGGCTAGTGAGAAAACCGACAAGTAAGGAGCGAGCAAAGTGCTGAGTGCCAGTTGACCGGGCCACCAACGCGAGGCTCTCAACGTGGGGCCTGGACACCACTGAGGGATCGAACCTCATTGTAGAGCAAATGAGATCCAGGTGCTTTATCACACTCCAGTGTAGATTGGACGTGTGGTATCGAGGGATCAGCGACCTGGCTCACTAAGCTAAAACCATGCGAATGAGCAAAACTCAACCACACCAACAACGAGCGTATCTGGTGCATGGAATCCCATGAATGTGTGCCCCATTCTACAATGTGGAAGTATAGAAAACCACTACGATCAAGATCTCCATGAATCTGGTGTTGGTGATGTAGCCTCCACTTGACAGCTTGATGGTATCGCCACCACTGTACGCTCCATAATGGGCCACAACTTTGCATGTGAGAGCTTTAATCTAGGTTAATCACCTACTGTGATGATGTTTGTTTGTGTGTGTGTGTGTGTGTGTGTGTGTGTGTGTGTGTGTGAGAGAGAGAGAGAGAGAGAGAGAGAGAGAGAGAGAGAGAGAGAGAGAGAGAGAGTAGAGTCAAGAGGTCACTTGTGTGTATTTCACCCATAACCAATATTACCCCATGACCTGTAGACGAACAGTCCACATACATATAAGAACAGATGCATGTCACAAAGCAACATGACTCACAAGACTCATGTCAACCAAGGATATCACAAGAGCACAGCAAACCAACATCATACATAGTCGTTTTGAACATGCCACTGCTTAGAGCATTGGCGAGAAGTCTTCATGTTGCTGACGAATGTCGACCAAGACAACCTGAACCTCTCCAACAGCAATGCGATCACATACAAGATGATGCTCAATTCTGATGTGCTTGGTAAGGGAGTGATGCATGCCATTGTACTCGGCGATTGCCTTTGCACTTTGGTTTTCATAATGCAGAGTGATGGAGCAGATGGGAACACACAACTGTTGCACGATTTGAGACAGCCAAAACTTTTGCATGTACCTACACTAAGCACCACGTGCTCTGCCTCACTGGAACTCTGGGAAACACATCCTTCTTTCCCACAGTTCCAAGAGATAGTACTCCCACCGACAAGAAAGATGTAACTGGTGTGGCTACGAGCATCAATGTTTTTGTCCCGATCATTGTCTTTGTGTCCATCACCCCCATGGAGGGCTAAGTACGATAGCACAACCCCACACGTACAGTGGACAATGTGTAACGAACATCATGTAGTGTTGCCTCAAGGTGTTTTTGGCAAGGCTGTTAGGAGAACTGGGTCAAGAAGTTGACCAAGAAGGTGATATCTGCCTAGGTGGTGATCGCGAGATACATGAGGGAGCCGACCACATCGAGGTAGTCAGTGACATCGACAGTCTCACCCAGCTATGTTGAATGAAGAAAAATCAGGAGGCATTGTCCTTTTGGAGTCGTCGGTGTGGATGCAGTGGGGGTGTCGGCCAGCAAGGGGGCAAACCGCTCCCCCAGTGTGTGGATACATCCAGCCTTGTGCACATGGAGAGTGCAACGCTGACGATCACGCTTGAGCTCCATCCCGAGGAACACTTCTGCTTGATCCAAGTCCTTCATCTTGTATGTGAAAATCAACAGGTTCTTCATAGACTGGACGGCTGCGGGAGTGGGGGAGGCAATGATTAGGTCATCAACGTAGACAAGGATGGCCACAAATGGCTCTGAGGGGGCACTTGAGAAGAGTGTTGGATCTACCGTGCTGAGTCTGTAATCGCCTCTCTCAAGAGTGGACGAGATCTCCATGTTCTAACAATGCGGTGACTGCTTGAGTCCATAAAGGGCCTTTTGCAGTCGCCGAACCTTGTTTGTGCCATCAGTGAATGCCGGTGGCTCAACCATGTAGATCTCCTTGTCAAGCCGTCCATGCAGAAAGGCATTGTTGACGTCCATCTGTCCGAGTTCCGAATTGTGTTGGGTGACAAGGCTCAAGAGCGCTCGGGTAGTGGTGTACCGCCCGACTTGGGTGAAGGTCTCATCATAATCAATCCCAGGGATCTAGGAGAAAAGTTTGGTCGTGAGGCGAGCCTTGTACCGGTCAGCCATCAGGCTACCATCAGACTTCAATTTTTACCATAGGACCCAGCGAGCAGAGACTGCCTTCTGGCCCGCAATGAGGTCCACAAGCTCAAAGTCATCATGATCCTTGAGTTGAGTCAACTCCTCATGCACGGCCTTCTCCCAGAGGTCACCATCAGCTGCCTCACAAGCCTGCCATACAGTGGTAGGCTTGGGAGGGAGGGTAGGAAGGCCGGAGGCTATAAATCATGCAGTGACATAACCAGCAATAGAGGACTCAGGGGCATTGTGAAACTCATGGACTACAAGAGTATAGCCCACTACTGAGTTACGATGAACAACACTGACAGCAAGACCAAGTGTATCAAGGCCAATGGATCCAACAGAGGGTCCAATAGTGGAGGACAACGCGCTCAAGCACGTGACCCGGTCAGAGGGCTCAAGGGCTTGTGAGAGAACAGGTGCATCCGTATGAGGGGAGAAAAGATCAAGCATTGGAGCGTTAGAACCGTTGTGAGGACAGAGTGGCTTAAGAGGAGGAGTATTGGGGAAGGGCACAAAGTTTTCATCCACGTGTGTAGGGCTCAAGACCAGGAGGGGGGAGCTGAGGTGGTGGCTCAGAGGTGTCAACCACTGGACGTGTATGCACCATAGGCTCAGTGGATGAGGTGGGAGTAGAGTGCATAGGGGACTGTGTGGGCATCAGAGGGTGCCGACTCAGAGGGTACAAAGGATGCACGGGATGATGAAGGAGGATGATGAATTTCACAGAGATGAAAGGGAGTCACTGTCTGTGGCAAGGATGGACATCAATGGGACAGCAATAGGTGCCATGTCAGCAAAGGAGGAAGATAATGTCCTAAGATCGGAGGCTGGGACAGACACCCCCTTCCCAAGCCAAGAAAGTGAGGAGACGTAGGAGGGTGGTGGGACACTACGAGGTCATGAGGAAAGACATCGTCAAAGAAAAGGACGTCACTGGACTCAATGACATGGGACCGGTCAGCGTCCAAGAAAAACCAAGCCTTGGTTAAGGACAAGACACCAAGGAAGGTGCAGAGGTGAGCCCGGGAGCTGAGTTTGCCATCCCGAAAGTCCTAAGGCAACCAGACAACAACAAGACAACCTCAGACGTAGGCAAGACGCGCGTCAGTGCGACGACCATACCCACGCTCAAAGGGGGTGACATGGCAAGGGAGAGGACCATGTGGGATGTGGTTCGAGACCCAGGTCATGTAGGAGATGGCCTCAAAAGAGAATACATGGGAAAGGGGATATTCACTAAGAAGAGTACGGACACCGTCAGTAAGCATACGGTTCCAGCACTCAGAGACGTCATTTTGTTGGGGTTTGCAAAGAGCACACGGCTCCATACACATCCTGCGAGAGGACAGGAAGAGGGTCCTGGGGCCCATGAACTGTCCACCATGGTCACTGTGAATGTTTTTCAAATGACGACCACAGGCCAGTTCTTCCTGGGGTAGCCATGACTCGAGGGTGGAGGAGACATCACTATTTTGGCAAAGGGTAAAGACCCAACACATGCAAGAGAAGTCCTCTATGAGATAGAGGGCATAGCGGCCAGACCCCCTCTAGAGCGTCATGGACAAGAGGTCCCATGACGTCAGTACGCAAGAGATCAAGGGGGTAGGACGTACAGGACTCATAGGTGGAAAAAAGGGAATGGTACATTTTACCTTGAGTGCAGTCGAGATAGTTAGCAAAGCAAGGAGCAAGGAACGTGTCCACATCAAGACCATGAGCGGGTTTATCACGCAAAAAAATGTCAACAATAGCAATGTGCATGTAGCAGAGCTAGCGGTGCAGCAGCTGTGCCTGCACTGTGCAGAGGGAGCATGCAACATGAACAAGAGCAGTGGAAACTCGATGAGGCACAAAGGACGGCATGTGATACAAACGATCACAATGCGTACTACGTAGTAGAACACGGTTAGTGGGGTGCAGTATAAATGCAATGCCATGGCTGGAGGAGACATCCATGCCCTGGTCAGTGAGAGTCGTAACAGAGAGAGAAAACTTAGCTCAAGAGAAAGCACGTACAGCACGTCTGGCAAGAAGAGCTCCCCCCCTGGGCCAGCAAAGCAAACAACCTGAACATCCTAGATTGCAAGAAGGTGGCCAAAACCAGTGCACACAAAGCGAATAGAGCCGACTGGACCCAGGGGGACAAACAAGGAACGGCAGCAGGTCATGTGGTGGATGGCTCCTGAGTCAAGGATCGAGAAGCCCCCTGACACATGCACATACGCTGGAACACAGCTGGCAGCTGCAACGGTAGAGCCGAAAGACTACCAGTGCTAAATACACGACACATCAATGAGAGAACATCCATGGATATGACCCGACAACTGACCATGAAGTCGGCTGTCAACAGCATACGCAAGTGTCTCCTCAATAGAACGCACACTCTCACCTCCCTGATCACAGAGGTGCTTCTGGTGGACGGCATGAGAGAGGGCAAAGTCCAGCTGGCGGTCGTCGTCAGGTGGATTAGGGGTGATGACAACGCAAGAAGAGGGGCACCGAAAGGTGTAGGTGGACGATTCCTATGATGGAGGAGAGTAGAACCTTGAAGGGAGCTCCTAGTAGACTGGGCTGCTAAACCTTGGAGGCCATTTCCTGGGATAAGGTGGAGATGGTGAAGCCATGGCGGTGTAGTAGGGGGCAGCAAATGCAAAGGAGGACGGAGGACGGCAGGAGGACCCAGTGGAGGTGGAGTGGGAAGGACCACCACCACCACCACCACCACCACCACCACCACCACCTGAGGAGCGTGCCCAATGCGCATGCATGGCGGATGCAAGGAGTACATTGTTGGGTGGTGCAAGAAATTTGAGAGCGGCAAGGCTGGTTGCACCACGGTTCCATCATGTGACGATACTAGAGGAAGAGGAAAAAGATGTCGTGCCGTCAGAACCCTGTCCTTTGCCGCCCCCCGGTCCACCGCCACTCGCGGTACAACCCTTGCATATGCCTATCATTACTAGTGGGTGTGGAAGCACCCTCAATGAGGCCCTAGCTCTCACTGATGCACACTACCAATGTTTGGGGCAGCCAATAGACACCAATGGTGAAGAGTGTAGAGCACAAGGGTCACGGATGTAAGTGGGAAGAACATATCGCACTCAGTTGAACTGAATCGAAACACATTTTTATTCCTTATGATAGTGACTTTACATCAGGTTCGTATAGCCTGTGATCTAAGCTTTCCAACGCATCCAAGCACGCCCCAATTGGAGCAATAGAGCCCCTACTACGCCCATCAAAGCAACCCCTTGGTGGAGCCGCCTTTGGCCCCCGCCGACGCGATCCGTCGCCGAGAGGAGCCGACAAGGGCTCGTTGGAGTGCCTTTGTTGATTGACAGGTCAAACGGCAGCTTGCCCTGGTCCAGGGGACCTCCCTAGTTGAGTCCTCTAGGGCCTTGGGGTCTATGGAGCCAGTCAGAGCTGAACATGGACCATCGGCGTTGGAGTATCCCGTCACCCTGGACAGATACCAGATTCCATCCGCCGCACCACCCGAACTTTGGGTAGGGCTAACGTTTTGCATAATCACTCACATCGAGCAATAAAAAGTTTGATTTCCTATGGAAAAATCTGAGGAATACAAATCCAAAGTTAGATTAGGTGTTTGACCACTCCTGAGTGGTGGAACCAGGGAGAACGATCAACGGTACTCATGGCAAGGGGCACACCAAGTCAACATTCTCCCCCTTTCACCGCAGCCTTGATACCCCGTCCTTGGAACCTGTAGCATTTTAAACCTCACAGTGCAGACTGAGCTCCATGCAGCTCGCGTCATGCCTGTCTTTGGGCTGTGCCTTGGTCATGGTGTCGGCGAGCATGTGCTTAGTGCCACAATGCACAATAGTCGCATCTCCCTTCGCCACCAAGTCCCGTGCGTAGTGATACCGGATCTCAATGTGCTTGGTCCTCCTGTGATGCACAGGGTTCTGGGTGAGGCTGATGGAACTCATGTTGTCCACATTGAGTACCGTCGGCTTCCTTTGAGGCACCCTGATCTCCTTAAGCAGCCGTCGCAGCCACATAGCCTCCTTTGCGGCTTCCGCGATCGCGATGTACTCCGCTTCGGTGCTGGACAGTGCCACACAGTCCCGCTTCTTGCTTGTCCATGAAACTGCTACACCACCAAGCATAAACACATACCCCGACATTGATTTTGTGTCATCAACATCACAAGCCCAGTCGACATCGAAGTAGCCGACCAACTCGAGGGAGTCGTCACGCGCTCCCCCTCAAAATACGAGCCGCGACTTTTTTGTCGCCTTGAGATAGCGGAGGATCCGCTTCACTGCTTGCCAATGCAACGGTCCAAGGTCAGCAACATAGCGCCTCACTTGGCCTTCCGCAAAGGCCAGGTTGGGCCGCGTAGCCACCATGGCGTACATGATGCTCCCCACTACGGACTGGTATGGCATACCTGCCATCTCCTCCTCCTCATCCATGCTCGGCCCCATGCTCCAGCTCAACTCACATGTGGTGGTCATGGGTGTGCCAATGGGGTTGCACTCCATGTTGTAGCGGCGGAGCACCTCTTGCATGTACTTTGCCTGCCCCATCTCAAGCGTGCGTGTCTTGGGGTCCCTCTTGATGGAGACGCCGAGGTAGTACTCGAGCTTGGCCATGTCAGTCATTTTGAACCAACCGCCCAGCTACCGCTTCAGGTTCACCAACTCCTCCACGTCCGACGACACATGAATGAGGTCATGCACGTAAAGGACCACGATTTGGTGCAACCCCGGCTGTCTCTGCACGTACACGCTTTGATCCGCTTTGCAACGCTCGAAGCCAAGCTCGGCCATGAAGCCGTCCATTTTCAGGTACCTCATGAGTGGCGCTTGCTTCAGCCTGTATAGCGCCTTGTGAAGCCGGCGCACCATCCCCAGTGGCACGTCCACCCCCTCCGGCACCTCTATGAAGACCTCCTTTTCTAGGTCAACGTTGAGGAATGCGGTTCTCACATCCATTTGGTGGACTTCGTAGTCGCGTGCCGCGGCCACGAAGAGGATGAGGCGAAAATCGTCACCGGTGCGACGGTCTCCTCGTAGTGTTCACCCTTACATTGGGCGTACCCCTTCGCAACCAGCCGCGCCTTGTACCGCTCCACCTTCCCCTCCTTGGTGAGCTTCTTCTTGAAGATCCACTTGGATCCGATGATTTTCATGCCCTTAGGCCTGTCGATCAGCTGCCAAGTATCATTCTCTTCATGGGAGGCAAGCTCAAATTTTATAGCTCCCTCCCATTCAACCCAATCCTTTCGCTGCAACACCTCCTTGACGGTCTCGGGCTCCTCTTGCACAAAGAATGCTCAAGCAAACCCAGTCCAGATGCCCTCCGTGACATCGTACCATTTTGTCGTCCTCATCGCGCGTCATCGTCTTCGAGGCTATTGCTGTTGAGGCTACTCTTACTGCTGCTGTTGTTGTCCTCTCGCGACGCAACTCGTACTGCAGGCCTACTCCTCCTCTCACAGGGATCATGGAGATGCGGGCTCACTCCCCGTCTTCCCATTCTGCTCCAGTGCTTCTGGCACGTTGGACACATCGTCCGACTTGGTTGATTGCAAATTAGTTGCTCCCCCATCCCCCAGATGGTTCTCGCCAGTTTGAGCTGCTCGGATGTCACCCTCTTTTGCGTTCTCCCCTTCGAGGAGTGGCAGCCACTCCCCACGGTTGGAGAGACCCGCATCCTTGTCCGTCCAACATTTTTTCTCATCAAACGTGATTTCGTGACTCTTGACAGTCTGCTGCTTGTGTGGGTCAAAGAGCCGGTACGCCTTGCTCCCGCTCTGGTACTCGAAGATGCACTGGCGAGTCCACAAGTCCTGTTTGCCCCGCCCCTCCCATGCCTGCACAACAGAATGTGCAACACAACCAAACACGCGGAGGTGAGCCACAGTTGGCTTCCTCTCACTCCACGGTTATTGTGCCGTCTTCCACACCTTGGAATCCGCATCCTTTAGTGGCTTAGTCGGCGTCAGGTTCATGATGTATGTCGTTGTCTGTGCCGCCTCGCCCCAGTACCACTGCGCGAGGTCGGCATCGCTAAACATGGACCGGACCATGTTGAGGATGATGTGGTTCGCCCTCTTGGCAATGCCGTTCTGCTGCACATAATGTAGCGTAGTTTTCTGGCATGTGATCCCCTTGCTCTTCATCCATGCCGAACATCCCTCGTACTTGCCGCCATTGTCACTCCGAAATGCCTTCACCTTCAACTCTGTTTTCCACTTCACTGCAGCCACAAATTCCTACATGCGCGACAAGACATCGCTCTTTCTCTTGATGATGTGGAGGTAGAGCTTCCGGCTACGATCGTCAATGAAGGTGACAAAGTAGCGTGCCCCACCAATGGAGGGCTCGAATGGTCCACACACATCCGTGTGCACTACCTTCAACTTCGCGGATCCACGCATCCCTTTGCCATCAAACGGCTACCGTGTTGCTTTGCCAACCATGCATGGCTCGCACACTGCGTGCTTGGCTGCATCGGGGCTCTTGACCTCAAGACCCTATACCACTTCCTTCTTCACCATGTCCCTCACAATTGAGGGAGCAATGTGACACAGGCGGCAGTGCCATAGGTCTAGGACTCCATCATCTCCTTCTCCGTGAGGTGGGGGACATCAGGCCCCACTCGGCTGCCAAGGATCTTTGCACAGAGTAGGTACAGGTCATCCTCTCGGTTTCCGCGTGCAACCACCTTGCTGTTCCCCTCCTTGCGGATGATGCCCTCCTTGTTGAAGAGCACCTCAAGCCCCTTGTTGGTAAGGTAGCTCACTGACAGCAGATTTGCCCCAAAATTGGGCATTTGGGGCACATCATGAATTATACTCATGACAGCCTCCTCGTCCACATCCATCGCAATGCGAGCGTTGCCTTCACGAGCATCAAACTCTGTTTTATCGTTGGACACTGTCATTCGCCGCTCCGAGGCGCTATAGGTGACGAATGCCGTCCGGTTGCATTGCGTGTAGCGGCCCGATCTAGAGTGAATCACGGAGACTCTTGGATCTGTTAAGTTGGCGGACTCCTTCGCCATCATTGCGAGGTCTTCCTTCTTTCCAACCTTCCGTGGCTGGTCCGACTTTCTGTCGAGGCAGCTTCGTACGTAGTCACCTTTTTTGCCACACACGTAGCATTCTCCCTTCTTGTCACCTTTGTTGGTGTCCTGCTTGGAACCCTTCCCCTTCTTGCCTCCCCCTCCACCTTGAGGGCGGACGGCATAGGCGGAACTTCACGTTGCCTTGCTCTCTTTCCCACCACGCCGCATCCATTCATTGCAGACGTACTCAGCCACCTTCGGGTACTTCAGCTCATCGGCGGACCAGCCAACTACGACGGTGATCATGGAACTCCAACTGTCCGGCAAGGCCAAAAGGAGGATCATGGCTTGCAGCTAAGGGTCGACCTTCCATTCGGTGGCTACGCACTCGATAGTAAGGGACACAATCTACTGCATGATGTCGTCGCCTTCGTTGGCTCAGCGGCTGACGAGCCTCTTGAAGACGAGAATCTGGTTAGCAGGGTTGGGGGATTACTCCATGGTTCAGAGCTTCTTCCAGGCCTCCGTGGCCTCCGTGCATCCTTGAATTAGTGCGCGTTCCGTCAAAGCTAGCGCTAACACCATCAAAGCAAGCGCAATCTTGTACTTGTCCACTTCCTCCAGCGTCACGGTATTCGGAGGGGCTGTCTCTTTACCGTTGAACAGCTCAAGCAGGCCTTTGTCATCAAGGAAGAATTCAAACTACCACCTCCACAAAGGGAAACCATTCCCGTCAAACTTCGTAAACGGCATTGATGCTCTCTTGCTCAGTCATTGCCATGGCACGCGACAGTAGCGCAAAACATTGTAGACCTAGGGTCCTTCTAGGCACGTGGGCCCATAACCCATTTTTGGCACTTCTGGGTGTGGAAGCACCCGTTAGGAGGGTCTAGCACTCAATGAGGCACGCTACCAATGTTTGGGGCAGCCAATGGACACCAAGAGTGTAAAGCATGTGGGTCACGAATGTGAGTGAGCATAACACATTCAGTAAAACTGAATTGAAACATGTTTTTGGTTCTTATCATAGTGAGTTTACATCAGATTCTTATAGCCTGTGATCTAAGATTTCCAACGCATCCAAGCACGCCCAAATCACAGAAGTAGAGCCCCTGCTATGCCCATCAAAGCAACCCTTGGTGGAGCCGCCTTTGGCCCCCGATGACGCAAGCCGTCGCCGAAACGAGCCGACGACGGTTCGTTGGAGTGCCTTTCTTCATTGAAAAGATAAAAGGAGGCTTTCCCTAGTCCAGGGGACCTCCTTGGTTGCTTCCTCTAGGGCCTTGGGGTCCATGGAGCCAGTTGGAGCAGAACATGGACCACCGGCGGTGGAGTATCCCGTTACCCCGGATGGATACCAGACTCCATCAGCCGCACCACCCAAACTTTGGGTAGGGCTAACTTTCTGCATACTCACTCAAATTGAGCGATTCAAAGTTTGATTTCGCATGGAAAAATCCAAGAAATCAAAATTTAGATCAGGTGTTCAACCACTCCTGAGTGGCCAAACCAGGGAGTACGATCAACAGCACTCATGGCAAGGGGCACACCATGTCAACATTGCCTTTACCGCGACCCCCACCCCCAGCCCTCCTGGGAAGCGAGGGAAGTAGCTGTCATGGTGGAGGTGGTGGAAGATGAGGCGGCAGCTGAGGGGTGGTAGCTGCAATAACTATTGTGCAATGGATGCCCTTGTTCTGCAGCGAGCTCTGCCAATCTGTGATAAGCTGGGAGGTGAACTCCCACAAGGTACCGATGTCAGGTGGTGCATCATTAGGCGGAGGGATACCGGCCAAGCGCTCAAGCTCAGAGGCTTTTATCTACCGGAAGATGTCACAGAGCTCGCGGATGAGATTGTTGACAATGGAGAGAAGAGAAGGGATTTATCCAGGCGCGGCCTTGCCCATGTCGCGCAGCAAGTGCATACTTTGAGCCCAATAACCGTCGGAAGTCTCATCAATACGCATAGAGAGCGTGCTCGAATGGACAGTGAGGATACTCTGGGTTGCATTCTGAGTAATTGTTGTGCGACGCTTGATTAGTGCGTAAGCGCCAAACGGGTCAACAGGTGTGCAGCATGCAGTGTCTGCATTGTAGGACCCGATCTCATCCGTGAGATCGTCTGGCCCAGCAAGAATGAAAGCACACAGAACACGGGTAGATTCGGAGTCAATGGGTACAAAGAGAGGATTGGCAGAGGGATTGGGCTCATGGTAGTATTCCCCAAGCTACTCCCCCTGTACATGAGCACTGAAGCAGACCTCCCTGGAATAGAAGGTGAGATTGGAGGTGAAGTAGGGTAGAAGGGAGTCAAAGTCAGATTTGCACTGCAGTCGTGATACGAGTGCTTTGGTAGCGGCTGCAACGGCAGCAGCTGCGACTGTGAGAGGATCAAAGGAGGTAGAGACAGCAGTGGCGAATGCAAAGCACATGAGGTGGAAAATGTAGCAGCAATGCTAGAAGCAGCGGGGGCAGAAGGCCTACAATGCAATGTGAGCTTAAGACGGTTAAAAACCAAATCAGCAATGTAATCTGCAAAGGTCTCCTTGTTTGCTTGTTCAATTCGCAACCTGTCCTCTGTAGCGTGCTGCATAGTGAGTGTAGCCTGTAGAGCATTGCGCTCGTGCTCTAGCTTAGCTTGCAAGGCAGCGTATTAATCGTTTTCAACCGGCATAATGCCGGCGACGTCATCCTGTCTAGAACGTTTTAGCAGAGTATCCCTTATCCCTGTGCGCGTTGGATGTGTGGGATAGGTGGCTCAAGTCTCTGCTGCAATCAACAGACTTCGACGCAAAAACACGCCAATGCAGACATAGCACACAAGCAGCAAGGGCAAGATAGGAAGCCAGGCTCACCAAGTCTAGAAGTGTATTGAGAACAAAGGAGGAAGAGCAGCTGCTACTCATTATGTCATAACTTCAACAGTGGCAAACTTGGAGACGATGAGGCAAGCTACCCCTATCAACGCGGCGGCTTTAAGAGTGGAAATGGCAGCGATTGGCAAAACCAGCAGTTGGATGTGATGGGTCATAGAAGATGAGGAGGAGGGCAATACTCACGCCTGTGTAGTATAGGCGCGGACGGAGGCCATGGCACTAGAAAGGGTTGTTGCAGCTATTGCTACTGCTAATGCTACTACGTCTGTTACGGCTGTAATCTGAGTAATGAAGTTGACAGCATCTATTGCCAGAGGATCATGACCAACTACTGCTGCAGTGCATGTCTCAATGGCTCTTCCGGCACTAGTGCGAGCAGGTGCATGTGTTGCACGTACAATGGCTACTAAAGTGGAAGCAACAGAAGCACTAGAGACAAGAGCAACATGCGAGGCAGTCAGGATGTCAGATGAAGGAGATGAGGCCAACTCTACGGTGGATGTAGCTGGAGAGGCTACACGACATGGAGTAGAAGCTATAGGTGTTCTTCTTACAACCGCCGGTGCTGCTCCTAAAGGAATGAGACTCTGACGTTGTTGAAAAGTCCTATGGAAACAGGTGAGCTTATTGGAGATTGTGAAGCTCAGTGATCACGTGGTGGCCCAGTGGCTGGTATGTCCTACGTCGTTGGTGAGTCATCGGCGGTTGATTGATCGTAGGGCGCGTATACCCTGGTGTCCTCCTTTGTGGTACTCATCGAGGCAGAAGTCCTCAACGGGTTGATACCCCTAACTCATACGAAAAACCCTTGACAACACCTCAGGCTCCTCCTTCACTTGGTAGTACGTTGTCTCGTTGTCGAGATGATCGCGCTCCCGCACGGCCGTGGGTGAAATCCGGATGGGGTCCTTATCAGGAGGGGACGCTAGTGCATTTGGTTTCCGGCTGCCTTGTAAGGCAGCCGAAGAGCACAGAAATGGACAATGAAGTCTCCTACAACTGTTGTTCCTCTAGTGCTGCTTCTACTACTCCTGCAATGATCATAACACGGCTGAAGTGCTCACTCGCGGCTGCATGAAATGCGGCTACAGTGGCCATAGCACAACCGACGAATGTACAAACAGCTAATGCCATAACCACCGCGAGAATGTCCTTGACAGCCGCGTGACGTACGACAACGAGGAACACAGTTGCGGTGGCCGTGGCACGACCGGTGAGAGTATGCACATCAGTGGAGGATGCCTATGCTGTCAACGTTACCATGGCGGAGATGCTCGCAGGCGGCAACGTGAGACGCAGCTGTGATGGCCACAGCGTGGCCGATGCGTGTGCCATAATCACGAGGCTAAGGCGTGCGTTGCACACGACACGATTGCGATGGCCGTGGCTATGTGCAGGAGCTACAGCATACACTGCTACTGTGAGTACAACCACGTCCTACATCCATTAGATGCTTGCGTGGGATCACCCGCCATGTGGATGTGACCCGACGAGGCATCACGGCAATGAGCGTTGAGGAATCCTTCCCTCCTGCTCCAATACCAATAGGTAGCTTTGGTTGCTAGGATAAACAAGCAAGCAAACAAGCTAGTTGAGAGGCATGACACAATGGATTGGGACAAGCTCACTTTGACGTCAAGGCTAGCAAGAAAATGGATAAGTGAGTAAAGAGCGAGCAAAGTGATAAGTGCCAGTTGACCGAGCCGCCCACGCGAGGCTCCCCATGGGGGGCCCAACGCCACTTAAACCTGACCCTGGAGCAAACGCGCTGTCAGCGATTTCTCATGAGGGGGCAAAACCGGACGTGTGGTCTCAAGGGATCAGCAATCAAGCTCAATGTATTAAAACCATGCAAAAGAGCAAAACACAACCACATCGACCACGAGCGTATGTGGTGCATGCATTCCTATGACTGTGTGACCAATTCTTTCATATGCAAGTATTAAAACTACTACAATCAAGCTCTCCATGAATATGGTGTTGGTGATGTGGCCTCCACTTCACAGCCTGATGGCGTCGCCACCACTGTGTGCTCCATGATGTGTACCAGCTTTGCACCTAAGAGCTCTAACCTAGGTGAATCACTTGCAGTGATGTGTGTGTGTGTGTGTGTGTGTGTGTGTGTGTGTGTGTGTGTGTGTGTGTGTGTGTGTGTGTGTGTGTGTGTG